>ML662441.1:3679746-3998174 GCA_007570785.1 Antilocapra americana
CAATACTTTAATTGGTTGCTTGTCTTTCATCAGTAGTGAGGATTTAGTGTTTCATTTTGCCAATTATCAAGATAATTGGACATTTTAAAGATACAAAGTGACAGACTGAGATTATCTAAGGTACCTAAAAAATGCATGCAAAATGAACATCTATGGAGATTAATCTCTTTTTGGACTAACTTGCTAAATCTGAAGGGCAGTGTCTGCTTAAGAAACCTATCTAAATTCCCTGAAAGTCCATGAAGGAGGTTCATGGCCAAAATCAGCTTTCTCCCTGTGAGAAAGTTCTTTGGAAGACCACATATTTCATTTGTAGAATTTGTATAGCATGTAGATAAAAATGTATGCATGTACAAGACTGCATAAAATGAAGCATATCACACTAAACCTAAACAAAATATTTAATATCTTCTTCCCAAACACCTGATTTAGAAGAACAGGCAAAAGTTTTTATATTTCGTATTGGGTGTGCTCTATTTTTCTCCCTAGACCAGAAAGAAATCTTCTTCAGAGACAGCAAAAGAGATGCAGATGTATAGAACAGTCTTTTGGACTTTATGGGAGAGGGCAAGAGTGGGATGATACGGGAGAACAGCATTGAAACATGTAAATTATCATATGTGAATTCAATCGCCAGCCCAGGTTTGATGCTCAGGGCTGGTGCACTGGGATGACCCAGAGAGAGGGAATCAAGAGGGACGTGGGAGGGGGTTCTGGAAGGGGAACACATGTATACCCATGGCGGATTCATGTCAACGTATGGCAAAACCAACACAATAATGTAAAGAAAAATAAATAAATTAATTAATTAAAAAAGAAAGAAAACATAAAGTTGGAGAGAATTAAAACAAATACCAATTTTATTTTGTTGACAGGAATGAGTAAGATACAGAGAAGAAAGACAAGGAAAAAATTCTGTGTCTTTGGACCAGTTTGTGACTAATCATAGGTAGATTGCCTCACAGAAGACAGAGCCAAACTCCTGGGAGAAGTACAGAAGAACACGCAGGATGTTTTAGCAAGTAAATGATGACTTGTCACTAATCTTGAGGTGAGGACATATATTAGGATGGCAGACATACCCTGGTAGGCAGCATGGACATGCTTAGTCACTCAACTATGTCTGACTCTTTGAGATTCCATGGACTGTAGCCTGCCAGACTTCTCTGTCCCGAGGATTACCCAGGCAAGAATACTGGAGTAGGTTGCCACTTCCTACTCCGAGTGAGCTTCCCAATGCAGGGATCAGACATGTGTCTCCCATGTCTCCTGCATTGGAAGGCAGTTTCTTTACCACTGCCCCACCTGGGCTGTGGTTGAGAAGCATAGGAGCAGCTAGATGTTGACCTATATGGAACTGTGCTCTCCTTCTTAACTATTCTGTTATGTGCTATGGTGGAAATTCTGAAGAGTTTCGCTCATCTTGGTAACTACTTGTTGACTGACATCCCAACCAGAAGGCATACAGGAATAATCTCTAAAGACTATGAAGTGATGAGAGCAATAGCTTTCCGCAGCGTCCAGAAATCCACCCCAGAGAGTGGATTTCTTGCAAGTTCCGCCAGCACGATGTCATAATGATTCCCCTATCATCAGTGGGCATGGCCACGCTCTCATCAGCATGATTTGGACTGACCCCCTGAAGAAGATTCAGGTCATCTCCCTTGGGTATGCTATCTCAGCCTTAACAGTAGTGACTGTTCCTTGTACCTGCCATACTTCAATCATCTTTCAAGCTGTCTTCAGCCATTACATACCAGCCCCTGGTGCTCCAATCCCCTGTTAATAGCTTTTATTGGAGTATAGTTGCTTTACAATGTTGCATTCGTTTCTGCTGTACTAAAGAGTGGATCGGCTCTATGTCTATACACATCTGTTCCCTTTTGAGCCTCCTTCCCCTCCCCACCTCTCATTTCATCCATCAGGTCATCAGAGTGCACTGAGCTGAGCCTCCTGTGCTTCACCGTAGGTTCCTACGATCTGCTTTACACAGAGCAGTGCACATTTGTCGGTTCCAGTACCTCAATTCATCCTACCACCTTCCCCTCCCATGTCCACACATCAGCTCCTTATGTCTCTGTCTCTATTCCTACCTGTAAATACATTCATCTGTACCATTTTTCCAGATCCCATATGTGTGCATTAATATATAAGATTTTTCTTCTCTTTCTGACTCATCTCTGTATGAAAGACTCTAGGTCCATCCGTGTCTCTACAAATGACTCAATTTTGTTCCTTTTTAATATTAAACTTTCTTAATCAATTGTGTATGGTTTCTCTGTATTGATTGCACCCAAACTGACTTCTCTGCTATCTGGTTGGCTACTAAAAGGCTTCAAAATACACCTATTATACTGAGCAAACCTTTCATTGAGCATCTACTGTGTACCATATCAGTGTCAACTACCAAGGGTACACAGCAAACACCACGGATGCAGACACAATTCTAGTGTGCAACAAACGTAAACCCCACCTACAGAAACATAATGTAAACAGAACACTATAGTAAAATGTGATAAAGTTCTGGTGGAGGCATAATGTATACTGAATTGATAGGAAAGAGGACAGGATGATGGTGGATGGAAGGTTATGTCCTGAATCATGTGGAAAGACTTTCTACCTCCTTTAAGTAGGTGTGTGCACTTTAAATAGTATCAGAAGAGGAAGTTTCAGGGAGGGAAAACAAGAAATTATTTTGAAATTTTATGTCAGAAAATAACATTTTTAAAATGAAATATCTTGGGCACTATGCCTTCTGGCACTGGAGATTCTAAACAGAGACCAGATAGGTATCCCAAGGGTTAACTTTGGGACTTAAGTCATTTTCAAGGTGCAAGTCAGTCTTTTGATTCTATGATTATAAAGCCAAGTCAAGTTACTTGATCACATTGTACCTGCTTTTTCTCCTGTGTTCCATAGCTTGCTTAATTGTATTTTACTCTTCCTTGAAATAACAGTATATTTTCAATTTCTTCTTATACTATATTTTATACATGGAATTATATATAATTTCCTATTGACAAGGTATCACTCAAGCCTGGCCTGTAATTTCTTTGTAATTCCTTGTCCTGCATCAGACACCCATTCTTCCATTTCTATTAATAATAGTTACACCATAGCTGTCCCATTTACTTTGTGCTAAGACTTTTTTCTAACTAGTGACCCATTCCTTACTTTTCTAATGTATATCTGTATGTTAGAGGTTACAGTGCTCTGGAACAAACCAAACAAATTTTCACCGGCTTCTGGTAATCTGTTAATAATATACTTTTTTTAAATTACAATATATAGTGAAACTATATGTAACTTTGCTTTGTGTTTCCCAAGTCTCCTGTAAATGTGTTACTATATTTTCCTAATTTAAAAAATAAAAAGAGAAAAAACAAAACAAAATAACTTATTTTTTTAGCATTTACCCTAAAGATTATACCATGTTAACAACAGAAAAATATAAAGTATTCTCTCATTTTCTGATAAAACAAATGTTTGTCTTAGAAACATTAAAGTGTTCTTTCCTTTGTGTCTTTTACATTTTTGTTATGTATTTTATACTTATATTTTAGAATAAACTTAAAATTATTGTTTTGTGGAGGTTATGTTCAGTTTTATTTATTCACACTATTTATTTACCCTTGCTGGTGCTTCATTCTCTTCTGCATTTCTACTTTTCCACCATGGGCTCTGAGCAACCCTGCTTGTTCTTGGCTCAAGAATATAAGGGCCTGACAATACTTTGTCTATGACAGTTTCTGGGGTTGTGTTTTCAATGAGCAGTCTTGAGGACTGAGGTAGCATCTACTGCTGGACAAAGATCAACAAGATGGCTGCTTGTTATCCAAGTGGCGAATCCTCTCAGATCAGTGTTTATCTCCAGAAATACAATGTGGCATTGTGTAGGCATCCACATGGGCAACTTCCCGCCTTACTCTGTGGACTGGTAAAGCATCAGGAACTGGTACAAAATGAAGTTCATGCTGTATGTTGGGCTATGAGTAATATAGTTCTTTGTTTCTGACTCAAGGATCTCCTGTCTTCTGCTAGCATCCATGAATAACAGTAAAAGACTAGCTAATGGACTTCTAAGCAAGATAAAATCACTCTCCAGCATAGTTCTTCCCATTATAATCCACTAGTCTGTTCCTTTTTAAATTCTGAGTTTCAATCAAATTAAAACCCTGAGTTGTTACTCTACATCTTATTATTTTCAATTCAAGTATTCCAGTTTATAGTTTTTATTTTCATAAACTTTGATTCTCTATTGAAAGTTTTCATGCTTTCATCTAGTTTTTCCTTTATTTACCCCATTTACCCCCTATAAACTAATTATATAGGTCATGTGAATCAGCTCCTTGTATCTGATTTTCTTCTGATTATTGATCTTATGATCTTCCCTTTTTGCATGTCTATTTATTGTTTATTATGTTAGACTTTTTGTGTTAAAGACTTGTATAGACTTCAAATACTGTTATTTGCTGCCAAAGAGAGTTAGTAAGGCAGAGAAGATGAAGATCTGATCACCATAATATACTTAGAATATATAAAACAAACAAACAAAAACCTAAGGCAATTATAGAACAAACTAATAGAAGCAGAATATACAGAACAAAGTTTGGTAAAATTAGTCCCACTGAATTTTGCTCTAATGATTGTGCTTAGCTAGCCATCACATCATAAAATTCAATTCGAAATATGAAAACACTATCATACTTGGTAACCACTTTCCCAGCATATTAAAAAGCAGAGATATTACTTTGCCAACAAAGGTCTGTCTAGTCAGGCTATGGTTTTTCCAGTAGTCATGTATGGATGTGAGAGTTGGTCTGTAAAGAAAGCTGAGTGCCGAAGATTTGATGCTTTTGAACTGTGGTGTTGGAGAAGACTCTTGAGAGTCCCTCGGACTGCAAGGAGATCTAACTAGTCCATCCTAAAGGAGATCAGTCCTGGGTGTTCATTGGAAGGACTGAGGTTGAAGCTGAAACTCCAATACTTTGGCCACCTGATGTGAACAGCTGGCTCATTTGAAAAGATCTTGATGCTGGGAAAAATTAAAAGGCAGTAGGAGAAAGGTACGACAGAGGATGAGATGGTTGGATGACATCACCGGCTCTATGGACATGAGTTTGGGTAAACTCCGGGAGTTGGTGATGGACAGGGAGGCCTGGCGTGTGTCAGTCCATGGAGTCACAAAGAGTTGGACATGACTGAGCAACTGAGCTGAACTGAACTGAACCGCTTACCTCACCCTGAGCTATGTAATAAGAAAACATAAGTTGAGGGGTGATTGAGGCATTCACAATTATAGATTCAGGCTCTTCATGGAGTGTCTTTAACTCTTAGTTCTGTCATGTATCAGGCTCTAAAGGATCTTAGGTTTCAAATTAAGAAAGTAGAAGTCTCTATGATATCCTTTAGTAATAAAAGTTATCCTTTATTAACTTATGTCCAGTAATAAAGGGACAATTCTCCTTCCCAGGCTAATTCTAAAAACTTGGAGCATTTGAACATATACTAATCATTTGATATGAGTCTCAGTGAAATTTAAAATTACCTAAGGCTCTTCCACTGCTGCTGCTCCTGCTAAGTCGCTTCAGTCGTGTCCAACTCTGTGTGACCCCATAGACGGCAGCCCACCAGGATCCCCTGTCCCTGGGATTCTCCAGGCAAGAACACTGGAGTGGGTTGCCATTTCCTTCTCCAATGCTTGCAAGTGAAAAGTGGAAGTGAACTCACTCAGTCATGTCCGACTCTTCACAACCCCATGAACTGCAGCCTAACAGGCTCCTCTGTCCATGGGATTTTCCAGGCAAGAGTACTGGAGTGGGGTGCCATTGCCTTCTCCAACCTAAGACTCTAGGTTGTACTAAATCTTTTAAAATATTCTATTTTACTCCAAGAGGGAAATCAGTAGCTAGGAAAACAAACAAACAAACAAACAAACTGCCAACTCATGCATGAGAAGAGATGAAAGAAGAAAAATAGGTATTTTAGGGGGAGACTACTATTGGAGTATTTTGTGTGTGTGTATTTACTGTTAAAACAAATATGTTTCAAAAAATAAAGTAGTACACAATACTTTTTTTAAATGCTGTGTGTATTCACTATGAGGGCTTCCCTGTCATACTTCCACTATGTAAACCTACCTTAGGTGAATCCATGGCCCTTAGTCATGACAAGAATAGATCCATGCAAGAGCACCAGACACAGTTTTGACCTCTTTATCTGTGTCTTTAAATATAGCCTTCAGGATGCCAATGACCTGTATCAACAGAAATATTAAAATATATTGCCATTTGCTTTTTTAAACTTTCCTTTTAGCCCAAAGTAGTTCTTGGTCACAGTAGAAGCGGTTATGGAAATAAACTTTGAATGCATATTCCCTGAGCACTAGGAATTGTACTAGGAAAAAAAATATATTATTTCCAGTGATCTCAGTTCAACACAAAGAAAAGATACCATCATTCTTATTTATAGATGAACAGAGAGAGAGAGAACTTAAGTGAATGAACTGAAATCTGAACACAGCTCTCTCTTGACTCGAATAGCCATGTTTATTTCATATGCTTATTGGAGCTTTCTGACTGTTTTGATTCATGATTACGGTTGCAGAGATTGTTGAAAGATTATGGCGTATGTCTCAGTGTCAGATTGAAGACTTTGTGTTGAATTTGTCATTTTTTATGGGTTGAGATACAGCAAGTAGAATAGATGTCATCAGGTATAGCGTGTATGAAGTAAGTATAATTTACCCCTTTGCAACACTAGCTCATGTTCTGTGTTGCTCGTGACATCACTGATTGTGAAGTCTGCCCTCCTGTGAGTCAGGAACATATTCCAAGATGCAAATCTTCTTATTTTTTTGTAAAACTTTGACAAGAAAATTAAGCCAAACTTTCTCTAATTGATAGCAAAATCTGTGGGATATATGTATATATATATATGAAGCAGATGTGAGCATTTTGCTGTTTCTTATGGGTTATGCCCCAAAGCAATTGTCATTTTCCCCAAAATTTTTCTAAAAATTATTTCCAAAGATATAAAAAATATGAATTTTTAAGGCTGTCATTTGCTCCGCATTGCCCTTGGCATAGAAGGCAATAGGGAATGTACATGAAAAAGCACCTAAGTGTGTGTTCAGGTTAGAGACTCTTAATCCTGACCCATTAAGGAAAACTGAAGTGATTTAGTGGGGCACAGATCAACACCTAAAGAACACACAACGTGACTGAAAGATTGAGGATTATATCATAAAAAATGGGAGAGGTAAACTAACAGTTTTAGAAAAGAATCCTGGGGCAAACTTAAGAAATGATCAAAGGGAAGCCCTGCTAGTGGCTTTAAAGCTTTTGGTAAATTAATGAGAATGACCTAGGTTAACCCATAAATTAGCTAAGTCAACTATCAATGTTATTTATGGGAGCAACACATTGCCAGAAAACAAAATTTAAGTATTGATGTACAAGCCCATTTCTGTGTGTTCAAAATGGATCTGTGCTTTAAATATCTTCCTGATATATTTCATAGTTCCTTCCTCAATACCTGTTACTGCTCTGCAGTTTATAATCACCCATTCTCTCTGAATGTTCTTTCTTTTAGGACAATATTCGATTTCAGGCATATTTCTATATGATGCACATTTGTTTTTCTTTTAAACCATATACACGTTGTGGCATGATCCAGACAGATTAGTCATAGCAAATGTTTCCAGAATGTTATTAGTACTATTTCTAAGTTCTGGATAGCTTTCTTAAAGATAATTTCTAATCAGCTCCAAACCACCAAAATGTAGCAAAACGTATGTATGCAAGTAAAAGTATAAAAATATATATTTCATGTTCACTTCAAAGTGATATTTCTAAACATCATTATATTACAGTTTTGTTTAATATCACTGGCTATTTGTGATTACAAATTAAGTTTCCAATAATTTAAGAAAATTAAGCAATAGTAGCTCTTTTCTATATTTCCAAGCATTCAAATCTCTTCAGAAATTCAAAACTTTAGTCAGTACATTTGTTCATATAGTGTAAAATACTATTATTCCCAATGAAAGAATTTAATTAGAAAAATTTTTCTGAACCTACTGACAGTAAGGCATCAACATATAATATCCTGTCTCTGTTCATTTTCTTGTATTGCTAAAATTTATTCAATATTTTATTATTTATCCTTACTCAGATTCATGAGAACAATTTTTTGTTTGCATTACCACTGCATATAATGAGCAGTAGCTTCATGATACTTACATTTAAAATATCAAGTTCCTTTAATCCTTACTATTTCTTGATCGTTTAGTTCACGCAATAGTTAATTGACTTTTTTAAAAAGAAAGATCTAAGTATTGGGTATAGAAAAAGGCATGAGCACACACATATGTAAAACATATTGTAAACACTTTCTATTATCAATACTCTAGATAAAGATGATAAATGAAAAAAAAAGATGATAAATGTTAATAAACCTATTATATTTAGACTAGCCAAACTAATTCAAGATGATCAATGGAAGAAAATAAGTCCATGCAAGTTTTTACATGAGATGAAATCTCAATTTTTGATTAAACTTGTAAAAATTAATTTGCCTTAAAATGTTCTGAGATTCAGGTACATACAGTACTCTGTTTGAAAGTTGGCAGAATTATAGCTATACCCCCTCCAATTATGACACAATTGTTCTCAGATTACTGTCATGAAATTGACTGTGAAGTGTCTTGGTGAAAATGTGCAATACAAATACACAGCTGATGAGCTAGAAAGTATCTTAAATTCATTCACTAAATCTAAAACATTACTTCTTTGGTTGTATATTACACAATAGAAATAGTGGTCAGAAGTGAAAGAAATGAGAAGACAATGGAAAAAGGAATAAGAATCCTTTCAAAAATACTGTGATATAAAGCATCTATGTATAAAACTAACCTTGGAGTATCATCTTCAGTATGTGGCTTCAGGTTTCAGATTCCATTAATTTGAATGAGCATCAGTCAGCTGAACAGAGAAAGCATTTACAATGGAGGGAGATGCTTTTTCAAAATCAGGATATAAACCCTCTTTTGACAATTTGAAGTGTGATTTTCTCAGAGATAATCCATTTCAAACCAACAGTGACTACTTATTTTAATTAGTTGCAGGCAGTTTTGCAAATTAAATTCCCACCTTGAAAGTCAAAATTCCAGAAGGAGAATGCTTTCATTTTGTTAATTGCTAAATAAGTTTTCCGGACAAGGTAGAATGAGGAAGGTGGGGAGGGGTCCTAGACAGCAGGCGGATCTTAAATGTCACACACCTGTGGTTATGAAGCAGCCTCTTAGTAGGGCTAGAATGTTAGTGCTGGATGTACAAGCACTCAGAAGATTATTTGTCTTCCAAGTAAACCATTCTAGTAGATTCATTTCAAAGTAAAGCCAATCTTTTTTCTCTTTTCAGTCATGTGTCTTCATGATTCTGTCTTGAATTGGACATATGTGAAGTTATTTGAATTAAAAGTATGATCTAATACCCCAATACAAGATGTGATGCTATGAAGTACAGCATGCTAATCCCTTTTGTGATATTCACTCCCTTAGTGGCCTAAGGCAAAAATCTTTGTCTAGGTTTCAAAGACATATGAAAGTGCATGTAAAAGTACAAATCACACGCACCCTCACAAACCCCTCTATTTCAATCAAAGGGAAAGACTTGCTTGAGATTCAGTTCACGTTTGAAAGAAAACTTAGGACTGGTTTCTCTATGCAAGCAAAATTCCTGAAGGCTTCTTCCTACCTGAGAGCCTGCAATCCTTAGAAGTGGCTTTAGGCAATTCGGGGAAGGATTTTCAAGGAGAGACTGACCCCTGGAGGCAGACAGAACTCCCTTTTGGCTAGATCTTGCTTTTGTAATTCTTGGAGCTATTAAGCAAAGGACTGACAGGAAGAGACGACATCCATGGCAAATTCCAGTAGGTGTCTTGTCTACCTTTTCAATTCCTCCTTGACACATTCTAAGTTAGTTCTAAAAGAGCTACTAGAATCATAAATGGTGGAATATAAAGATTTTTGAAATCATGCACTACTGAACCATAAACTCTATGAAGATAGAAAGTTATTTTATTCAGAATTATATCCTCAACTCTCAGTAAATGGTTGACACATACTTAGAACTAACTAAAAGTGTGTGGGAAGATTAAATGAACAAATGAATAAATATAGTCTAAGTCTTTTATTTTACAAAGATTAAGGAAATTTCACAAGGTCTCATACTTAGTAGAAGACAGGAATGCTGATTAAAACTACGTTAAAACAATGTGGGCAGAACGAAAAAGATTTATAACAGTCCCCCTAAGATAAGAGTCAGAAGGAGCCTGTGGAACAGATAATAGCGATAGTTATTTTATGTCAGCCCCCAAACACTGATCCCTGTACGTCCATCTTTGGAATGACATTGATAATTCCTTTCAAAAGGAATCCAGAAACTTCACTGACTTCCTGTGAACAAAGAAAGGAAAGGGGGCTGAGAGAATTGTGTGACTTCATGAGCTTTAGGCCAAATCATAGTCATGATGAGAAAGCTTTAGTTTCTCCAAGGTAACTCTCCTCCCAACCAATTATGCAAATTAATCTGATTTAAGACAAAAAGCATTATTAACTGATATTATTCTTGGTAAGGTCTGGTTTAAACATGTGATAGGTTACTTAAATATTAATGCTTATAAATGAATCGTGTAAAAGAGACTTTGGTGTGGGAAGAAATATAAAGCCATGATAGTTTTGACTATTAGACACTTGTCAAGGCACTGGCAAAGCAAAGGCAGGAATTTTTTCCAAATAATTCTACAAATTTCCAAAAGAAGATAGATTATAAAAATCCAATACTTGTTGAAATTGCTCACCTTCTTGTATATTTTAACACTCTTACTAATTATACTGTGATTAGGGTTTTGTATTGTCCTTTGCTATTAAGTTCTCTCATGGGCTTTTGACCATTGAGTGCCCAAGTGTGCAGTATATAGCTTAAGAACAAACAAACGAAAACAAAGAACGTATTGACTCAATTGGAAGACAGATTTTATAAACTCCATTATTTTATTAGAATCAATCATGCTTCTCTCTCCATTTAAATTGTGCTCCCAGGAGCAGTCTTTAAATTTGGAAAAACACAGCTGCAAACATAAGCTATCTTCTCCTCTTTCTTGCCCCACAAGTATGTACATCTTTTTATAATACTTCTGAATTCTTGCTTCAAACACTTCAGTTCTTCTCAAATTTCCTCAACTCTTTGTTTCTCTGCCTCACAATCTAGAATTAGTCTACATCAGTGGCCACATTTGCTTCTTCTCTTTTTAAAATAAAAGCTTATTTTAATGTAATTTTGTACTCCATGCATAAAACAAAGACAATTTCATAGGAAAAAAATTTATAATCATATTGCTAAATATAACCGTCACTAACATTTTGATTATTTCTTATTGAGTTGAACAATTGAATCTATACCATATATTTATTTTCACAGGCTTCTTGCTGTGCTAAATAATGCAGTATTCTAATGTCATTAAAATTTTATTTAAATGTTTCCTTGCTTTTTGCTTGCTTTTGACAGGCTTGCTTTTCCAACTTTTTAAATCTTTAGCACTTTGAGAAATATACTTTAAATTTTTAGAAATTCTACTAGTCATATTTTAGTTTTATCTTTAAAGTTATTTTTAGTTGGAGGACAATTGCTTTAGAATATTATGTTGGCTTCTGCCATACAACAACATGAATCAGCGACAAGGGCACATATATATCCCCTCCCTCCTGAACCTCCCTGCCACCACCTACCCCATCCCACCCATCAATAGATACATGAATAAGAAAGCTGTGGTACATATATACAATGGAACATTACTCAACAATAAAAAGAAACACATTTGAGTCAGTTCTAATGAGGTGGATAAACCTACAGCCTGTTATACAGAGTGAAGTAAGTCAGAAAGAGAAAAACAGATTTTGCATAATATATTAACTCATATATATGGAATCTAGAAAAATGGTACTGATGAACCAATTTGCAGGGCAGGAACAGAGACCCAAAGAGAACAGACTTTGGACACAGTGGGGGAAGGAGAGTGTGGGCCAAATTGAAATAGTAGAACTGACAAATACACATCGCCAGGTGTAAAATAGCTCGTGGGAAGCTGCTGTATTGGCACATGGAGCTCAGCACTGTGCTCTCTGACATGTTTTATGCTTAAAGAACATTTTAAACATATTTATCTATTTATCAAAATCAAGAAGGAATATAATTTGAGACAATATTAACTTATCTTTACTCCTTTCACATCTTGTCACCATCTTTCTTCACTTTCTAGGTTTCAGGGGGAATTAGGAACAAGAAACGGAGAAGGTGATGGTACCCCACTCCAGTACTCTTGCCTGGAAAACCCCAGGGATGGAGGAGCCTGGTGGGCTGCAGTCCGTGGGGTCGCGAAGAGTCGCACACGACTGAGCGACTTCACTTTCACGCATTGGTGAAGGAAATGGCAGCCCACTCCAGTGTTCTTGCCTGGAGAATCCCAGGGACAGGGGATCCTGGTGGGCTGCTGTCTATGGGGTCGCACAGAGTCGGACAGGACTGAGTGACTTAAAAGGAACAAGAACATCATTCTGTCTCTGTTAATTGCTCAGTCATGTTTGACTCTTTGCAACCCCATGGACTGTAGCTCACAAGGCTTCTCTGTCCATGGGATTCTCCAGGCAAGAATATTGGAGTAGGTTGCCGTTTCCTTCTCCAGGGGATCTTTCTGACCCAGGGATTGAACGCGGGTCTCCTGCATTTCAAGCAGACTCTTTACCATCTGAGCTATCAGGGAAGCCCAAGACTAGAATTATTAACATTTTATTTTACCATTATCTATTCTGTTTTTAGGCATGCATTCTAAAATTTTGAACACTTTTAAGAACAAATTTCTAATGAATATTTTGACAATCCCATTTGACTAATTAAATACACAGCATCATAACCCTTACTATAACATTTACCACCTCCTCCCTTGATTCCTTAATTTTGTTTTAACTCATTAATTACAATGTGCATTTAAGCTTTTCTCTTGACTCATCTCTGGTAAGTTTGATATTGAGATTTATTAATTTGGAATTTTTACCTATTTGATCTATAAAGCTTAATTGTAACAAAAAGAAAATTAAATCATATACTAAGTCCCTCTTGTTACAGGTACTTTGTTTTTCCTCAGCATTCTTCTCTTAAAAATAAAAAAATTAGTTATCTTATCCCAGCAAGAACACTTAAGATCTACCTTCTTAACAAATTAAGTGTACATACCACTGTTGTTGATTTAGGTACACAGGATATAGCAGATCTCTAGAGTTTATTGATCATAATTAACTGAAACTTTCTACCTTCTGATTAATAATTCCCCATTTTCCTGTCCTCTCAGCCTATGGTAATCATCATTCCACTATTTGATTCTATGAATTTGGTGGTGTTAATTTTTTCTGCAAGAGCAAATCAGATATAATAACAGAAATCAATTCCCACTTACTTTTGAGGTTTTTGCTCTTAAGGGGAACATATAACCCACTGGATTGAACTTAAAATCTCAACCCATAGAAACCTTGGTTTACCTACAATAGAGATGTCATCTTTATCCCCTCATACCTGTCAAGCTCCTGCTTCAACTTTTCCTACCATGATCTATTTTTCAGTAGCTTAGTATTTAAAAAAAAGCATTAGAAAAATCTAATGTCAAAGATTGAAAGACGGTCAGCCAAAAATTAGAAAAGAAGAAATCCTATTCTTTAATGCTTCCCATATTATTTTCATATTGCTGTTAAATTTTTAGTTTTTATGTAATTCTACTTAGTTACAGTAAACTTTTTTTTTATAACATCAGGTTTATTTTAGTCTTCCAGCTTTTTCTTTAGCTTTTTCTTTCCGCATCAAAGAACCATAGATCTTTGTATATTGAGAATGACAAATAATTTTATAAAATATTCCTTCTCTGTGTCACTTTGTTTTTTGAGGTCTATTCCTCCTCTTAGTCTTCCAATTGATCATGGTTTGTTTTTATCTTATTTTTACAATGGTGTATTATTTCTTTTTTACTTATTCTAAAACTAGGAGAGATCTAACTAGTGAAATGAGTTTGATCTTCAGAAAATGTTAAATTTAAATGCACTTAGAATCACTCCATATATGGAGTGTTAACCAGATTCATTTTTTGTGCACGATTTACATTTTTTAGATCTGAAGCTGGAGGCGATGCAAGAATATACAACTGCTGTTCCAAATCTGACCTTGGTGGGCATATATCTTATGAAGTTACGATATCCTGAAATGAGTTTTTCCTATCCTGATGAAACTCAGGTTGACAATAAACCCTCAGTATTCCAACTTACCTTCTGCCTAGAGAACATTTGCTCACAGAGAAAAAACTAATGGGGGATGTGTGGGGTTGAAGAAAAAGAGAAGAGAGAAACAGAGGTACCAAGCAGTAGAAAATGCTCCTAGAGTTTTCAGGTTAATTTAGAGCCCATTTATCAGAAAGAGAAAGTGGTGGATGAAAGATATTTCCATTCACTTTGACACAATGAGGAGGTTTTTTTTTATTATTCTGTAGTGCATGATGATTGGTATTTTTCAGTTCTGTTTTAACAACTTTACTGCTAATGGAAACTCTTTCCAGATTCTGGAAATAGGATAACACTCTGCTAATTTTCAGTGTCATTTAGACTTCACTAATTTTGGTACTTCTTAAGCATTACATTGGGAATCGGAAAAGATTACATCAGGGCCTACTAACATCCCAAACTGGAATCTACTCTATAATTAATTTTTGCTAGGTATATCTTCAATCAATAAATAAGTGTGTTTACTGTTGAATTGTGGCAATGGAAACAATCTCAATTCAATCTAATTCAATTCTGTTTATGTGGTAATTACTGAATTTTTATTATTGGAGATAGAATCCCAAATTGACATACGTGGAAAGGGAAATATATTCCCCCATATATCAGAAGAGCTCATGAATAGAACAGTTCTCATGTATGGATAGTCTATGAGTTCAAATATGTTCTCCAGCTTTTTCCATTTCCCAATCTCTCAGATCTATTTTCCAGTGTTGATTTCATTTCAAGAAAAATTTTCTAATAAAGCGGCATCCAGAAATTTTAAACTTAAGTTCTTCTAGTACATCCCAGTTTGCTCAGATGTAAAGAATCTGACAGAAAGAAGGAAGTTCTGAAGTAAAATCTGACAGAAATAAGGAGGTTATGAGGTAAAAACTGACTGAAAGAAGGAGGTTATTTTGAAAAGGGAACTAATAATAATTACACAATATTCATCAACTGCTTACTCTGTATCAAATGCTCTTTTAAGTCTTTTATTGAGTTTTCACAACAATACTATGAAGTATGTTATTATTTCCACTTTTATAGATGAGGAAACTGAGGCAAGAAAAGGGAAGAAATTTCCCATACAATTAATAAATGACCACACTCTTTAATATTGAACAATCACTTCTTTCTATTTCATCACTAAAAAAAAGCTGACATATGAGATAATCTTTCAACATTTTCCCGGTGGCTTCCCTGGTAGCTCAGACAGTAAAATGTCTGCCTGCAATGCAGGAGACTTGGGTTCGATCTCTCAACCGGGGAGACCTTCCTGGAGAAGGAAATGGCAACCCGTTTCAGTATTCTTGCCTGGAAAATTCCATGGATGGAGAAGCCTGATAGGCTACAGTTCATGTGGTTGCAAAGAGTCAGACACAACTGAGCAACTTCACTGGTTCACTTGTTTCAACATTTTACAACTTGAAGTGAAAGTGTTAGTCATTCAGTCATGTCCAGCTCTTTGTGACCCCATGGACTGTAGCCCACCAGCCTCCTCTGTTCATGGAATTCTCCAGGCAAGAAGACTGGAATGGGTTGACTTTTCCTTCTCCAGGGGATCTTCCAAACCCAGGGATTAAACCAAGGTTTCCCACATTGCAGTGAATTCTTTACCATCTGAGCCACTAGGGAAGCCCTTTTACAACCTGGGAAACACTCTATTCATCTGAATTGGTTTGGGTATTAAAACTAAACTCTAGATCACTGGTCAAAATACGTCAAATTGATGTCCACTACTAAATATGTATACTTCAATTTTATTTTTATTTTGAATAATTATTTTATATGTTCTAGAAGTTGTTCTCAATAATTTATTTATTTTAATATTTTAAATTAAAAATTAAAATATATTTGTCATTATTCAGTCACTAAGTCATGTCTGACTCTTTTGTGACCCCATGGACTATAGCCCACCAGACTCTCTGTCCAGGGAATTTCCCAGGCAAGAATACTGGAGTTGGTTGCCATTTCCTTCTCCAGGGGATCTTCCCAACACAGGGACTGAACTTGAGTCTCCTGCATTTGCAGGAGGACTCGATCACTGAGCCATAAGGGAAGACCTTTAGAAAGCATATAATGGTAGAAAAATAACAAAAACAAGATCATTTAAAACCATCACATAGCTTTTAACAATATCACATCAAATGTGTTCAAGAAGAATCCTAATTTTTCTTATTACCTCTAATTTTTTTTAAAAAATTGGATATTCTTTTGTTTTTACATTAGCAACAATAAATAAAAATGTGTCTAATTTTCTCCCATGTATTATATTTGAAGACTTCCTTATAGCAGGTACAGTAAATGTGATGTTTATTTTACTTATTGGTGAAAACAAGCTATTATTTTTTTAAATATTCATATATTTTAATAGTTTCACTAGAATAAAGCAGACTGGAATTTTTGCTTTGATTATTCACATAATGATCCAAACTATTATAGTATTTGGGGAATTCTGACAGTTTTATCCTTTTAGAGAGCGATAATTGTCAAGAGCAAAATATTTGGACAAATGCCAAATGGCATTACCCAGAAAATGATAATAAATAAGAGCTTATTTAATAAAACATTTGCCTAGAGAGTAGAACCCTATATGAACCAACAGTCAAGAATTCTGCATGACCTCACTTTGTGCCGTGACTTGCTTTGTGAATTGGAAAAATCAGTTAACCTCTTGGTGCTTCAGATCAGTCATCTATGAACTGAGAAGAGTAACATTTGCCACCTAACTCACCAGTATTCTGTGAAGGTTAATGAACTTCAGAGTTTATAAGTGACTTTTCTTGGATTGAAAGTCTCTTGAAGAGTGTTAAATAACACTGCTATATTTTTTCTTAATAAATGAATATTATTTATCACAATATAATAAAGAAATTATGCTTTGAAAGACCCATGAATTTACAAAATATGTGATGAGATGCTTCTAGTAGTGTTACCTCACATTAACCATGTTATCTCAGGGTTAAGAAAAGTTTCAGTATCACTTCCATCAAACAGAATTCATTTCTGTTTTCTGTTGTTAGTTTCAAACTTCTGTGGCCCAATAACATGCAAGTTGGAGTTCTTCCAACTTCAATTTAAAATATCTTAGTTCTAATCAATTTGTTAAACTCTGTTATCTATTGATATAGTTTTATGAGTTGAATATTAAAAAGAAAAAAAAATTTCCCCACTGAACAAATGTGACCGCTCTTTATTCCCACATTGAATGATTAATTAAGGTTTGACAGAAATTCACAAAAGTAAGGTGACTTGGTGAAAGAGGGAAATGTGTCCTGTCATTCTGCATTTTCTGAAACAGTTTTACCAAAGCTTTGCATGCCATAAAGAACATATTTAATAGCACAAATTTGATAGGATCCTGAATTTTAGATGTAATGCTATAGATCCTATGTGTTATGGATTTTTAAATTTTATATTACTTTATATATTATTTTCAAATTTGAATGGAGAAAATTATATAATTTTCATGCTGTTAAAATTTAATTGTTTTTAACTTTAGAAAGAGAAGTGTCAATATATAAGCTATTTAAGCCACATTTCTTAAATTATAGTTCATCTTTTTACTTTGAGTACTAAATAACTCCTATTATATTTTCTATTAGGACAATTTGTGTGTGCTCAGTTGCTTCAGTTGTGTTTGACTTTTGTGACCCTGTGGACTATAGCCTGCCAGGCTCCTTTGTCCATAGGATTTTCCAGGCCAGAATCATGGAGTGGTTTGCTATGCCCTCCTTGAGGAAATCTTCCTGACCCAGGGATCAACCCTGCACCTCCTGTGTCTCTTGCATTGCAGGTAGATTCTTTACCCCCTAAGCCACCTGGGAAGCCCATTAGTACAATATGTATATGTAATATACATACATATTTCTCCTACTTTATTTTTGAAGCATAATAAAAGGAAAACTAATAGGGAAAGTACAAAAATACATACATTTTGCTCTTTTTATTTCTCTCCCAATAGGAGAAAGAGCCTATATAAAAAGAAAAGTATGCTCATGGTTTTTCCTGACCATGGAAATCAGAGAAATTATCTGATTGTATTTTCAGTCTAAAATAAATACAAGTTTTAGAGCACACTGTCTTAAAAGTTAACAGAAAAAATATACAAACTAATTTTAGAAGTGTTGGGACATCACCCACCCAAGGACTGTCACTGATAGGGAATTCATTTCTTGGGGCTCCCTATCAAAGTATATAACTATATGAAGATGAAACCGAGAGATTTTGAACAACAGTCACCCAATATAGACAGTATGTTCTTCTTTGCTCTTTCTTTAAGACACAAGCAATCTTCCCAGGTAGCAGCCAACCTTCAGCCCAAGTCCATGTGGACACATCTAGATGGCACTTAACCTGAATAGCCACGTACATTTTCTTGCTCCTGCAAGAAAAGATGTAAGAAGCCTGTCTCTTAAAATATTCCAGGTAGAGTCTCAACCTTGGCACTGCTGCCCAGAGACTGCTGAGTCCCATCCGTCTGCTGTACCTACTCCAGACACAGGACACAGATAAAAATATACTGATGCAGAAGCCAAACTGGCTGAACAGGCTGAGCGAGATGATAGTATGGCAGCCTGTGTGAAGTCTGTAACTGAGCGAGGAGCTGAACTATCCATTGTTCTATTGTGCCTAGTATAACATAAATGATCAATACATACTGATTATGGGGAAAAAAACACCCTAAGTATTATAACCATGAATAGATAACCAGATAGCTAAATAGTTAAAGCAGGTAGCCTTAATTTAGAACAGGTCTTTTCTAAAGTATAGAATTTATGCTTCATTTTCTTTCTCCTCTTAAGGAAATGTGATGCTGTGGTTCCCATATACTGGTTCTCAGACCAGGGCTGGTTTTGAGAAAATATTCACATGTTCAGTTCAAAACAAGATAAAAAAAAAAAAAAAAAAGAAAAAACTTTTATGTGTGTGATGGTTAAGTTGTCAATTATTTTGTCTTGTGAACATAAATCTTTTAGTCCAAGAAATCTGTCTTCCTAATTTTTTGTTGTAATGAAGTGACTCATCTAAAGTAGTGATGTGGGACTGACTTTCTTAAAATATATATATATATAAATATAAATCAGTTAGCAAACCTACATTGTGCCTAGTTCCTTCCCAAGTCCACTTTTAGAAAGAGAATGTTCTAATTTCCATCTGAAATCCAGCAGTCTAAGACACTTTGGTTTTAGATGTCTTTGTAATAGTTTTAGACAGCAGGAGAAATGAAGGTTCATAATATCATTATAGGTATAACAGATGTTTTATTGTTATTTAGATCATGGCATCTGGTCCCATCACTTCATGGCAAACAGAGGGGGAAACAATGGAAACAGTGAGAGACTTTTTAGGGGTTCCAAAACCACTGCAGATGGTAACTGAAGCCATGAAATTAAAAGATGCTTGCTCCTTGGAAAAAAAGCTATGACCAACCTAGACGGCATTTTAAGAAGCAGAAGCATTACTTTGCCAACAAAGGTCCGTCTAGTCAAAGCTATGGTTTTTCCAGTAGTCATGAATGAATCTGAGAGTTGGACTACCAAGAAATTATCTGAATGCTGAAGAACTGATGCTTTCAAATTGTGGTGTTGGAGAAGACTCTTGAGAGCCTCTTGGACTGCAAGGAGATCAAACAAGTCAATCCTAGAGGAAATCAGTCCCGAATATTCATTGAAAGGACTGATGCTGAAGCTGAAACTCCAATACTTTGGCCACCTGATGCAAAGTGTTGACTCATTGGAAAAAACCCTGATGCTGGGAAAGATTGAAGTCAGGAGGAGAAGGGGATGAAAGAGGATGAAATGATTGGATGGCATCACCGACTCAATGGACATAAGTTTGAGTAAGCTCCAGGAGATGGAGAAGGACAGAGAAGGCTGGTGTGCTGCATTCCATGGGGTCTCAAAGAGTCAGACTCGACTGAGCGGCTGAATAGAACTGAGAATTTATTAACATGAAAAAATAATACATAACATTTATATGGTCTGCAATATTGCTAAAAAAGATTTGTAAATGAGCAGATTTTGTAAGTGACACATAAATTTGGTTACTCTTTTTCTAAATGAATTATGATTGATTTTATTCATATCTAATCTGTGACTGATATGACAAATTTCTTTTAAAAATACATTAGAAAAAAATACTGTAGGGAAAAAAACTGTTTGGGGACAATATGTGAAATGAAAGATTATGCCATAAATTAATCGAAATTACTTTGGATAAAGCAAACCAATCCCAACAGTCCATCAGGGTCATTTGACTACTGTCAATCAAAGAGCCCCAGTCAAAGACCTATAATAACTGACTAGAATATTCACCAAATATTAAGATGCTTTTTTTGGAATGTGACATTTCAGAATGAAGCTTGCTGGGTTTAACAACAATTCTGTGTTTAGTAAAGGAAGAGAAATGTTTGTGGCATATAGAAAAATTTTGGATACCTTCTAGATACTTAACAAACACCTACTGGAATGTAACTCTAATTTTGTTGTACAGCCTGATTTCAAGTTGTTGTTTTTTAATGATTTCTTTCAGTTATTAGTTAGCCATGCATCTTATGAAATCTCATGCAGCAATTTTAATATTTTCATAGGAAAAAATCCCACTGCAAGCCATCACAGGTTTCTGGCTTATTACTCTGTTGATCATTGCCTGCCCAGAGGAAATGTTAATGTCCACAACTTAATAGATAAAGCAGAGTCCTTACTGATCACTGATTGATAGTTTTATGAGGCCACATTTTTTTGAAATTTGTATTAAGTTGATGGGTTGGTTTTCCCCCTGTGTAAGTAAAGAAAGCTTTGTAACATTGTGGAATCTTTGCTGGGACTAACTTTATCTGCATATTTTTGGTCTCTTCAGACCAAAAAATGTTGGTGCTGGAAAATTCCTGAACAGTGGTTTTAGAGGTACATGGCTATAAAAGAGAAGTATTTCCTTCGTTTTACTGCTTGACTTAGCAAAATAAACTCATTTCAGTTTTATAAAATGCAGGCAAGAATTCAGTTGTAAAGGACCCTTATTTTTACTTTAAACAATTTAATCTTTTGACTTTACATAACCTTTTAATATTATCTTTTAATAAAGAGAATAGGCTACATAATGGTACTTTTGGCATTACAAAGGGCTTTGAAAATATAATTTTAAACCCAATATATATTGCATGCAAGGGACATGGACAGGAAGTTTGGTCTGGAGAGTAATTATATCAGCCTACCAATCAGAAGGTTGAATGTGCTGTCCTCATTCTTTGGTTGACATCATTGTTTTTCCAAATTTATTGTGCTATCCTGAAACTCCTTACCTGTGACAGAGGGCTACTGAGAAATAAAAGGGGTGTGGAGGGGGGAAAGGGGAAGGGAGGGAGGAAGTGGAGAGAGAGAGAAAGACATTTTAGAGTATTACTTACATAACAGTAGACTTCACATTTTCCCCAGTGTTTAGTAATGCACAAATACATTGGGAGGTCTGATCTCAAAATAATAACCAAATACTAGGAAAATGGGCATGGTAAATAAATCTGTGCTTATGTAGTGTCCCTGTTAAGACTGAAAAATATTAACCTATGAGAGAGTATTCCTTTCATAAAGGGAGTCCACTGCATATTTTTCCTTTTGGGTAGGTCAATTTAATTTCAATTTGTATATTTAGTATTGGAGGAAAAACATGTTTTAGTGAGGAATAAATCAATTCCATCAAGGAATTGGCATCAGGTAGTTGATAGTCAAAGGGGCTCATTTTCTGACACAAATACAAGGTCACTTAGCTATCTTATCTTCTAAACTAATTCTGACTCAGACAGCCCGGTTTCCTTGAAAAGAGAACTAATGGGACTATGTCTTTCCCAGGCAGGCTTCTGAATAATTTGACTCAATTAGCTTTGCTGCTGCATTTTGGTGAGAATCTTCTATCTATTTTGATAAAACAGCTAAGAAAAATCTATATATCCAATGTCAAGTCTCCAGGAAGAGATCTTCTTTCTTTAACAAAGAAGGCTAGTAGGGTACTTGCCCAAGGATATGTAAAATCCTGTTTGACACAAGACCTAGAATGTTCTGGAGATTTCAGGAACTTTCTGACCCTCTGCATCAGACTCTCAAGCACAGCTTGGTCTGCTCCATCACCCTAGAGATAAAACCCATCAATCCTAAAGGAAATAAACCCCTTATATCATTGGAAGGACTGATGTTGAAGCTGAAGCTCCAGTACTTTGTCCACCTGATGCGAAGAGCTGGCTCAGTGGAAATGACCCTGATGCTGGGAAAGACTGAAGGCAGAAGGAGAAGAGGGCAGCAGAGAATGAGACGGTTAGATAGCATTACTGTCTTTGACTCAATGGACATGAGTTTAAACAAACTTTGTGTAATAGTGGAGGACAGAAGAGCCTGGCAGGCTACAGTCCATAGGGTTACAAAGAGTTAAATATGACTTAGCAACTGAACAACAGCAACCATTAACCTAGACCTACATTCAGGGAAAAGATGCAATCACAGGAGACTTAAGTTTCCTCAGATTATTATATTCTTTGCCTTTTTTATTATAAATCAAAAGATAAAAATAAAAGTTTGATAATAAATGTCAGTCTGTGATTACTGGGTATAATAGTTGGTTAAAACTGCCATAACAAGTACCACAAACTGGGTGACCTAACCAAACTTTATTGTCTCAGCACCACCAAGAGTAGAATTTTGAGATGAGGTGTTGGCAGGCTTGGTGCTTTCTGAAGGGGGGGAATCTGTTCTGTGCATCTTTCCTAGTCACTAAAACTAGCTGGCAAGTCTTTGGTGTTCCCTGGCTTATGGATACATCACCCAGTCTCTGCTTTCATGTTCAAAAAGTGGTCTCCTTTTGTGCGTATTGTATTCAAATTTCCCCTTTTTACTAAGGACACAATCATATTGGATTATGTCCCACTCTAGTGACCTCATCTTAATTTGATCATCTGCAAAAATCCCTATTCCAAATAAGGTCACCAGAACTGCCTAGATTCTCAGGCAGCACAGTGGTAAAGAACCTGCCTGCCAATGCAGGAGATGCAAGAGACGCAGGTTCGATTCCTGGTTTGGGAAGATCCCCTGGAGCAGAAAGTGGCAACCCACTCCAATATTCTTGAATGGAAAATCTGGGGAGAGAGGAGCCTGGCAGGCCACACTGCATGGAATCACAAAGAACTGGACACAACTGAACATGTACAC
The DNA here is from genome assembly GCA_007570785.1 of Antilocapra americana. Lineage (NCBI taxonomy): Eukaryota > Metazoa > Chordata > Mammalia > Artiodactyla > Antilocapridae > Antilocapra > Antilocapra americana. The sequence goes on from ML662441.1 coordinate 3,703,300, forward strand.
ATACTAGAACTGCAGGTGGGTAACTTCAACATCTTTTGTGGGCATACAGTTCAACCTATACGGCTGGGTTTATCCAGTTTGACATCTGCATTTCAATCATGTTACACTCTAATATGTATAGGTTAGAATAATGGGATCTCCTTTTAAGGATTACATTGCATAAAAAAGCAGAGGATAGACAATGAGAGGCTAGAGAAAGCATCTAAGACAAAATCAACTTAGTTTTGAATATTCACCTCCTTTTAGATTAAATACATGCCTTTGAAATATGTCCCTATTGTCACTGTTTAGTTCTTACCATTCTCACCTAATGAAATTTCTATTAACACATAATCCAAATTTATAAAAGTTAAATATTGGCCAAAGTTTGGTGGCTTTTCAATATGATCCATTTTAATAATCAAAGACATCCTAGGCAATGCATGTTTATTTCTCTGCTAGACTTATATATACATTTATAAGGACAAATACAGAGCAGAAAAATGCCTCAGTGTAAATAACACACTAGTTCTTAGATAAACAGGCCAGAACTGTACTCAATCCACTGGTTTTCTTTCCAATCATTCTGCTGTATCAACCGATTTCTTCACTATTGATTGAATCAGCTGGGCAGACAATCTGATTTTGTCATTAAGACAACTGAAAATGCCAGACTGACTCTTTTTGATCTGTTTTATTTAAGCATAATTATTGTCAGAGTGTTCCCCAATCCTCCATTTGACTGCAGAGCAAATGAAACGCATTTTCCCCCCACATTTTACCAAGAGCAAAAAATAAAGTGAACTCTATGGTTGATTTACCTAGATAGTAGTAAAAGTTTGTCAACAATTTAAAAAATTAAACCTAGGAGCCTAACTTGACTGTGTCTGGAACTAAACGGATTCATAATTAATGAGCTAATGTCTGGAAACGTTGAGTTTCTTTAAAAAAGAAAAAAAGCAGCATTGGCTTTGGCATAAAGACTTAGTGATTAAGAACAACAAGCAAAAATAGGAATACATGAACTTCAGACATTCCAATGACCCATGTATTACCTCCAAATTTTAGTCTCCCAGAGTGGTGAACAAGGTGTTCTTGGTCCATTGTGTTCACATTTATTCAGTTAAAATGTCTCTCTGAGTGAAAACCAATGACCATACTGGGTGGTTGGCACCCTTCCTAGCTCTACAAGTTCACTGCAAGTATCAGCTCATTACTCTTCAAAATGATCCAGGCAAGAAATCATACATCTCATCTCAAAAATTATTCTTAAAAATGAAAATTTATATCCTCCAACAAGACTGTATACTATACATCTATGCACTTAAATTTTTTCTCCTAGTTTTTATTTTGGAGATCTTGTCCGCGAGTGAGCAATTAAAAAACCATCTAAACTAGCCAGGAAGCAACCCCCTGTCAAGATGCTATTTATGGACGACTCTCTGACATGTTTGTTTTACAAATTCACATTAAACCTTCAAATAACAAGAGCTTGGTGTGACTTTCTGTGAAGCAAACACGAAGCTCTAAGTGTTTCACCATATTGAGGGTTCCTTTTTTATTTACATAGTGATATATTATGTTTATTTTATTAGCACAATGAAAATATCAGTAGCCACCCATAAATACAACTCTGATAAAAAAGGCTACTTCATTTCAGAGTCACTAATCTATGTTAATACCATTTGGTCAAGGTCCTGTAACAGCTGTTAGGATTTCAACCCCTATAGGTCAGAGAAAGAAGATGGGAAAATCCTTAATAAAATGTTGTTAGAAGCTACAGGTGGGAAATAAAGATGCTCTTGTGACCTGTAATCTTATTCCCTCATAAAGTCACCAAGAGAGCACAGCGGCTTCTGCAGTTGAAATTAGACAACACACTAGTGGCTTTTCAATCTCAACTTTTACAGTTCGATGTTATCATTTTCAGTGAAGAACAAATGAAGGAGACAGCAGCTCTGCCCAAGATGCTCTCTCTGGGTTTAATCAGCCCACTCAACCACATGAGTAACTCTGCCTTAACAATATTTTTTGTATTCCCACTTATAAACAATGTAGGCTTCTTTCTGATCTGTTCATAAACAAACATCAGATTCTCAACATGCTTTATTTGGGTTTTATCTTTTTTTATGCCAAATGCATCTGAAGAAAATCATTTCCTTTAAAACATTTAATACTAAGTCAGATCAACTTAATAATGAGGGTTGACATGAGATCATAAAATCTACCTGAGACATCAGCTTTGGTGTCAATGTATGAGCCTACCATACTGGCATTCCGTATAAAAAAAAGAAAAAGAAAAGTGTCTGGCCAAATAAGAGTCCTGGTGATAATCGTGCCCCTTTAGAGATGCTTCCATAAGCTCCTGCCCAAAGAGTAACAGGCTTTCACTTTGCCCTGTGCTCACAGCCATTAGTGATGGCGAAAAACTGCTATATGTTTGCTGCATAAAACTGGGTCCTAAGAGGTATGAGCTTGGTGCTTCACTTTGCTCAGAAGAGTCTGTGACTCATTTTTTTGGCCCCAAAGGGAAAATGGATGCTTGCTGGGATATCACCATTGACACCATGTTCTTTCTTTCATAAAACTAATGTTTTATGTTTTTTCTCTTTGCTTTAGGAAGAATATTTAGCAAACTATAAAATAAAGGGGCTGAAAGAAAAACAAAATACTCTTGTAGGAACAGTTAGGAAAGGGTTAATAGCAAATTTCTGTTTTATTTTTTTCCCCATTTATAAAAAGCATCTCTGGAGTTACTACATCACATCAAAGTCATGTTTTAAAAATATTTGATTATTACCAGAATGGTTTTTTAAAACATAGCTTCAGACTACAGCTTTAATTTTTCTCCCATAGAATAATAGGATAAGTTAAAATAAGTTCTTGGTGTCCTGGGTAACACAGCTTTTTTTTTTTTTTTAAACACACAGATGCACTATACTTCTTTTGATAAAAGTTAATTATGTAGTAGAAAGAGTAGAATTTAATATTGTTATTGGAGGAAAATAACATTTCATAGATTTAATTTGCTATCAAGCATTTGCATAATATTAAGGTTTGGAGTTCACATAAGCTTAAAGTTTGTCATAGGCAATTTCCATTTATTTACAATGTATAGGACAACTTGTCTAAGATCAGTTGGCTCTGTGAGCAGTTTACTTGACAAATTATGTCAAATATTTGCTTTCTGAAATCCTGAGAATTGGTTGAGTATAATTGTACTTCATGTTGGCAAAAAATAAATAAATATGGGACTAAGAAAGTCCTATCATTAATTTGTCAGAAACTCGAGTTGTCATTTCTGAAAATTTAATGTCACCAGAGCTCTATTTCCAATAGCAAAGGAGCACTATTGCTAATAGACTTCAGAGCTTGAAATAAATAAATCTTTGGAATCCTGTTGCATCTCTTGGGGTGTGACATTTGACAGTCTTTTATAGCACAGAACGAAACAAGTTTGTGAGCTGGAATTCAATTGTGGCGTATTGATTCCTTGCATCAGTCATTATTCCCTGCTGATTGACAGCTGAAAATTGGTTACGTTAAGTATTTCATATGTTATATTGGCTGACATTTGCTTGCCTGCTCCTGTGTCAATATTGTTGTAAAGATCTCCAGCTTTATGAGATAGCAATAGACACTGACTGTGGCTTTTGTGTGATGTTCCAGTGTTTTTCCTGACATAATTTAAGACATATTAAAAACCAGCAGCATCTTCCCTCTTGAGAAGCTTAATGCCAATATTATTGTCTTCCAGGGGAAGATCATGTATGCTCATAATCGGGTGCTAATTTCCAACCGTCCGCTCATGTTTAGGCATTAGGCACTATAACTGTAAAATTGAGCCTTCTTGATTGATTCATGTCAAGCCTCATCTCGGCTCCTGCAGGGGAAGTCATCGGCTGACCCTTTTTACACTAAAAGAAGAGATTTGTGTTCCTTTCTTTCACCTGGAACCATCAAATTGACTGAATAATCTGTAATACATTAGTGCTGACATTTGTTAGGGGAGAATTAAACAAGACACAGTAATCATTCCCTAGAATAAAAATTGTGTTTGATTTCCAACAGAGTTCTATTAAAGCGATGACAGAATCAGTCTCTGCCAAGGTGGAAAACCGTGAATATTCTCTGCATTAATGAATCAAGTTAACACATTAATTGCTTATAGGACCTAGTTCTTCAGTATGAGTGTTAAAGGGTAGGGAGGCTCTCATTTATGTTCAGTGTGTATTTGTAACCATGGTGAGCTTCTTGTGGAAAACAATTTTAATTGTCTTTTTATTTTGGGTAGTCTGAGATGTAAAAGTTGCATTATTCCCTGAGATATCTAAAATTCCTCCAAAAATGACCTATTCTGTCTTCTTCAACTCACCTGGGAAATATGATGAGAAGACTGAGTGAGCTAAGTACCCAAGTACTAAATTGGATTCCTGTTTTTTATTATGTCCTTTAAGTTTGCAATATATTTTAATTTAGATCAAGAAAGGTCCATACAGTTCACTGCTCCTGTTCTAAAGCACACAGGAATCATCACCACGAGCTTCATTTGAAGCTTTCCCTGAACAACTGTATTTCCTATTCCCTGGTCTTCATTCCCAGCACCTGCTGCCAACCACGACTGTCACCAGGAAAGGAATCTTGTTACACTCATTAGAGTTCACACATGTGTGCTCTGTCAGAACCACAGTGTTTTATATCTAACTTGTGTAGGACTCATTTTCAAGAGGATTCATTTGTAAATGATTATGTGAGTATGTCTTCCATTATGAGTTCACACTTCTCAGAAGTACCACTTAAAAATGGACCTTTCCCACTTTTGATGGTATTTGTTGAAGTAGTTGTCAACGTTGTTAATTGGGGTCATTTCAAAGAGCTCATAGGCCTGTTCTCTAGATACTCCATGCCACGTGGAGTGATTTGGGAAAGAAAACTGAACAGCCTTTGCAAAGAACTAACACAGACCAAACAAAATTTTCCTCTTCCTTGGAATGTTGGAAAGAGCTCAAGACACTTATTAAAGTTAAAGGGACTAGTAGGAAACACCTACCCATTTCTCCAAAAAATAAACTCTTAGTCTAAGGGGATAAACAAAAATGGTCTCACTACATTCATTTTGGGAAATTTAGTAGTTTGGTTGCCTTGAATATAATAGCCTTCATGAACAAACATAAAACATATAGCCTCAGCCAAGAACCTTGTTAGGAATTAAACCTACTACCATGAAGATCACTAGATGATCAAACTGAAATCGGATTGATTATGGTCTTTGCAGTCGAAGAGAGGAGAGCACTGTGGAGTCAGCAAAACCAACATTACTAGCTGACTGTGGCTCTGATCCTGAGCTCCTTCTTGCAAAAATCAGACATAAATTGAAGAAAGTAAGGAAAATCACTAGGTCATTCAGGAATGACCTAAATCAAATCCTTTATGATTATACAGTGGAGGTTAGTAACACTGTACAGGAGGCAGTGATCAAATACATCCCCAAGAAAAACAAGTGCAAAAAAGGGAAAATGGTTATCTGAGGAGGCCTTACAAATGGCTGAGAAAAGAAGAGAAGCAAAAGGCAAAGGAGAAAAGGAAAGATATACCTATCTGAATGCAGAGTTCCAAAGAATAGCAAGGAGAGATAAGAACACCTTCCTAAGTAAACAGTGCAAAGGAACAGAGAAAAACAACAGAATATGAAAGACTAGAGATATCTTCAAAAAAATTAGAGACACCAAGGGAACATTTCTTGCAAAGAATAGGCTCAATAAAGGACAGAAATGGTATGATCCTAACAGAAGCAGAACATATTAAGAAGAGTTTGCAAGAAAACACAGAACTACACAGAAAAGATCTTAATGACTTGGATAACCATGATGGTGTGATCACTCACCTAGAGCCAGATATCCTGAAGTGTAAATTCGAGTGGGCCTTAGGAAGCATCACTATGAACAAAGCTAGTGGAAGTGATGGAATTCCAGCTGAGCCATTTCAAATCCCGAAAGATGATTTTGTTAAAGTACTGCACTCAATATGCCAGCAAATTTGGGAAACTCAGCAGTGGCCACAGGACTGGAAAAGGTCAGTTTTCATTCCAATCCCAAAGAAAAGCCATGCCAAAGAATGCTCAAACTACCGCACAATTGCACTCATTTCACATGCTAGCAAAGTCATGCTCAAAATCCTCCAAGCTAGGCTTCAGAAGTATTTGAACTGAGAACTTCCAGATGTACAAGCTGGATTTAGAAAAGGCAGAGGAACCAGAGATCAAATTACTAACATTCCTTGGATCATAGGAAAAGCAAGACAATTCCAGAAAAGCATTTTCTGCTGCTTCATTGAGTACGCAAAAGCCTTTGACCTTGTGGATCACAACAAACTGTAGAAAATTCTTGAAGAGATGGGAATACCAGACCACCTTACCTGCCTCCTGTGAAACCTGTATGCAGGTCAAGAAGCAACAGTTATAACTGAACGTGGAACAACAGACTGGTTCAAAATTGAGAAAGGAGTACATCAAAGCTGTATATTGTCACCCTGTTTATTAACTTATATGCAGAGTACATCATGAGAAATGCTGGGCAGGATGAAGCACAAGCTGGAATCAAGATTGCTGAGTGAAATATCAATAATCTCAGATATGCAGATGACACCATACTTATGGCAGAAAGCAAAGAAGAACTAAATAGCCTCTTGATGAAGGTGAAAGAGGAGAGTGCAAAAGCTGGCTTAAAACTCAAGATTCAGTAAACTAAGATCATGGCATCTGGTCCCATTATTTCAGGGCATACACATGGGGAAATTATTGAAATAGTGAAAGACTTTATTTTTTGGGGGGGTGGTCCTCCAAAATCGCAGTGGACAATAACTGTCACAATGAAATTAAAAGATGCTCCTTGGAAGAAAAGTCAAAGCTATCTATAGTTTTTCCAGTAGTCATGTATGGATGTGAGAGCTGGACCATAAAGAAGGTTGAGTGCTGAAGAACTGATGCTTTTGAACTGTGGTGTTGGTGAAGACTGTTCAGAGTCCCTTGGATTGTAAGGAGATCAAATGAGTCAATTCTAAAGGAAATCAATGGTGAATATTCATTGGAAGGACTGATGCTGAAGCTGAAGTTTCCAATACTTTGGCCACCTGATATGAAGTGTTGACTCATTGGAAAAGACCCTGATGCTGGGAAAGATAGAAGGCAGGAGGAGAAGGGGACAACAGAGGATAAAATGGTTGGATGGCATCACCGACTCAATGAACATGAAAGTGAAAATGAAATCGCTCAGCCATGTCTGACTCTTTGTGACCTCATGGAATGTAGTCCACCAGGCTTCTCTGTCCATGGGATTCTCCAGGCAAGAGTACTGGAGTGGGTTGCCATTTCCTTCTCCAGGGGATCTTCCTGACCCAGGTATTGAACCAGAATCTCCTGCATTGCAGGCAGATGCTTTACTCTCTGAGCCCAGGGAAGCAGTTTGAGCAAACACTGGGAGATGGTGAAGGACAGAGACTTCTTGCTGCAGTCCATTGTGTCACAAAGAGTCGAACATGACTAAGCAACTGAACAACAGCAACCATCAAAAAATATAAAGTTTGCTCTCATGGGGTCCAGTCTTCTAGGAGAGATGGAAGAATATGCTTAGAATAAAATTGGTCAAGTGTTGGAAGAAAAATCTTTACAAAGTTCTATTTTAATGCATTGTTGATAACCTAACTGGTTTGCACCCAACTTTATAAATAAGAGCATATGCATTCATATTTTAGAATCATTTTGCTGCATACAGAGTAAAACTATAATGTGGAAGAGAGAGGTATATAATTTATGGAATCAGAATCAAATATTTTACAGTTTATCTAGTGTCCATGAACCTATTTGTTGACAAAAGTCCTTGCTGTAAAAAGAGAACACCCTGTCTCTGCATTACCAGTCCCATAAATGCATATTTGAGGAAAATCTGAGTTCTCCCATGGCCAGTTATATTCTCCACCACAAAGCCTGGGGAACCTTGAGGAGTTTCAAAGACAGTACATGTTTTCACTGAAATTACAAACCCGATCAAGAACAAACTAATATGTTATCAGTAACTGTAGTATATAAAAGAACACTAAACATGAAATGAGAATTTCTGGCCTGAAATTCCTGACCTGGGGGCACAATGATAATTTCTTATATAATTTTTAAAATGATACAAATAAATGCATATGGAAAAGAAGATTGTAAGTGCTGTTAAAAACATGTCTGTAATTAGGAATATTGTGGTTCATTTATTAATATGAGTGAATGCAACATGGGTGACTTGCTCATCCAATACTGTCCGTTGTCAAGGCACTATCCTGTCTTGTGTGTCGTGTGGGTGACAGGAAGAGAGCAAGAGAGACAACCAAGGCACACAGCTTGATAAGCTCCATATAGGAAGCATTTAGGCATTGCTTTGATGTTGTGGCAGCCAGAGGAAATAGTGATTAATTGCATGGGGTACAGACAAAGGTCAGAGGTTACATGTTAGCTGAACAGACATTAAAGAACATGTGGGACTTTCAAGGTGGCCGAAGTGGGTATGAATGAGCACTCCAAGGTAGCTGGTGTTGGTTAGGCTCCCTTTGCAAAGAACATAATTCTCTCTAAATAGCTTGAGCAAGAAGGAATTTAATATAAAGTGTTATTTAACTTATAAATCTTTGGGAGGACTGGGGAAAGGCTTTCGATTGCACTTTCTGAAATAACTTCTAGAGTCAGACACGGAGCCAGGCCACAAAAAAACTTTCTGTGTCTTCCTCCAATCAGGAAATCCCTGGCCAAGAGCATCCTGTCACTGCCCATATGAAGGAAACAGGCATAACAATCATAAACCAGGCATAAGTCATAAATCCACAAGACCAGGGAGCAGAGTGTGCTCCATTCATGGACACCCCATGGACCTGAAAGAGTGTCTAGCATTGCACAGGTGCTCAATAAGTATTTGTTGAATGAACCTAATAGGTGAACTGCTACCTGCTAGCTCTAGGACCATGCCATACCTAATATGACTCTCTCTAACAAGTGGAATCCTGGAGTTTGCCTCTCAACACCCACCAACTTAACAAGACACTCAGTCATTTCAGTTCAATTCAGTCGCTCAATTGTGTCCGACTCTTTGTGACCCCATGAACCTCAGCACGCCAGGCCTCCCTGTCCATCACCAACTCCCGGAGTCCACCCAAACCCATGTCCATTGAGTCTGTGATGCCATCCAACCAGCTCAGCCTCTGTCATCCCCTTCTCCTCCTGCCCTCATTCCTTCCCAGCATTAGGGTCTTTTCCAATGAGTCAACTCTTCGCATGAGGTGGCTAAAGTATTGGAGTTTCAGCTTCAACATCAGTCCTTCCAATGAACACCCAGGACTGATCTCCTTTAGGAGGGTTTGTTTGGATCTCCTTGCAGTCGAAGGGACTCTCAAGAGTCTTCTCCAACACCACAGTTCAAAAGCATCCATTCTTCGGCACTCAGCCTTCTTTATAGTCCAACTCTCACATCCATACATGACTACTGGAAAAACCATAGCCTTGACTAGACGGACCTTTGTTTGCAAATTAGTAGTTCGTAGTTAATGTCAAGAAGAGCAATCAAAGCCTCTCAGCAGTGCCTGTCAGCAGACACACCAGGTACTTCAAAGCGCGACTTCCACCTCCCTTAGACTTCCAGTCTAAGGTGACTGCGCTGGACTGGGACACCTAGCGACACCCAGGACTGACAATTAAAGGAGCCTAGGCTATGGCTTTTAGTTTTTTACCCACTTCAACATAAAACAGCATGACAAGAGAGTTCACAGTCTGGCTCTTTGGCTCCTAGCATCCATAATATCCGTATATACACTTCTTATTGGACCCAGGTGCAGTATCAATAAGGAAAACAGCCACCATCTCCATGACACAAGTACAACGAATAGAAATGAAAATGCCACACCCCCTCTCAAAGGGTGGGCACAGAGTTGTATCCATTACTGTATTTATCTTAAGAAGGTGATTTTTTTTCTAAGTCAGCAAGAGTCTTGCCTTGTGTGTGTGTGTGCTCAGTCACTTCAGTAGTGTCTAATTCTTTGTGACCCAATGGACTATAGTCCATCACACTCCTTAGTCCAGGGATTCTCCAGGCAAGAATACTGGAGTGGGTGGCTATGCCCTCCTCCAGGAGATCTTCCTGACCCGAGGATCAAACTCATGTCTCCTGTGTCTCCTGCATTGTGGGTGGATTCTTTACCATACTTCCTTATTATCATATAAATCTGAATCTATAAATTCAGATTTCTATACTGAATAATAAACTTAGCAACCATGGTCATACATGAGATAAAAGAGAGTGACGCAAAAGGAATAAGCAGGATTCAAAAATTCATTCACATAAAGTGGGGGGTCAGGTGAGATGAATGAATTGACCAGCATGAACCTGTACTGCAAGTTAAATAGGGCTCACATCTGCAAAACAGAGCTTCCCTGAAAGCTCAGTTGGTAAAGAATCCACCTGCAATGTAGGAGACCCTGGTTCAATTCCTGGGTCGGGAAGATCTGCTGGAGAAGGGATAGGCTACCCACTCCAGTATTCTTGGGTTTTGCTTATGGCTCAGCTGGTGAAGAATCTGCCTTCAGTGAGGGAGACCTGGGTCCAATTCCTGGTTTGGGTAGATTCCCTGGAGAAGGGAATAGCTACCCACTCCAGTATTCTGGCCTGGAGAATTCCATGGATGTATATTGTCCATGGGGGTGCAAAAAGTCAGACACAGCTGAATGACTTTCACTTTCACCTTTCTGCAAAACAAATGAATTCCAGCTTCTCCATGTTAGGAACCACCTGGTTCTTTCTGCCTTAAATGTCACTTCTGCCTTAAATATCAATGGGGAGAATTTGTGTCATTTCCCTGACTGTGAGTTTTAGGACTTTGGCAGTGATTTTAATCATCCTGATACAGTGGGATACAGAGGGCCTCACCCTCCACTCATAAGTTTCCTGAGATGGAGCTGCTTGCTACTTCTATTCTGAGCTTAACTTTTCCATCCCACGTGGGAAGCATTTAAAAGCAGGGACTGGGTGGATGATGCAAGTCAGTAACCAATCTTATTACATTTGAAATACTTTCATTGCAAAGAGCTATGCATGTGTGTGTTTTCTATATAAACATATACACTGTGGATAGTAACAACAGTTTTATTTATATAAAAAGAAAATTATTAATTGCTCCGTCGTGTCTGACTCTTTGGGACCCCATAGACTATAGCCCACCAGGCTCCTCTGTCCATGGGATTCTCCAGGCAAGAATGGGTAGCCACTGTCTTCTCCAGGGGCTCTTTCTAAATTCAGGTCTCCTGAATTGCAGGCAGATTTTTTACCACCTGTAAATGACAATTCATTCAGAATCAGAATATGATAAAAACCCTTCCTCTAATGCCCGATCCACATTCCCTTTGCTCTTAGCCACAACACCCAGCCGGTCATTGGTGTTCATAGAGAAGAGCAACCCAAACAGTCATTCCTGAAGAATCTGCCTGCACAGGTGTGTCATATTGATGTGTCATATTCTGCAGGTGTTAACCAGTCTCCCAGTGGTTTTCTGGGATGGCGACTGTCACTTCCCTGCCTGTGATGTGCAGCAGTAATCTAATTAAGAGAATTCTTAGATTTTTCTTGCCACTAATCTTCTACCTGACCACTTGGCCAAAACATTAGCTAGTGAAGAGGCCCTGGTCATGTCTCCTTCCAGAAAATTGTTGCCAAAGGTTCTACCTGCTAGGGAGCTTTACTCTTAAAGCCCACTTCTGAATATAGCTATAATGCTGGAAGCACTTGCTTCTGGTTGGGGAAAGCATAGCATCCTCTACCACCTATTAACTAATAGACTGCTTTTATGGGTCTTCTCCATGAGGCCAGAGGTAGCAGGGAAGGGAAGAATGGCAGAGCAGAAAAAATAGGCACCATGTGAGGAAAAGATACCTTCCCTAGCAACTTATTTGTGATTTTCAGAAAATGCTTGTGGTTGATCTTATACAAACTGTATCAACTTGGACTATGGACTACTGCTTGAACTTCTAACCCCACAGCTTTGTGATAAGAACACTTGCTTACAGATAGGGAGTCCAAGACACACAATTACTCTGTATCTCAGATGTTCAATATTTTCCAGAAGCCAGCCAGCAGAACAATTCACTGAGCACAAAACACCTTGTTCCAAAATCTAAGAGGCCTGGTCGGTGATTATCCAGCATTGTCAGAGTCTTCATATATTTTTCTCATCTTCAAGAATCATTATATATGCTACACCATATAGGCCCAAAGGAGAAACTTCTTCCGCTGCTGCCAAGGCAAGGTGAAGAATACTGGAGTGGGTAGCCATTTCCTTCTCCAGGTGATCTTTCCAACTCAGGGTGGAACCTGGGTCTCCTGAATTGCAGAAAGATTCTTTACCATCTGAGCCATAGGGAAGCCCTTTCTTCTCTGGGACTCACTCAAAGTTTGGAGCCTTAAGCCATACTCAGTGAATGGGTTATAAAAACATCCACAAGTATTATTTAAATTGCCTCTAAATCTAAAGACATCCAACAAGGATTATGCCTTTTTTCTCCAATGTTAGTTGATGTAAAGTCTGGCAAGGGTTCTTTCCCATTTGAGATTACCTTACATATGACACACTACTGAATCTCTACAAGCTCCTCTGGTTTTTTGCAGCATACAGCTCTCACCTTCTTGCTTCATGTCCCACATACAAACATAGTTCAGTTATTTCTTGCCCTCCAGCTCCTATCACCACAGAGACCTCCATAGAGTGGGCCTGCATAATGCTCTATGCAATGGTGAGTTGACCAGCAGGATAAATTATGACAAAGAACAAGAAAGTGGCCTATTGGGGTAATACAGTAGAGTTATACTACGGTCACTGAGAGAGGAAAACCAATTGCCCTGGAATTTTCTGCTTCTTGGGACAGAGACCCTGGTTTTGCCAGATAATTGTTTCGTGCCCAGTGCTACAGATTGGGTTGATGTGCTTCAATAAACAGACAAGTTCTTGAGCAGCTATTGACTTTGGACTTAACACATGACTAAATTCGTCACAACCCACAGCTTAGCAGAGAAATTATAATGAAGGAATGACTTGACAGAACATGTGGACCTGGGTTAGGAGCTAAGAAACTAAAGATCTAGGAGTAGAGGGGGACTTTGAGAGTTGAGCCTCTGCTTCTGCCCCCACCCCTCCTTACCACTCTCTAATACAGTTGTAGTCACAATTAAGTGAGTAACTGAGATTGGAGACCTGGAAAGAGATTTCAGAAAAACTGGCATTTGTTATTAGGCAGGGGGTATTTATGGGGTGTTCAAACCAATCATAGCCAGTCTCCTAGTATGGATTTCAGAGTCATATATGGAAGACTTATGAAGTATAAGTCATACTTATTATGTCTGTTTTCCAATTTGGGGATCTCACTCTTTCCCAATAAGTGCTCTAAAAGTTCCAGGAACCTTGAGGAGGTTCAGAATATAGCCTATAATATAATTTAGCAACTTAGAGTCAGACTGGACAGTCTATTTAGGCAATTGCCACTAGAGATAATAAAGTGATGATTCTTTCAGGACATCCATGGATGATCATGGTCTTCTGATGTCATCTCAATATGAGAATTTAAAAGGCTGAATTTTAATTTCTTCTTTAAACTCACCAGCATATTTCGAAGCAGTTGCCTTAAGTCAGTCATTGTTTTCCCCATTCTTTCCAGGGTGGCTGATTGAAGCAGTCCTGTGGTGTGCAATACCTTCACTGTGCCCTTCTCTCCAGGTTGTCTCTGATGATAAATTCAGTAACTGCTTTATTTGCAAACATGGATAACCTGCCTCTCTTCTAATTGAGATTCATACCCAATCATGCATTATTTACAGTGTTTCAGAAATTTTGCTTTCATTGAAACTATGTATGTCTGCTTTCAGTAAAATTAATTACATTAAAAATGTTAGACATTGGTATTATTTTAGATGTTTATCATTCTACTTTGGTTGATGGCATATTTGCTTGTCAAAAAGTTTATATCTGTAATCATGAGATATGATCAATAAAATTACACCCCTGAATCAAGACTTTAGAAAGAGAAGACTTCCTCAGTATTAGAATGGAATGGGAGTAGGATGGAGAGAAGAAACATATGTGGCAAAAAGATAAACTACTTTCTTTTTAATTTTATTTTAACATTTATTTATTTGGATGTGCTGGGTCTTACTTGGGGCATGTAGGATCCTTTTTAGCTGTGGTCTGCAGAATCTTTAGTTTTGGCATCTCAGCTCTTAGCTCCAGGATGTGAGATCTAGTTCCTTGACCAGTGATTGAACTCAGGCCCCTTGCATTGGGAGCTTGGAGTCTTAGCCTTTAGACCACCAGCAAAGTCCCTACTTTCCTTCTTAAATTAGACAATAATTGCTTTGCAATGCTGTATTAATTCCTGATGTACAATAGTGTGAGTCAGCTTTATATACACACGTACCCCTCCCTCTGGAGCCTCCCCCTACACCACCTCCTAAACTACTCTTCTGGGTTATCACAGAGCACTGAGCTAGGCTCCCTGGGCTATATCCCCTCCTTCCCCCACCGTGTCTGCAACTCCATTCTCTATGTCTTCATCTCTATTCCTGCCCTGCAAATAAGCAACTTCTTTAAGGCTTTTACCTTCATTGATGTCCTCTCCTTCTACTTTTCAGAGACAGTACTCTTGGAGGTGATCCTAAAGCCCATGTTGTCTAACTCTTTAGTTTACAGCAAAAGAGCTGAGGTTGCACCCACATCTCAATTAAAACACTTCATTATATACTGTCTTATTCTCTAATTGCTTCTTGCATGTATTACATTTCTAACAAGACAATAAGCTCTTTGATAGCAGAGGTGATTATCTTGTTTTTTGTATCTCTCTCACAGCTCTTAATACTTGTTGATTAAATGATTGATTTAATCAAGGGTGATCTCTTTTTTATCCCTTATGCTTCTAAGATCACTGGTCAGGTCACAAATTGAAGCACTCATGATGGAAGTTATCGTTAGAATGAATGTAGAGAATTCTAGGTCCTTTGGAGACAGTGTACTTGGTTAATAAGGGAACTATATAAAGTCAAATGAATCATAATTACTAGAATAAAAATCAAGAGGAAGGATTACAGAAAGAGTTTGTAAAATCAAACAAGCATTAGTCTTCCAAGATTGTGATTCTGCTAAAAATGGACTATAAAAAGTTTAAAAATCTGCTTATTATCCAAATAGAAAATATGTATGTATTTATATATTTATCCAAGCTTATGTATAATAGGAAAACATATGAGAAATCCAGACTGTTTTGTATACTTTCTGTCAATTGCTGCACACAGGAAACTGGGAATTTAAGATTATTCAGGGTATACATACAACTTAGGTATCTACTAAGAAGTCATAGAAGTATAAAATAATACCTCTTCAAAACTGTAAGAACTTACATTTTACAAATGAGAACATCAAGGCATAGAGCATCTAAATATTTTAATACTCTATGTAAGTGTGCACATATATTACATAAATTTAGAATCAGTCTAAGTTGGTCATTTTAATACTTTTCCTAGGCATTATCATGTAGCAGTCCTATATTTGAGGGGGATGTCTTTATAAATACTGAACTAGTTTTCAGACTGTCATTCTCAATTATATTATTGATAATTACATAAATGTTAATTTCATTTATCAGTTTTTGGAGTGCTTGAAGACAAAGATTCTTCCTTTCTTTTAAACTTTCATTATGTTGGGTATAAAGAATTGTACATAGTAACTGGTCAATAAATGCTAATTAAAAGAAAAAATACTAGATCACCTCTACTTTATAAAAGTGTTTTTGTGCACAGAATGCCATCATCCTCACCACAAACTTGTGGAACTGAGTTATTGTAGTACTTTGCTGAGGCTCTAAGTCAATGAAATAGTTTTGTACATAAATTCTTTCCTTGAGGTAAAAGAAAAGACAGTAGTAACAAGTTCTTACACATTTTATAAGACTTCATTCTAATCTTCCTTGAAAACCTCTTCTAAATTCTAAGACAAATAAAATTAGTTAAGTAGATGCTTAACTACTCTTTATTATATTTGCATATTACTCTTGGAACAAACTTAAATGCAGGAGAATTCTATATCTACATGTGAGGAGTAAACTTTCAGAATGATGGAGTCTCTTGTATAAACAAAATAGATTGTTTTTAAAAAGAAATTATTTTTTGAAAATGAGCACATAATTCTACAGTTGAGTGTATTATGTGTGGATTATGGCAAGATAGTGGAGGTGGTGGGAGCAGGTTTGGGATCTTCTTGACTCCCATGTGAAAACAGAAAGATTAACTGGAGAGCAAAACCAACAACACTTGGACAGTATACATGAAAAACTAGGTGATGAGGTATCTTCCTCAAAACAAATTAGAAATGTGAAAGAAGGAACCATCAGTACTTCCAAGATCTGCTGTTAGCAGTATCTGTGAAGGAGAAAGCAGAGGAAATCAAGAAGGTGTCAGGCAGACCTGTAGCAAGAGAACCCGGTGATAACAAGCATGGTGGACCAGTGAACTGATTAGGTTTTACCCTCTTTAATCCCAATAAGTGCAAGAAGTCCAGTCTAAAGAGCTGTCATAGGTTGACCCCATGAACTTTTGAAACTGACCTCTTGGCTTCCTTAAAGGAGAAGGAATCACATTTAAGAGAAAGTGACAAGAGTGGAATCAAATTTGAGCAGAAAAGAAGAGCAAAGGCAAATGAAAGAGAGAATCCTGGAAAAAGCAAGGTGAGAGAACAGATCCCAGACACCACCAAAAAATAAATAAATTAATAAAAGAAAAAAACAGATGTCAGATATTTTAATATGGCATGAAAACATCAGAGGAGGAAACTCTCTAGTGTTGGAAAAGCCTTGAGAACCTATAAAGAAAACTGAGTTAGTGTAAAAGGAAAAACAGTGGAGTTTGGAAGTAAAATCTCATATGAAGATATTATTTAAAAACAAAAGAAAAGACTGTAAGGAGAGAAGGATAAATTCCTATGGGCTTTCCAGGTAGCTCTAACAGTAAAGAACACCACTGCTAATGCAGGAGACCTAAGAAAGGTGGGTTCAATCTGTGGGTAAGGAAGATCCCCTGGAGGAGGGCATGGGCAACCCATTCCTGTATTCTTGTTTGAAAAATCCCAAGGACAGAGGAGCCCAGTGGGCTACAGCCCTTGGGGTCACAAAGAGTTGGACACAACTGAGCAACTAAGACTAAGCACAAGCATTTCAAAAGGAGCTGAAAGAAATTGTTTTGGTTATCTATTGATCGGTAACGAACTATCCAAAAATGCAGTGGCTCAAAATCACCCATGTGATTTCATGGTTCAAGAATTTGGGAAAACCTGGTCAGGACAGTTTGTCTCTGATCCATGTGGCGTCAGATAGAGCAACTAGAGCTGGAAAATGCAACCCCAAGATAGCTTCTTCATTCACACATGCGTCCATCACCTTGGTACTCTTTGGTACTCTCTTTCCTAAAGGAATCCCACCCTTACGATCCTGTCAATTTGGCTTGAATTTTCACAGATCCCGGGGTGATAGTTTTTACAAAGTGGTTTGGGGCTCAAAGAAGGCAGAAAGGAGACATAGTCCTTACCATAACTCCTAGCACCAACCAGAGGAGTGTCAAAGAAATTGTAGCCATCTTTTAGAACATTGTAGAAGTTAAGAAAATGATAAGAGATGAAAGCATTCTATAGATCAGAATTTTAAAAAAACAAAACAGAAAAGTGATAAAATTCAAATAGAATTAGAAATAAATGAGAAAAACATCCCTTAAGGAGAGAAATATAAAAAAAAAGAATAAACACAGAAACATATATTACAGAACAAATAATGCCTTATGAAAAATAAAAAGTCAAATGTAGAAACTTTAGTTTTCTTAAAAAAAGAGAATAAAATGACACAATATATTTTCATGTGCCTGTTGACCATCTGCATGTCTTCTTCGGAAAATGTATACTCAGCTCCATTGCCTATATTTTTAATTGTGCTTTTTTTTTGGTTAATAAGTTGTATGAGTTCTTTACATGTTTTGTATGTTAACCTCTTGTTAGATGTATGATTTGCAAGGACCTTCTTCCATTCAGTAGGTTGACTTTTAGTTTCGTTAATGGTTTCCTTTGCTGTGTAGACAATTTTTAGTTTAATATAGTTTAGTTAAACATTTTAATTTAGTCCCATTCATTTATTTTTGCTTCTGTTTTCCTTGCCTGTGATATTGTTAAGAGCAATATCAAAGAGCATATTGTATGTTTTCTTCTAGCAATGTTAGGGTCTCAGGTCTTACATCCAAGTTTTGAGTTGATTTTATGTGGGGGCTGAGATGTGGTATAGATTTTCTTTCTGATTGTGATTGTCCAGTATTCTCAACATCATTTACTGAAGAGACAATCTTTTCTCCATTGTGTTCTTTACTTCTTTGTCATACATTTATTGTCTATAAATGTGTGGGGTTGTTTTTTCTGGGCTTTCAGTTTTGTTCCATTGTTCTATGTATCTGTTTTTATGCCAATAGCATGCTCTTAAATCACTTACCACATAGAGTGTCATCTCATGCCTGTTAGAATGGTTATTATCTAAAAGGGAAAACAAGCATTGGAGAGGGTGTGGCAATAGGGAACATTCAGACACTGTTGAGAATGCAAATTGGTGCAGCCGCTATGGGAAATGGTATATAGATTCTTCACAAAGTTAAGAATAGGATTACCATCTGATCCAACGATTCCACTTCTGGTTGTTTATCTGAAAAATATAAAAATATTAATTAGAAAAAACATATGCACCCCTATGTTCATTGCAACATTATTTACAAAAGCCATGATATGCAAACAACATAAGTGCCCATTGATGGATGAAAAGATAAAAAAGATGTGACATAATGGAATACTACTCAGCCATAAAAAGATCAGACCTTATCATATGCAATAACATGGCTGGATCTTGAGGGCATTATGCTAAGTGTAACAAGTCAAATGGAAAAAGACAAATATCATATGATTTCTCTCCCTTGTGGAATATAAAACAAACAAACAAATGAACAACCAACACTAATCGAAAACATGCATGTAGAAACAGAGAACACAGTAGAAGTTACCACCAAGTAGATGCAACAGAGGATGAAATAGGTGAAGGAGGTCAACTGGATGATGATAGATGGAAACTAAATATTTGGTGGTGACCATGCTATAGTGTATACAGGTGTGTGTGCTCAGTCATGAGTCATGTTCAACTCTTAGCAGCCCCATGGACTAGACTACCAGGCTCCTCTGTCCATGGAATTTTCTACACAAGAATACTAGAGTGAGTTGCCATTCCCTACTCCAGAGGATCTTCTCAACCCAGAGATCTAATCCACGTCTCTTGAGTCTACTGCATTGGCAGGCAGATTCTTTACCACTAGCACTATATGGGAAGCCCCCAGTGTATACAGGAGTGGAAATAAAATGTTATACACATGAGACTTATATAATGTTATAAATCAATGTTACTTTAGGAAAAAAAGAAGAAAGTAAAAGGATGTTGATATTCATTGAAGATAGGCCCAGAAAATCTGACATAAAAAATCATGACAACAAAAGCATGAAAATAGAAAATACATTAAAAGCTTTGATTCAAGAAAAATGCGATAATTTTTTAAAAAATTGAGCCTCCCATTAAGAGAATATGTCTTTTTTACCTAAGAATATAGATACAGAATGGTCAACAAGACATATTCTAAGAAAACTGTGTTGTCGTTTATTTGCTAAGTCATGTCTGAATCCTAGTGACACCATGGACTGTAACCCACCAAGCTCTTCTGTCTGTGGGATTTCCCAGGCAAGAATACTGGTGAGAGTTTCCATTTCCTTCTTCAGGGGATCTTCCTGACCCAGGGATCAAACCCTTGTATCATGCAGTAGTAGGTAGATTCTTTACCACTGAACCACCAGGGAAACCAAGAAAATTTGAATAGTCAATTTTTTTTTCTAATATAAAGTATTTTTATACAGAAGTTTTATGTTCATGGAAAAATTGAAAGGAAGATAGAGATTTCTTACATCCCCCTGGCCTCACACTTGGATAGCCTCCCCCATTTCCAAAATCTCTTACCAAAATTGTACGTATATTATATCAATGAACCCATATTGATACATCATAATCACACAAATGCCATAGTTTATGTTGAACTTTGCTCTTGGTGTTGTAGATTGTATGGATTTGAAAAAGTATATGTCCCTTCATGAAAGACCACAGCACCATCCATAGTTTTGCCATCTAACATGAGTCTAACAATGCCTATCTATCCAGATGCCATTTTTAGGAAGAGGACAGAGGAAAAATATTATGGAACTACATCATGAGTAGCCATCCAGAAAATCTAGACTAAAAACAAAACAAAACTAACTTAATTTTAAATTTAATTAATATAAGCAGAGAGTCAAACAATAAATTGAAATTATTTCTCTTATATCTTGCCCTGGTCAAACCATATTTGAAGTTCCGTATTATAAGGAAGGGCATTTATGAGACTTCGAAAAACAAAGAACTGTCCAAAATATCAATACTTGAAAGGATTTTTTATAAGCAATTATGGGAAAATTGTTTATTTTTGAGAAGAAAAGAATTAAAGAAAACAAGATAGTTGCTTTCAAGAACAATAATAATCTGTCAGGTAGAGACAAAATTTTAATTGCTTTGAGTCATTCCAAGAACAGGACCAGCATTGAGGTTCCAGAAAAATCAGCTATGGATTTTTGGCAAATTGATCTTCTGAAGACTCATGGCCTACACTTTCACAGGCACAAAATTTGGGAACTGATCTCATAGATCTCAACCTGTAAGACTAACACAGTAGAAAAAAGTGTAGACATCACTTAGACTCATTTATATGACTCTATGATTCTAAGTATTTTCTATCAAAACCTGGAGGTTATCTTGCGAGTTGATAGGTTCCATTACTAGGAATATTTACCCAGAAATCATAAAAAACTTACATTTGCTGGATGTTGAGACCAAACTGCCTTTAAGATCTTCTCCAGATCTGGTGCTATGTCTGAGAGGAAGAGAGAAGTGGCATATTTGATCTCCCTTGCGCTTACAACAGGTGTCCCACTTGTGCTTGCAAAATCATAAAAAGTCATTCATGTTCTGCTTAACAACTAATTGTTATGTCATTTGATTGAAACTTGTGGTGGCAGTTATAAGAAGAGAAGATGCCAGTGAGGAACCAAGGGTTTTCAGACAAGGCGTGCCTGAGTAATATTTAGAACTGTGCCAAATCCATAAGAAGAGTTTAAATTTGATTAATATTATTGGTATCAAAGTGAAAGTGAAGTCGCTTAGTCATGTCCGACTCTTGCCACCCCATGGACTGTAGCCCACCAAACTCCTCCATCCATGGGATTCTCCAGGCAAGAGTACTGGTGTGAGGTACCATGTCCTTCTCCAGGGGATCTTCCTGACCCAGGGATGGAAATCTGGCTTAAATATCCATAGTGTCAAGTAGTCTCTGGGAGGCAGCTATCAATCAGGAACTCTAGTTTAGAGATGCTTCACATTCAGTGAAGGGCTTCCCAGGTGGTGTTAGTGGTAACGAACTCACCTGCCAAAGCAGGAGACATAAGAAATGTGGGTTTGATCCCTGGGTTGGGAAGATTCCCTGGAAAAGGAAATGGCAATCCACTCCAGTATTCTTGCCTGGAGAATCCTATGGACAGAGGAGCCTGGTGGGCTACAGTCCATGGGACTGCAAAGAGTCAGACATGACTGAAGTGACTTAGCATGCACATTCAATGAGATCTCAACACTAGCTCTTACAACAGGGCAAGAGCAGAAGTGGAAAGCGCTTTTTAAGATCAGTGTCCTGCAGGCTCTCTGTCCTTTTCCCTGGCTAAGTGCAGAGCACAAAGAGATCCTAGGCTCAAGAATTACTGGAGCCTTTAGTTGTTAGGAGCCTGAAAACCTGCCTAATCATGAAAAAGTTACCTACTAACTAGGCATCTCTATACTGGACTGTGATGTGAGAAAAAATAAATCCCTATTGTGTTATGCCCCTGAAATCTTGAACATTGTTACAGTAGCTAAAATTATCCTTGTTAATATCCATCAATGACAGCAAGTATTCAATACATTATAATATTTCTTTTAATCAAAATGTCTGATAGATTGCATAATATGAGGTTTATAATGAATGTACATGCTAAGTCTCTTCAGTCATGTCTGACTCTTTGCAACCCCACGGACTGTAGCTTACCAGGCTCCTCTGTCCATGGGATTCTCCAGGCAAGAATATGGGAGGGGTTACCATTTCCTTCTCCAGGGGATCTTCCTGACACAGGGGTCAAACCCATGTCTCTTATGTCTCCTGCATTGGCAGGTGGGTTCTTTACCACTAGTGTCACCTGGAAATCCCTTCTCATGAATAGTAGACATTATTCTTTTAATTATCTCAATGAAAAGATGATGTAGAGAAATAAAATATAAATTATGCCCCACATCTGTTCTAATGTCAAAGATAATAATTTTTAATATGCATTGTTTTTATCATTTATATATTAACTTTATTGAAATAATTAACAATAAAGTGGATTCATATATTAACTTTCTATTTAGTGTCTTCCAGATCCATTTTCCAGAGTGAAGACATTATAATTTCTCAATTGATCAAGTGTCCCTTCTTTACTTCATATAATAATTATTGAAGTTCTCATTATATATAATACATATATAAGGAAAATGAATGTTTTGGTTTAAGTTTCACCTCACTTTTATGATAAAAACCACAAAAATAACACTTACAATATATTTATAAACTACACCTATATGAGAGGGCACCCTTCGTAAACTATATAAAACAGTCCTAGCCAGAAATATAGACAGAACACAGAAATTAATTCAAAGATGGTTTGTACAATGGTATGAATGAAGGACTGACAGCAGAGCCTAGGAAAACATGGAACATGCTGAAACCTTAAGGTTTCCTTTTCCAGGGAAGAAGAAACGTTAATCTTAACCTTTCTGTATATTTTCCCATTTAATTAAGGGTCATATAAAAATACATTAACACATTAGTTACATGGTTGTAATATGATTGGGCCATTTTGATGTCCTGATCCTCTTTGGAAACTTTTTAAAATTTTCGTGAAACTTAAATATGGGAGATTGAGGAAAAATCAAGCAATTTGATCAGTTGAAGAATTAGTTGGCCATTTTAGTTTGTTAGTTCATGATGTGTAGTCTAAGAACGAATCAATTCATATAACTCTGGTGACTAAGAAGCACAGTATAAAGATAATGACTCTACTCAGAAATATATTGTGAAATGGATGCTTTAAACCCATGTTAAAAATAACAATAATAATTTCTCTTTGAATCCATTTTTTCTTTTACCAACTACTTTATTTATCAGCTAATATATTTGCCATAATATATTACACATTGCAGCAAATTTTCAATATTTAAAATTATTATCTGTGTTTGCTGATGAGCATCTTGTCTTCTGTTATACCGATTTATTGGTTCAAAATTGTAATTTACCATCTCACTGAGAATTGATTTTGACAATGCATATTTCTTTTCTACCTCACACAAAAACTTCTCTGGGAATTTAAAATAAAAATAAACATGCACTTGTGAGTAAAATTAAATGTATCCTAGAAACAACTTGTGATTTTTACTGAAGAGCAAAAACTATGTTTTGGCCTTCTTTCAAAATACTCTTTACTATAAGACCTAGTTTTTTAAATGATTGGCTTTAGCCAATCAACTAAGGAAGTCCCCCCACCTCCTCCCCACATTTGTTGGCACTGCTTAAACGAATAGTGAAATAAAGGCATGCTTATTTATTTGCAATGTAATGAGTAACCATAGAATTGCTGAGAACTATGCAATTGCATTGCATCAGAGATGATGAAGAAACTGAGCAGATTCATTATGACTCTCTTTAAGATTTAAAATTTTACCATGTTAGCCTGTGTAATAAGTCCATCTAAAAGTCAAAACTTTCTCATATTGTCAGCGTGGAAGAAAGTTTCTATATGAAATAGGTACACATTTGTTGAGTGAATAAATCCATCAGTTAGGAAGCTTAACCATTCAGTAAGCATATCCCCAGAAAAACAAACAAAAAAAGAATGATGATAAAATAGACTTTTCCATGTAACTTTTATAAATCCTCACTAAAATCTTAACATGTAAATGATAGATACTTTTATTCCTTAATTTCTCATTTATTTTTGCAGTCTGACATAGAGGGCTTGGAATCACTCTTACATTTTCAATGAACGAATCTATTAGCGTGGTTTTTCTTCATCAGTTCACAAAGCAAAGCATAAGAATGGTCTTTCACTCTTACTCCTGAGAAAAGCCAGAAAATTGACACAACTACAGCATGCTGATCACACTTTGTTCTTATAAGAAGAGAAATGTGCTATTTGTTTTTACATCTTCTGAGTTGTCTTGGGAGCAAAACTGCCTCCAGCTACATATGGGCTTAGTTGCCTACGTCCATCTTACGGGTGTCACCTGCTAAGGTGAGGAGTCTGGAATAGCCCAGACACATTATGTATGGGTGGCCTTTTGTTTACAGCAGACAAAGCCAAAATCCTCGGGATTACTTGAAGATATCGTATAACACACAAGATGGAGTTACTATTATTCTCTTCTAAGACATATAGTGTTTCCCCTGGGCAGAGGAAAGAACGCACAGCCAATCATATGAAGACAGAACCCATTAAAGATTTATGCAAGCCTGAATTACTTGGCTTTAAACTATTTTCTTTCCCCCTCTTTCTTTTTCGCCTTTTTTCTTTAATAAGAGGGACATTTCTTCCTGAACAGCAAAGCTGAAGTAGATAGTATCACTGGTAATCCCAGGCTTAAGCACAGAGCTTCTAAATGGTTTGAATTAGGCTGGAAGATGGGGCTGTTTGATTTCCCTTCCTTTTTGTTTCTGTTTTCAAGGCTCTGTCACCAAATGTCCCACTAAACTATCATTTATGTGGACTTGGGGCCTCTGTGTGTAAGTTTCCTTTTAAGCATAGTCACTGAAACAGCTTTGAAGCTGTTGAACTGTGTAAATGTTATATTAACATTTTCTCTCGCAATTATAGACATTTACATGGTCTTGTTGAAATAGTGCTTTCAGAGGGAGAAAAAAAGTAGCAGAAGTGAAGGTACACAATGAAATGAAAAAGCAGCAGTGTGCTCTATTTATTTAGTTTCTGAAATAAATCATTTTGACTTTTAATTTACACTTCTCTAAGATGGTAGTTAAGAATAGACAAACAAAGGATACTGCGAGAAATCATTTCATTTTGTTCCATTGTTACATTAGATCATTTAATTTCCACTTGGTTTGCATATGGAGATTTGGCCAATGCACCCCGGTCTCTACATTTGCTTACGAATATCAACGACTCGGGAAGTTCATTCTAAAGACCTAAGACTCATGGGTGATGATTCAAAAATTATGAGACTACAAGTAGTTGTCCAGTTATAAGAAGAAAGGCAAATAAAGTAAATTAGACACTAATCCAGAGCATTCACAACTATCCATGTCCCTGTTTAACAGAAACCATAATGTGCTTTCAAATTGAAAAGTGATTTGAATCATCCCCAAACCACCACATGCACGCAGTCTGATGAACAGGTTGGGAAAGAAAAGATGTAATCATTTAGACTCTAAGAAAATATTTTACTAGCCTAATTTTGGTCCTTTTCTGCATACAGAGCAATCATTTATGAATGCAGTGTCAGTACAATTCACAGCCAAATTATCTCCTTTCACATTGGTATGACTAAATGTATTTTCTCTAAAAATCAGTCATTGTAATCTTCACACTGTACCGTAGAATTCTTTGCTATTGCTAATCTTCTGTTCCATGATAGACTTGTTTTACTGTATATAAAAATATATATACTCCTTGTCCTTGCAGCAAAGCAAAGCAAAGAGCCTGTCCAGTGATGGAACTGTTGCTCAGCAACTGTGATCTCTCCACTGTTCTGACTGCTGCTCCCTCCAGCAGGGCAGATATGCAAGACAAACAGATGCATTGATCCTCAACACTGTATTAGATGGTGTTATATGCATTTCAGAAGCTGGTAGCAAAGATCTTGTCTAAGTCTCCATCTACACATCATTAAACTTTCACAGTTAAGCTTGGATAAATACCTTGTTATATGGGACTTTTTATAATTTAGATATCTAATTGATTTTCAGTTTTAAAAATTATGTTCCAGAGAATCTACTTTGATTGGTGTCCGTTTGATCTCAGAACATAGATAAGATTATGTTAAAACACACACAAACATATTTTTCTAAAGCATTTTATTTCCACATTGCTCTTAATAATTCAAGAGCCAGCTTCCACCCAATTAACATTCTTCTCTCTTAAGCAAGAATATTAATTGTAATAAAAACCTAGTGTTTAGTCATTAAATGAAAAGGTTGAATCACAACTTTTTCTTAAATCACAACTTATGGCAAAAGATGTTACTGGAATCCAATTTACCCAATCATTACTGGATAGTGCAGCTGAAAATAATTAAATGCATGTTTGTAAGAGTTAAAATAAGAATTATATGTTAAGATATTGACCATACAAAATGTTCTTTTTGATGTGCCTCTTCAAAAAATTTTAGATTGAGCATATTTTAAATTTAAACTTATTTTATAAACTAGAATATATATTCCATTAGTTAATTATAATTTAATGTCTTATGTCAATATATATGATTACTGTTTAGATTTTAAAAAAGATTCCATGATTGAGAGAACTTAGTTTAATCTGATAAGTAACTTAGTTCAGTTCCAATCTTTTTCAAAATTTTTTTCTAGTTGATGGCTTATGAGGAAAATCACTGCTTTGTCCAGCTAATTCATCTATCTGGAGCCACATTCAATTCTTTCTTTAAAATAATAAATCATGAAATTTGATCCTGAGACATTAGCAGGTTCAAAATTATCTTATTCATTTGCAAAAGTGGATTCAGAGTTTCAGATTACTTTTTTTTATAGATAATATGCCATTTAATATAAACTTAGATAGCTGCTAAGTACCTGAAATCTGTAAAAGCAAACTCAAAGAACTAAAGGAAAGGTTGATTGTATAAAACCCAAGAATGGCATTTTATTGACAAAAAATTAACAAAGTGTTAAAAATCAAAATGAAAACATTTTCCAAGTTGATCCATTAATAATTTGAGAAAAGACAAAAATTTAAGCATCAGTTTTGTTTGATCAATAAAACTAATTTCAGCAGGACATACTTATCTAAGCACATCAACTATCTGAAACATAGGTAAGAAACAGAATATAAACAAAACCATCTGCTAAGAAGCCAAAAGAAATTCACAAACCCACGCATTTACAATTTTTTTTTTCATCTAGTGTTACTGAGATATAATTGACATTCAGCACTGTGTAAATTTAAGATGTCAATGTAGGGCAAAACCAACACAATAATGTAAAGGAAAAAATAAATAAAATAATTTAAAAAAAGATATGTAGTGCAATGACTTGACATACATCATGAAATGATTATCAACATACATTTAGAAAATGTCTATCATCTCTTATAAACACAAAACTGAAGAAAAGATATTTTTTGTGATGACAATTCTTATGGCTCTCAATAATTTTCATGTATAACAGAGCTGTTTTAATTATATTAGCCATGTTGTATATTACAAATCTAGTACTTATTTATAACTAGTTTCATCATCTTCATCCAATCCTCCTTGCCCTACCTACCCTCACCTATGGGAACCATATATAATTTCTTTTTTCTATGAAATTTTTTTTTAAAGTATAACTGACCTACCACACTATGTTAACTCCTGGTTTACAATACAGTGATTTGATATCTCTATACATCAAAGGATGATCACCATGATTAGCCACCATACAAAGATATGTTATTATTGACCATTCCTTCTTCAGTACATTTCATGCCCATGATTAATTTATATTGTATAAAAGTGTTTTTATATGTACCAGAATTTCACATTTCTCTTCAGAGTCCACTGACTTATTTTCTATTAAATTCTAATAAGCTTGGTGATATCAGTTGTGAGAAATAAAAAGGGTAAAGAGTTGCTGCATACTGCCAGGAGCACTGAATGTCAACTGATTGTTTTGTTAGCAGAAGGCAAAAAAAAATTAAATAGGTTAATAGACAAGTTGATTAAAGACAATACACAAATTGCTTGGACTGGATTGATCAACTATGGAGATGGGGAAAAGTAGTTGAATTGTGGATACATTTTGAAGGTTGGGTGCTTAGGATTTCTTGACAAATTGGGTCTGTAATGTGAGAGAAAAACAAAGTAAAAAATGACTTTCCCAATTCTTCTTTGCTGACTCTTGAATGAAGAGAGTTAAAATAATATAGGTTATATCTTGGAAATTAATCCTTTGTCAGTTGTTTCATTTGTTATTATTTTCTCCCATACTCAGGGTTGTCTTTTCACCTTGCTTATAGTTTCCTTTGCTGTGCAAAATCTTTTAGGTTTAATCAGGTCCCACCTGTTTACTTTTGTTTTTATTCCCATTACTCTAGGAGGTGGATCATAGAGGATCTTGCTTTGATTTATGTCATTGAGTGTTCTGCCTATATTTTCCTCTAAGAGTGTTATAATTTCTGGTCTTACATTTAGGTCTTTAATTCAAAATATACAAGCAGCTCATACAACTCAATACCAGAAAAACAAACAACTGAATCAAAAAGTGGGGAAAAGACCTAAACTGACATTTCTCCAAAGAAGACACAAAGATGGCAAACAAACAGGAAAAGATCCTCAACATTGTTTATTATTAGAAAAGTGCAAATCAAAACTATAAAGAGCTATCACCTCACAACAGTCAGAATGGCCATCATCAAAAAGTCTGTAAACAATAAATGCTGGAAAGGGTGTGGAGAAAAGGGAATGCTCTTGCATTTTTTGTGGGAATGTAAATTGATACAACCACTATGGAAGATTCTTTAAAAAAAAAAATAAATAAAACGGAATAAAACCACCATATGACCCAGCAATCCCATTCCTAGACATATACCCTGAAGAAACCAAGATTGAAAAAGACACATGTATCCCATTGTTCATTGTAGCACTATTTATAATAGCTATAACATAGAGCAACCTAGATGTCCATTGACAGAGGAATGGAATAATAAGTTGTGGTACATATACAAAATGGAAAATCACTCAGACGTAAAAGGGAACATATTTGAGTCAGGTCTAATGAGATGGGTGAATCTAGAGCCTATTATACAGCGTGAAGTAAGTCAGAAGGAGAGATAAATATTGTATACTGATGCATGTATATACAGAGAATCTAGAAAAATGGTACTGAAGAATTTATTTACAGGGCAGCAATGGGGAAACAGACATAGAGAACATACTTACGGACATGGGGAGAGGGTGAGATGTATGGAGAGAGTAACATGGAAACTTCCATTACCATATGTAAAATAGACAGCCAATGAGAATTTGCTGTATATTTCAGGAAGCTCAAACAGGGACTCTGTCTCAACCTAGAAGGGTGGGATGGGGAGGGAGATGGGAGGGAGGTTCAAAAGAGAGGGTATATATGTATACCTATGGCTGATTCATGCTAATGTTTGACAGAAAACAACAAAATTCTGTAAAGCAATTATCTTTCAGTTAGCAAATAAATTAACTGAAAAAACAACATAGTTTAGGAAAAATTGTGTGTCATCACCAAGAAGAAAGAGTAGATAAAGAAGACAGGGAAGGTCAAGGAGTAAGTTCAAATATTCATCTGTTCTTTACAACCATGACTCTGGATCATAAAAAAACAAAAAAACATTAAATGATATTTGCTATTTGGTAAATGTATATATGATATACATGGATTCTCACTGTGTATGCACTTACATGAATGCAAATACCTGATTTTAGGAAGAAAGAAATATAGAAAAAGGTAAACTTTGGGGGCTTCCCTGGTGGCTCAGACAGTAAAGTGTCTGCCTGCAATGCAGGAGACTCAGTTTTCATCCCTGGGTCGGGAAGATCCCCTGGAGAAGGAAATGGCAACCCACTCCAGTACTCTTGCCTGGAATATTCCATGGGCAGAGCAGCTTTCTAGGCTACAGTCAATGAGGTTGCAAAGAGTCGGACATGATTGAGAGCCTTCACTTCACTTCAAACTTTAAATAATGTAGGCTATACTGTCTGATCTTAGCTTTCCGAACATTGAGTTTTAAGCCAACGTATTCACTTTCTTCTTTCACTTTCATCAAGAGGCTCTTTAGTTCTTCTTAGCTTTCTGCTATGAAAGTGGTGTCATCTGCATATCTGAAGTTATTGATATTTCTCCCAGCAATCTTGATTCCAGCATGTGCTTCATCCAGCCCAGCATTTGTCATGGTGTACTCTGCATATAAGTTAAATAAGGAGGGTGACAATATGCAGCCTTGACATACTCCTTTCCTGCTTTGGAACCAGTCTGTTGTTCCATGTCCAGTTTTAACTGCTGTTTCATGACCTGCATACAGATTTCTCAGGAGGCAGGTAAGGTGGTCAGGTATTCCCATCTCTTTAAGAATTTTCCACATTTTGTTGTGATCCACACAGTCAACAGCTTTGGCGTAGTCAATAAAGCAGAACAGAATGAATTTCTGGAACTGTCTTGCTTTTTTGATGATCCAATGAATGTTAGGAATTTGATCTCTGGTTCCTCTGCCCTTTCTAAATTCAGCTTGAATATCTGGAAGTTCATGATTCATGCAGTGTTGAAGCCTGGCTTAGAGAATTTGGGGTATTACTTTCCTAGCGTGTGAGATGAGTGCAATGGTGCAGTAGTTTGAACATTCTTTGGCATTGCCTTTCTATGGGATTGGAATGAAAACTGACCTTTTCCAACAGAGGGGGAAACAGTGGAAACAGTGAGAAACTTTATTTTTGGGGCTCCCAAATCACTGCAGATGGTGACCACAGCCATGAAATTAAAAGACACTTGTTCCTTTGAAGAGAAGCTATGATCAACCTAGATGGCATACTAAAGAGCAGAGGCATGATTTTGCCAACAAAGGTCCATCTAGTCCACTATGGTTTTCCCAGTAGTCATGTATGGATGTGAGAGTTGGACTATAAAGAAAGCTGAGTGCTTAAGAATTGATGCTTTTGAACTGTGGTGTTGGAGAAGACTCTTGAGAGTCCCTTGGACTGCAAGGAGATCAAACCAGTACATCCTGAAGAAATCAGTCCTGAATATTCAACAGAAGGACTGATGCTGGAGCTCTAATACTTTGGCCACCTGATGCAAAGAACTGACTCATTTGAAAAGTCCCTAATGCTGGGAAAGATTGAGGGCAGGAGGAGAAGGGGACAACAGAGAATCAGATGATTGGATGGCATCACTGACTCAATGGGCATGGGTTTGGGTGGCCTCCGGGTGTTGGTTATGGGCAGAGAAGCCTGGCCTGCTGCAGTCCATGGGGTGACAAAAAGCTGGACAGGACTGAGAGACTGAACTGAACTGATACTGTCTGATATTCTACTAAATGAGGTTACAATCAAAAGTTAGGTGAAAAACATAAATTTGCCATTCCTCTCATCAATTCATATATCCTGTCTCTTGTGTCTCTTGCAGTGTCAGTTGCTTATGATGTGCATTTTGCGTTTTTTTTTACTACAACATCAACCTTAAATATAAGGTGTTTTGTATAACATGAACCTTAAATATACCTAGAAGCCACTCGAAACTTATGGCTTGACATTGTGAAGAGATAGTAAACCACTCTCAAATAGAAATATATATTTAGCAATGTACCCTGTACTTTGTTTCAACTTAATGGACTCTCAAGAATGAGTTTGAAAAACTTAATTTTTGTCTTATAACATTTTACTTTACAAACAAGTCCAATAGAAAATGAGACTCTATGGTTCAGTTCAGTCACTCAGTCATGTACGACTCTTTGCGACCCAATGAACTGCAGCATGCCAGGCCTCCCAGTCCATCACCAACTCCCAGAGGCCACAGAAACCCATGTCCATTGAGTCAGTGATGCCATCCAACCATCTCATCCTCTGTCATCCCCTTCTCCTCCTGCCCTCAATCTTTCCCAGCATCAGGGTCTTTTCCAATGAGTCAGCTTTTGTCATCAGGTGGCCAGAGTATTGGAGTTTCAGCTTCAACATCAGCCCTTCCAATGAACACCCAGGACTGATCTCCTTTAGGATAGACTGGTTGGATCTCCTTGCAGTCCAAGGGACTCTCAACAGGCTTCTCCAACATCACAGTTCAAAGGCATCAATTCTTCTGCGCTCAGCTTTCTTCACCATCCAACTCTCACATCCATACATGACTACCGGAAAAAACATAGCCTTGACTAGTCCGACCTTTGTTGTCAAAGTAGTGTCTTGTTTTTTAATATGCTATCTAGGTTGGTCATAACTTTCCTTCCAAGGAGTAAGCGTCTTTTAATTTCATAGCTGCAATCACCATCTGCAGTAATCTGGAGCCCAGAAAAATGAAGTCAGCCACTGTTTCCACTGTTTCCCCATCTATTTGCCATGAAGTGATGGGACCGGATGCCATGATCTTAGTTTTCTGAATGTTGAGCTTAAGCCAACTTTTTCACTCTCCCCTTTCACTTTCAAGAGGCTCTTTAGTTCTTCTTCAGTTTCTGCCATAAGGGTGGTGTCATCTGCATATCTGAGGTTATTGATATTTCTCCCAGCAATCTTGATTCCAGCTTGTGCTTCATCCAGCCTGGCATTTCTCATGATGTACTCTGTATATAAGTTAAATAAACAGGGTGACAATATACAGCCTTGATGTACTCCTTTTCCTATTTAGAACCAGTCTGTTGTTCCACCTCCAGTTCTGACTGTTGCTTCCTGACCTGCATACAGATTTCTCAGGAGGCAGGTCAGGTGGTCTGGTATGTCCATCTCTTTCAGAATTTTTCAGTTTATTGTGATCCACACAATAAGGCTTTGGCATAGTCAATAAAGCAGAAATAGATGCTTTTCTGGAACTCTCTTGCTTTTTTGATGATCCAGTGGATGTTGGCAATTTAATCTCTGGTTCTTGGCCTTTTCTAAAACCAGCTTGAACATTTGAAGTTCACGGTTCACATATTGCTGAAGTCTGGCTTGGGGAATTTTAAGCATTACTTTACTAGCGTGTGAGATGAGTGCAATTGTGTGGTAGTTTGAGCATTCTTTGGCATTGCTTTTCTTTGGGATTGGAATGAAAACTGACCTTTTCCAGTCTTGTGGCCTCTGGTGAGTTTTCTAAATTTGCTGGTATATTGAGTGCAGCACTTTCACAGTATCATCGTTTAGGATTTGAAATAGCTCAACTGGAATTCCATCACCTCCACTAGCTTTGTTTGTAGTGGTGCTTCCTATGCCCACTTGACTTCACATTCCAGGATGTCTAAGTAAGGACATATATTAACATTTTAAATAAAATTATATAACAGTAGATTCCAGCTTTCAAAGTTTTGTTGCTACAATGAGAAAAACCTCAGCTATTCTGATTTCAAATGAGCCAATTCCTAAATTTCAAATTCCTTAATTTTACTTCCATACTCATCATTATGATGAAAATGTATCAGTTCTCCAACCTTTGGAATATGAGTCATGAGTATGTAGGATACTGAGATCAAAATTCTATTTTTTTATACAGTATAATGGCTTTATTTCTGTAGTTTTATTTTCTGATGTCCCCTGTGGCTGCAAATTTGTGGATGTATTTTCTGCCACTTCTTTTCCTCTCTCTCTTTTAATCTATTGATATTTTTAATGGCCATCTTTCTCTTTAGTCCAATATTATGTTATTGCAAGTTTCTTGTGGCATTCTGAAAACAGACAATTATATATCAATAAAAAATACAAATATTTCTGTATTGTAGGAGTCTGAATGATGTCACATTAAGCTTGGTAATGGCAACTTCCTCTGTAAACCTTTTGAAGGATAAAATTCAATCTAACTCAATCAAAACAAAATTTACTGAGAACAGATTATGGCAAGAAAATTGCTGGCTTTCAAAAGATATACACAAAATTTTGAAAAAGACATCTGCCTTATCCTCTTAAGGTTTGAGACCAAAGTCAGAAATGTACAGACATGACTGTGTTACAAGGTAAACAAATACCAAACCTGAAAACACTAAGATTTGAATAAAATGAAAGCATTAATCTGTGAATAGGTGTGTGGTATGCTAGGATAAAAAATCCAGATTCAGAAATTTTTTTTTTTCCAAAAGCCTCACAGAGGAAAAAAGAAAAAAAAAAAAAACATGTGCAGACTATTTTTAAATAACTAAAATACTTTTCCTTATTGCTTTTTGTATATTGAGATCCATGGTAGGGAGGGTAATTCTGTTCTTACAAATAAGAAAAAGTAGTGACCATTTGGGTACTCCTGAAGAGGAGCAAAATTTAAGCAGCTTTCAAATACTTCCCTTGAACTTGAAACAAGGTTGCAGATTGTGTTGCCAGGCTAGGTGGTTCTCCATTAGTATCTATGACAATGCCAGGATTCAGAGAAAGGAGGGGGTGGAGTCCCATATACCAAGGTCACAGGTGCAAAGCTTTGTATCAAGACCACAGACGTGGATCCCCAAACCAAGGTCATCTCTGGAACTGACTGAGCCCCACTGTAACTGTTGCCAAAAGTCCCCCTGATCCTTACCAGCCAGCTTCCCGATCCCAAATTAGGTTAAAAACACTCATCTTGGTATACACCGGAGAGCAGCCTAACCAATCACCTAATGCCACCCTTCCAGCAGGAATTTTCTTTATCTTAAGACTAAAAATTTGTGTGTTGTTCTATGAAACAAATGAAAAACGCGGCTTTCCTTTGAGCTGGCTTGCTATTTTAACAGCGTTTCCTACTTTAATTCTCCCTTCAGAAGTCGACTTTCTTTCCTGTCAGGAGATCAGCCTGCTTTGCTTGCAGCATCCACATTATCTTTGCTCTCTCCTCTTAATAAACTTGCTCCTTTCTGAAATGCTCTGTGTCTACAAAGTCTTTCCAACCTGTGCTTGGACTGTCTACAGGGAATGTTCACAAAAGGTAACTTTTTCAGGTACTTCTACCAAACAGTCCTCTTAACCTCAGCTACCACTTCCTCATCTTTGTTCCAAACACTTTCCACTACTATTCCTCCCTCAGTTGTACATTATCTCTGAGAGTGTCGCATACTTATTTCTTTGCACAGAATGTTCTTTCTACCTTCCTCCACAGTAGCTATTTGCTGTGCTTGGGCTTTTTGGATCTTTTTACTTCTGGAATTTTTTGTTGCTGTTTTTATTTTTTCCCTGTCCAGCATCTGTTCCTCTATGAAAACAAACTTTAATTTGTGTTTGGGAAGCAATGCCTCCTTTTCTTCATCCATGCAGCTCACGTGTGTTTAGTCCAGGCCTTCACACATGCACCACCAGGTGCTAAGGGTGAACATGTGCTCTGAGCTTTATATTCCTTTCCTCTGGTGAGTGGGTAAGGAATAGATGTTCATTTGATTTAAACCAACAAGCAGCAAGCTCAGACTTCCGCCAGGTAGGTTGAAAAGCAAACACTGTCTTACCTCTGGGAATGGTGATCAGCAAGGATGGAAGGCTCCATCTTGCTCCATAAGAGGTGCCTGAAAAATTAAGTCAATAAAAAAAAGAAAACTAAGAGAAAGAAAACAAAGTTATGAACAAGGACAGATTCTCGATTAATTACTTGGTTGAAAGTGAGTTTTACCCTTGGATTTGTCACTCATGTGAACCAACATAGTCCCCCTTTTTACTTAACCAGGGTTTGTTTCAAGTTTCTTCCACTTGTAACCAATTCAGTAGACTGTTCTAATTTTAAATCCCTTCACAAGCAAAGGCTCTGCAAACTAAAGACGCCTTCTCTGATTCCTTATTTCTCGTTTAAGAGATTTTGGGGAATTCCCTGGCAGTCCAGAGTTTAGGACTCCGTGCATGTTCTCATTCCCTAGGGCCCAGGTTTAATCTCTGTTTGGGAAACTAAGGTCCTGCAAGCTATGCTACTGTCATGCTGTGCTTAGTTGTCTGACTCTTTTGCAGCCCCCAGGCTCCTCTGTCCATGGAATTCTCCATGCAAGAATATTGGAGTGGGCTGCCATTTCCTCTTCGAGGGGAACTTTCCAACCCAGAGATCAAACCCAAGTCTGTTGTATCTCTTGCATTGGCAGGCGGGTTCCTTTCCACTAGCACCACCTGGGAGGCCCTCTGTAAGCTGTGTGGCATAGTCAAGAAAAAAAAATGTTTAGGGACTATGCCCTCAAAGATCCCTGAGGCGCTACATCCTTTCAGTCATTACACTCTACATCATCATTCAAATAATTATATGTCTTCCCAGGTATGCTGTAAAGACCCATCAGGATGGGGAAATAGTTTTATTTGTGTTTCTTTTATC
The DNA here is from genome assembly GCA_007570785.1 of Antilocapra americana. Taxonomy (NCBI): domain Eukaryota; kingdom Metazoa; phylum Chordata; class Mammalia; order Artiodactyla; family Antilocapridae; genus Antilocapra; species Antilocapra americana. Next base: position 3,739,701 of record ML662441.1, read on the forward strand.
CTGTGTGTTCAGTTGCTTAGTCATGTCAGACTCTTTGCTGCCCCATGGACTGTAGTCTACCAGTCTCCTCCAGGCAAGAATACTGGAGTGGGTTGCCATTTCCTCCTCCAGGGATCCTCCTGACCCAAGGATTGAACCCATGTCTCTTGTGTCTTCTGCACTGGCAGGCAGATTCTTTCCCACTCGTGCTATCTGGGAAGCCTTATCCTAGATGTATATTAAAGAATCAATAAACATTGGTTGATTAAAGTAATCAAATGAAGAGATCATGGAAAGCAGCATCACAAAGTATCTTGGTATGAGGCTTCTACATAGAAATCCAAGCAGGGTCCTTGAAAACCATATTAAATTGCTGTGGCATTTTAACAAGTTGATGGGATGTGTACTATATTAGCTGAGAGAGGTTGCCTAAGCTTGTAGAACTCATCATCAGAAACAGTTTCATGGAGGTTGTTGAATAAGAAACTAAAACTGGTCACGTATAAGATCAAGATTTAGATAATATGAAGAAATAGTGTGATTTCTTTTCCTTTATTTTATTTTTTCTTTACATTATCGTGTTGGTTTTGCCATACATTGACATGAATCCACCATGGGTATACATGTGCTCCCCTTCCAGAACCCCCCTCCCACCTCCCTCCTGATTCCATCCCTCTGGATCATCCTGGTGCACCAGCCCTGAGCACCCTGTATCAAGCATCAAACTTGGGCTGGTAATTCATTTCATGTATGATAATTTACATGTTTCAATGCCGTTCTCCCATATCATCACACCCTTGCTCTTTCCCATAGAGTCCAAAAGACTGTTCTATACACCTGTGTCTCTTTTGAAGTCTCGCATACAGGGTTATCATTATCATCTTTCTAAATTCCATATATATGCATTAGTATATTGTATTGGTGTTTTTCTTTCTGGCTTACTTCACTCTGTATAATAGGCTGCAGTTTCATCCACCTCATTAGAACTGATTCAAATGTATTGCTTTTAATGGCTGAGTAATATTCCATTATGTATATGTACCACAGCTTTCTTACCCATTCATCTGTTGATGGACATCTAGGTTGCTTCCATGTCCTGGCTATTGTAAACAGTGCTGTGATGAACATTGGGGTACACGTGTCTCTTTCAATTCTGGTTTCCTCAGTGTGTATGCCCAGCAGTGGGATTGCTGGGTTGTATGGGAGGTCTATTTTCAGTTTTTTAAGGAATCTCCACACTCTTCTCCATAGTGGCTGTACTAGTTTGCATTCCCACCAACAGTGTAAGAGGGTTCCCTTTTCTCCACATCCTCTCCAGCATTTATTGCTTGTAGACTTTTGGATGGCAGCCATTCTGACTGGTGTAAAGTGATACCTCATTGTGGTTTTGATTTGCATTTCTCTGATAATGAGTGATGTTGAGCATCTTTTCATGTGTTTGTTAGCCACTTTTATGTCTTCTTTGGAGAAATGTCTGTTAAGTTCTTTGGTCCACTTTTTGATTGGGCCGTTTATTTTTCTGGAATGGAGCTGCAGGAGTTGCTTGTATATTTTTGAGATTAATTGTCCATTGCTTCGTTTGCTATTATTTTCTCCCATTCTGAAGACTGTCTTTTCACCTTGCTTTTAGTTTCCTTTGTTGTGTAGAAGCTTTTCATTTTAATTAGATCCCATTTGTTTATGTGTGCTTTTATTTCCAATATTCTGGGAGGTGGGTCATAGAGGATCCTGTTTTGGTTTATGTCGGAGAGTGTTTTGCCTATGTTTTCCTCTAGGAGTTTTATAGTTACTGGTCTTATGTTTAGATCTTTGATTCATTTTGAGTTTATTTTTGTGTATGGTGTTAGAAAGTGTTCTAGTTTCATTCTTTTACACGTGGTTGTCCAGTTTTCCCAGCACCACTTGTTAAAGAGATTGTCTTTTCTCCATTGTATGTTCTTGCCTCCTTTGTCAAAGATAAGGTGTCCATAGGTGCGTGGATTTATCTCTGGGCTTTCTATTTTGTTCCACTGATCTATATTTCTATCTTTGTACCAGTACCATACTGTCTTGATGACTGTGGCTTTGTAGTATAGCCTAAAGTCAGGCAGGTTGAGTCCTCCAGTTCCATTCTTCTTTCTCAAGATTGCTTTGGCTATTCTAGGTTTTTTGTATTTCCATACAAATTGTGAAATTATTTGTTCTAGTTCTCTGAAAAAGACCTCAGAAATCATCCAACAAACAAAAGCCCAGGACCAGATGGCTGCACAGCTAAATTCTTCCAAAAATTTAGAGAAGAGCTAACACCTATTTTACTCAAACTCTCCCAGAAAACTGCAGAGGAAGGTAAACTTCCAAACTCATTCTACAAGGCCACCATCACCCTAATTCCAAAACCCGACAAAGATGCCACAGAAATAGAAAACTACAGGCCAATATCACTGATGAACACAGATGCAAAAATCCTTAACAAAATTCTAGCAAATAGAATCCAACAACACATTAAAAAGGTCATACATCATGATCAAGTAGGCTTTATCCCAGGGATTTAAGGATTCTTCAGTATCCACAAATCAATTAATGTAATACACCATATTAACAAATCAAAAAATAAAAAGCACATGATTATCTCAATAGATGCATAGAGAGCCTTTGACAAAATTCAACATCCATTTATGATAAGAAAAAAAAACCTCCAAAAAGCAGGAATAGAGGGAACATACCTCAACATAATAAAAGCCATATATGACAAATCCTCAGCAAACATTATCCTCAATGGTGAAAAATTGAAAGCATTTCCCCTAAAGTCAGGAACAAGACAAGGGTGCCCACTCTCACCACTACTATTCAACATAGTTTTGGAAGTCTTGGCCATAGCAATCAGAGCAGATAAAGAAATAAAAGGAATCCAGATTGTAAAAGAAGAAGTAAAACTCTCACTGTTTGCAGACGACATGATCTTCTACATAGAAAATCCTAAAGACTCTACCAGAAAATTACTAGAGCTAATCAGTGACTATAGTAAAGTTGCAGGATATAAAATCAACACACAGAAATCCCTGGCATTCCTATACACTAACAATGAGAAAACAGAAAGAGAAATTAAGGAAACAATTCCATTCACCATTGAAACAAAAAGAATAAAATACTTAGGAATATATCTACCTAAAGAAACAAAAGATCTATATATAGAAAACTATAAAACACTGATGGAAGAAATCAAAGAGGACACAAATAGATGGAGAAATATACTGTGTTCATGGATTGGAAGAATCAATATATGAAAATGAGTATACTGCCCAGAGCAATCTATAGATTCCATTTTTTTTTAAAGCCAGCAATTACAAATATTGTGGACCCAAATGAGTCAGCCTGCCTGTTGTGCAACAAAGCCAATCTTCTGACATCAGTATGTGGTGAAGGAAATCCCAATGTCTATTGTGGGACAAAGCAAAGAGAATGGGCAGCTCATGCTCAAAAGACCAAAACTCCTGGATGACTTCTAGGGAAAAGAAGAAGGGAGAGGGTCACCCGGAGTGTGATCAGTTCTTATACAATTCTCTGATTGGTGATGGTGAGGTAACACGGTGATGTCTTGGAATCTCAGTCATCAACCTTCAAGTTCCCACATATCTGGGATCAGTGTGTTGGGGGTCAGCATGCAATTAACTTCTTCCACCTGGTGGGGATTTTAGCATCTGCAGAACAACTGAAGGATATGACTCAGGATAATATCTCCAGCCCTTGAGAAGGAAATAAAAGTGCTTGACCTTGCTTTACGGTTAGACTATCACTATTTTGCTTGAGTGCTTTATTTTATTTCTACATTTTCTCAATTCTCTGGTTAAGTCTGCTCTTTGGAACTTAAGGAAGGCCAGTGTTTCAGGAAGGAGGATACCTTCTAGGGCTCAAGAATGGGCTCTTGCCTAACACTTGGAAGTGAATTGTCTGAGGAGACACGTATGCTGACAAAGCAAGGGACTTTATTGGGAAGGGGTGCCTGGTGGGAGAGCAGCAGGTAAGCAGCAACATTTCCCCTAACTCAGGAGACTTGCTCTGTCACATGGCTTGCAGGCTCAGGTTTTCTGGTAACACGGTTACCTTCTGAGTTGTCTCTGGCCAATCATTCTGACCCAGGGTTCTTTCTGCTCATGAGCATGTTGCACAGCCAAGGTGGAGTCCAGCGTGAAGGATGCCGGGAGATTGGTAGGACATGTGGACTGATGTCTCCACTTTCCCTTTGACCTTTCTTGAATTATTCTGGTTGGGGGTGGCTTGTTAGTTCCACATTCCTTGAGAAGACCTCCTTTTGCAAGATAACTTGTGTAAATGGCTATAATCTTTCCTGGTCAGGCAGCCACTATCAGTCAATATTTCCCCTAACACTCTGATCATATTAATACATTAATAAAATGTGAAAATTGGATTCAAATATACTCAATCTGAATTTGTTACTGTACTATATAAACTACACGCCTTCTTACACTTTATACCTACAGCTGTGGCTGTGTTCTCTTTTCCTTTCTTAAAGTCACTTATTTATAATTTTATTCTTCATGTCTTGATAAATCTTACCAGATGGTTGTCAACATTAGTAGCTTTGTCAAGCATCTACATTTTCTTTTTTTATCCTTTTCATCATATATTGTTGTTGTCGTTTTTCAGTTGTAAGTCATGTCTGAATCTTTGCAACCCCATGGCATGCAGCATACCAGGCTTCCCTGTCCTTCACTATCTCCTAGAGTTTGCTCAAATTCATGTCCATTGAGTCAGTGATGCCATCCAATCATCTCATCTTCTGCCACCGCCTTCTCCTCCTGCCTTCAATATTTCCCAGAATTAGGGTTTTTCACAATGAGTCAGTTCTTCACATCAGATGGCCAAAGTATTGGAGTTTCAGCTACAATATCAGTCCTTCCAATGAATATTTAGGGTTGATTTCCTTTAGGATTGATTAGTTTGATCTCTCTGCAGTCCAAGGGACTCTCAAGAGTCTTCACAAGCACCACAGTTTGAAAACATCACTGAGTATATTAGTTTTCATTATTATTATTTTTTGATTAATTTGTTTAATCTTTATAATTTCTTTCTCAATTTTGGGGGTGAGGTGACTCTGCTGTTTTTCTGTTCTCAAGTTTTTAAGATAGTTCCTTAAAGTTAAGATAGTACATTAAGGCTTTCTCTCTTTCATGATATATGTCTTTTCTAAATACTTCATCTGTGTGCTGTAAGTTTCAAAATGTAGAATACTTGTTACTATTCCATTCTAAACATGTTTCATTTCCAATATGAGTATTCTTTCATCTATTCTGTTGTTATTCAGTTACTAAGTCATGTCCGACTCTTTGTGACCACATGAACTGCAGCACGTCAGGCTTCCTTGTCCTTGACTATCTCCCTGAGTCTGCACAAACTCATGTCCATTGAGCCAGTGATGCCATCCAACCACTTCATCTTCTGTCACCTCCTTCTCTTGCACTCAATCTTTCAAATGGTTTTAAAACATTTTTCTAAGTTTCCAAATATGGCTTGTTTCTACTTGGTTTTGTTTATGTTTTTTGTTGTTATTGTTGTTTAATTTTAACTTAATTGCTTTCTGTTTAGAGAATAAGATCTCCATGTTGTTGAGTCTTACTTAACAGCCTAAGATGTGTTCAAAATTAAGTCAGTTCAGTTCAGTCGCTCAGTCGTGCCCAACTCTTTGCGACCCCATGGACTGCTACACACCAGACTTCCCCATTCTTCACCAACTTCCAGAGCTTATCAAACTCATGTCCATAGAGTAAGCAATGAAATCCAACCATCTCATGCTCTCTCATCCCCATCTCCTCCTGCCTTCAATCTTTCCCATCATCCAGGTCTCTTCCAATGAGTCAGCTTTTCCCATCATGTGGCCAAAATATTGGAGTTTCAGCTAATCATCAGTCCTTCTAGTGAATGTTAAGGACTGATTTCCTTTAGAATCAACTGGTTTGATCTCCTTGCAGTCCAAGGGACTCTCAAGAGTCTTCTCGAACACCACAGTTCAAAAGTATCAATTCTTCGGCGCTCAGCTTTCTTTATAGTCCAACTCTCAACATCTATTCATGATTACTGGAAAAACCATAAATTGGACTAGATGGACTTGTTGAAAAATTAACATCTCTGCTTTTTAACATTCTGTCTAGGTTGATCATAGCTTTTCTTCCAAGGAAAAATGGCTGCAGTCACCATTTGCAGTGATTTTGGAGCCCCCCAAAAAGTCTGACATTGTTTCCATTGTTTCCCATCTATTTGCCATGAAGTGATGGGACCAGATGCCATGATCTTAGTTTTTTAAATGTTGAGCTTTAAGCCAACATTTTCACTCTCCTCTTTCACTTTCATCAAAAGGCACTTTAGTTCTTTTTTGCTTTCTGCTATAAGTGTGGTGTCATCTGCATATCTGAGGTTACTGATATTTCCCCCTGCAATCTTGATTCCAGCTTGTGCTTCATCCAGCCCAGCGTTTCTTATGATGTACTCTGCATATAAGTTAAACAAGCAGGGTGACAATATATAGCCTTGACACTCCTTTCCTTATTCAGAGCCAGTCTGTTGTTCCATGTTCAGTTCTGACTGTTGCTTCTTGACTTGCATACAGATTTTTCAGGAGGTAGATCAGGCGGTCTGATAGTCCCATCTCTTTAAGAATTTTCCACAGTATGTTGTGATCCACACAGTCAATGGCTTTGGTGTAATTAATAAAGTAGAAGAAGATGTTTTTCTGGTATTCTTTTGCTTTTTCGATGATCCAATGGATGTTGGTACTTTGATCTCTGGTTCCTCTGCCTTTTCTAAATCCAGCTTGAACGTCTGGAAGTTCACGGTTCATGTATTGTTGAAGTCTTGCTTGGAGAATTTTGAGCATTACTTTGCTAGCATGTGAAATGAGGGCAGTTGTGCAGTAGTTTGAATATTCTTTGTCATTGCCTTTCTTTGGGATTGTAATAAGAGCTGACTTTTTCCAGTCCTGTGGCCACTGCTGAGTTTTCCAAATTTGCTGGTATATTGAGTGCAGCACTTTAACAGCATCATTTTTCAGGATTTGAATTAGCTCAACTGGAATTCCATCACCTCCACTAGCTTGTTCATAGTGATGCTTCCTAAGGCCCACTTGACTTCACATTCCAGGATATCTGGCTCTAGGTGAGTGATCACACCATGATTATCTGGGTCATGAAGGTCTTTTTTGTTTAGTTCTTCTGTGTATTCTTGCCACCTCTTCTTAATATCTTCTGCTTCTATTAAGTTCATACCATTTCTGTCTTTTATTGTGCCCATCTTTGAATGAAATGGTCCCTTGGTATCTCTAATTTTCTTGAAGATATCTTTAGTCTTTCCTATTCTATTATTTTCCTCTATTTTTTTTGCACTGATCATTGAAGAAGGCATTCTTAACTCTCCTTGCTCTTCTTTAGAACTCTGCATTCAAATGGATGTATCTTTCCTTTTCTCCTTTTCCTTTAGCTTCCTTTCTTTTCTCAGCTATTTGTTAAGGCCTCCTCAGATGGCCATTTTGCCCTGCATATTTTTTCTTGGGGGTGATCTTGATCACTGTCTCCTGTACAATGTCAAGAATCTCCATCTATAGTTCTTTAGGCACTCTATCATATCTAATCCCTTGAATCTATTTTTCACTTTCACTGTATAATCATAAGGGATTTGATTTATGTTATACCTGAGTCATCCAGTGGTTTTCCCTACTTTCTTCAATTTAAGTCTAAATTTGGTAATAAGGAGTTCATAGTCTGAGCCACAGTCAGCTCCCAGTCTTGTTTCTGCTGACTGTATAGAGCTTCTTCATCTTTGGCTGCAAATAATATACTCAGTCAGATTTCAGTATTGACCATCTGGTGATGTCCACGTGTAGAGTCTTCTCTTATGCTGTCGGAAGAGGGTGTTTGCTATGATCAGTGCGTTTGAGCATAATATGTGCTTTGCAGTTATTGAATGAAAATTTCTATGTGACTTACTTAAAGTTAACTGTGTTAATAAAGCTTATATAGCTTTTTAAATTTATTTGACACTTGTGTCCTCAGTCGTGTCCTACTCTGTGACCCCATGGACTGTAGCACACCAGGCTGCTCTGCCTATAGGATTTCCCAGACAATACTGGAGTGGGTTGCCACTTCCCAACCCAATGATCGAGCCCATGTCTCTTGTGTCTCTTGTATTGGCAGGTAGGTTCTTTACCAATGTCCCACCTGGGAACTCTTCTATAGTCTTACTGGTATTTTTGTCTGATAGATCTGGTTTTTGTTTTTTTTTAAGGTTCAGCAGGATATGTCTCAAGTATATCTCCCATTGCTTACTTTGTCCATTTCAATAAAAGTAAACAACTATTTACATCTGATATTTTTACTTTGTCTTTCCTCAACTGAGATGTTACTTTTCCTGTGACTGAGTTTCTCTATTCTACTCATTCAAATCTATACTTAGGTGTTATCTCCATCTTAAAGCGTTTTCTAACCCTTCTAGATAGAAAAAATTCCTTCCCATAACACTTCATATGTCATCCATTTTGCATAGTTAGAGATTCTTTTTCCCCACTTGTAAGACTGCAAAGTGTTAAGGATAGGGGCTATGTTTAATGAAATTTCCTATCATCTGAAGGACAAACAGTAAGTCCTTAATAAATAGTCCTTGTTGAAATCAGAAAAGAAATGGATCGATACATAAATGATTTAAGTTAATGATAATATGACAAAATGCCCAAATCCAATAGAGATGCTAAGGGAACACTAATATCATGGTTTGCTACTACACATGATTCTTTCAGAGTCCTTGAAACCATAAGTCCAAATTGAGTGTTTTGCAAAACCCTATGACTTTCAGTTCAGGGCTGTTGACTGAAGCCTCACCAGCACAGCTGAGTTTCCTGGTTAGTAGACCCTCTGTTTTTTCCACAGTTAAGTGCACCCTTCCCAGCTGTTATTCCTGATTCTGCCATCATTTCTGCCAAAAACAACATCTTCCACCAGAACCCTGCTCCTCAGCTGTGCCACTCCAAAGCAGTGTTTGCTCCTCATTAAAAATCTGCAAAGCCAACTGAGAGTCAATCCACCACAGGTGTAGCCCAAACCAAACCACGGAGGAGAGACGATCAAATCCGATCTCGGTTGCTCACACCACTAAGAGGCTGTGCTGCTGCATTCTGCACAGGCTGGGAGCGCTGCAGAAGCCCTGCTGGGAGCCCTGTTGGGAGGCCATGATGGCCATCAAGCCATGTGGTCAGGATACCACGTGCTGCTGCTGTTACCAGATCATTGCGAAGTAAATAAACCACAGTTAATGGGTTGCCGCTTATGAAGGACATTGCAACTGAAGAGGCACTTGTGCCACCTAACCCATGTAAATTGGACCCATGGTTCTGGTCTATCTCCAAGGAATAAGATAGGTTTTATAACCAGATGGGGCTCTAAACAAAGAAATTGGCCATGGATACTGGGTTGCTGGCCCTCACGGTAGTCTGCTGTGACACTGAAAGATCCAGGACGAGGAGTTAAAGCAATCCAGATCATTTGGAAAGTGTGGATGATTTGATATGCTTAGAGCACCAGGCAAGGATGTGAATTTTGTGATTCTGCATCTCTTTCACCCATATTCTAGAGATCTGGCTAAACCTGATGCTTTTTCATGCTCAGGGTTCTGAACTACCAGCTCTTCAAAAAATAAAATTATTAGCAATGTTAAAATGCATTTTAAAACACCTCTGCTTTTAAGATACACTTCCTTAACATTATACATTTCTTTAATCATATGATTCACTCTGATTTTTGGCAATGCTCAGAAATTATCAGTCCCTTCATGGTTTGAATTTTACAGAAATTCCAAAGTACCTCATTTATTCCTCTGCTAGACACGACTGATCTGACCTTCTCTACTAAAAACACAAGAGAATAAGTCAGAGATTTCCCTTCTTACAAAATACTTAGACCATGAGAAATTCGCAAAGATCTGTGTAGTTAAATAGCAAAGACATAAGAAATTCAATTGCAGTTACTTTATGAGATTAGACATTGCATTGAAGAGAAAAAAAATACTGAATGAGGCCAAGCAAGTAAGAAATCTGTTGTTATAACAGCCATCTAAACTTTTAAATTATATTTTAGAGTAGAAAAGTAACTGGGGAACATTCACTAAAATCTGGTATATGAACAATGTTCTCAAAGACAGGTAAGAGCCACCCAAAGGATGCTCAGACTGTTAAATATCAAGATCATTTTATGCAACTGATCAATAGACCCTCCATATGCCAGATTAGCTGGTAGTGTGAGAATGGAAATGGGAGATAGGGTAACACTGTACATGTCAGGTCAGGCTAGATCATTAGCCCTTGGGACATTCCCAGGACTGCTAAGCTGTCATTTTAGGACAACATCTTCCCATTTACAACCTCCTATAAAAAGACTGGCAAGAGAGGACAACTTTCCAGAGTAAAAAGTAAAGATAAATTAGATTTCAAATGAATATGTATCCAGAGATAAATACAGGAGAGAATGGAGAGAAAGCATTATAAAAACAAATATATCTCAAAAATAATATATTCTCAACTAGGTTGCAGGTAATGTTTGATGACTGCATTTCCTACAAGAGAGTAAGTACTTCTTCCAGAGCATACAGAGTATAAAAGGTTTTAACATGCATACAAATATGCATGTTAAAATCAGTGTGTATTTAAAAGTCTGATTTAAGATATTGAAAACAGAGGTAAGGTGTCTAAAATAATTTTATCCATTTGTATAAGTAACATATTTATAATTGTAAAAACATATCTGCAGATGGTAATTTCTGAAGTAATTTATAAATGCTATTGGCATATTTCTATGTTTATATGTCTACTTCATTGTTAAATAAAATGTAATAATATGTAATAAATAATATATAAGTAAAATCTGTATGTTCCCTTCGTAATACAGCTATACTTGTACAAAATTATAACTTATCTTCATGAGATTTGTTTTTGACCTGTGACTGTTGCAATATATATTTATATATAAACACATATACATATATTTATATAATATATACAAACAGAATTATTTAAATTACTTTCTTATATGATGCTATGAATTATAATATTAGGGAAACTAATTTTAATTGAGTTACTTTTACCTGTAATATGTGTATTTTTATGTAAAGATACATTTAAAATAAGTTTAAGTAATATATTAATCACATAGAATAAGTTATATAATAAATTATATTACCCATCATAACCATTCATTTACTACACTAACAAAACAGAACAATCCAAATATTCCTTAATGATCATGCTAACTTCTAACTTGGTTAAGAACAACCTTCCCAAAATAAATGACTGACTACATTAGCAAGATTTGGAAACTACATTTCAGTATTTTCTTCCACCCACAGAGAGATTATTAATAATTCTTTATTGCATAAGATAAACCAAGCAAAGCATTTACAATGTGAGGAATTAATATTTTTGCTTTATTTTTTGTAACCAAGCAAAAATAAACATTTAAGAGCATTGTCTCTATTTTATCTTTATTTTATTGTTATCTTTATTATCATTTCACTATTAATAGATACAATTTTAAATTCAATTGAGATAAAATTTCTAGTTAATTAAAAAGACCTTGAGAATTTGTTAAACCAATGAGAAAAAAAAGGATAAAGAATGGGAGTCACTGCCCCTCTCAAATGAAAATGAATTATGTAAACACAGATTACACAGTGTGGGGGAAATATACAAAAGATATCTTTGACTTTTCTCAGCTCATTGGGTCTGCATCTCTTCCATCATCAGCTGTGTGCACAGAGCACCTTACAAATCATAATACGATAACAGACTCAATGTCAGTTATGATTCATAATTGCAAGTTTTACTTTAGTTTGATATCCTTTTTCAGTCATATGTGTGTATTTATATTGGCATATGCATTGCAAATATACATTATTTGTATATATATTATATGTGAGAGAAAGCTAGTTAGTTGCATTAGTCAACAAACTAATATTAATGAAAATTGGGGAAAATGTGTGTGTGTGTGTGTGTGTGTGTGTGTGTGTGTGTGTATTCACATGTGTGTGCCATTTGGGAGGGTAGCACTTGAGACAGCACAGCTTCTGATTTAATCTCTATGGTGAAAGGCCTTTTTTAAAAAATTAATAAACTTGAGATTTTAGGACATTTTAGATTTACAGAAAAATTGAGCAGGTAGAACCCCCTGTGCAGAGCAGAGGAGGTTTATGGGAAAAGCTTTTGTTGGTTAATTCTTTGCATGGAAAAATCACACCTAGTACCTTAGTCTGATGCTAGGTGTCATGAATAACAGAAATAAGATTTTTTGACAGCTGTTGTAATCCCATATTTCTACACACACACATACATGCATGTTTATTTGCTTACTTAAGGAAGAAAGAAGTGAACATGAGTCTGAATTAGGTCCACCATCTGCAAGTCACTAGTGAGGAGCAGAATGTTTTCATCGGTCATTATGGGTCAGATATCAATGATTAAAAACCCCAGAGCTTCTCAAGGGTATAATTTCGTGGTTCTCCACCTGCACACTTCCCCATGGACCTCATCACCCTTGACTCTAACCAAATTCTGGAAAAGCTAGTTAATTCTAATTGAGAAGCAGAGTTTAACTATACATGCAAAAGGAAATTAGTTATATTTGATAATCATAAAATTAGCACAAGATTTTGTCAAAAGTACCAGAAGAAAATGCTTCCTTGATTCTGCTTTATATTATCTATTACTAACTGGATGCAAAAGTAGGTTTGTAATATGGCTTTTTAAAAAGAAATATTTTCTTGAGGTTTCACATCAGATATCATCATTGGACCAACAGCCACATTTCGATGGCCTGAGAAGCTCAATTCCTCTTTTGAATGTGTTGGGGTCAATAAAACCCCAAATGATTTGGGCCAATCACACATCCACTAGTTATTTAAACCCTTGAGCATTTCAAAGGGAAATGAATCTATATGATCCAATTCATTTACACTTTACTCATCAAAGCAGTGTCTGTAGAGTTACTCGATGTTATAAAAGACTTTCTATAAAAATGCTTTAATATACATGTTTCAAAAAGAGAATGTCATTTCAAAATTAAGCTATCTCCCTCTACTTCTAAATTTTCACTATTAGTTCAAAGCCAAAATATGTCAAGTTTTAAAGATATTGAATTTTCATAGAAGCACTCTACCTTTCCCAGTCACAGTCAGATCACAGAGCTTTCTCTCTTGGTGTCTGCAATTCCAAGATGCCTCCATAATTACAAACAGTGAACTGTAGTTGTTCTGAGACAAAACAGCCCTCTACACTGAAGGAACTTATAAAACAATGGGTTGAAATGATCTTCCTAGACTTAGTATTTTCCTTTCAATGAACAGTGCTAACATTAGAAATAAATGGGATAGAATGTGGTGATGCCAAAGTTTCAAAAACAAATATGGATAAAGAGCCAAAATTCTTGCTCAAAACCAACCTGGAAAGAAACATCAGTAGTTGATTTCTGTTTAAGATACTAGCACAGGGCTATCTTTTGTTGTTTCCGTTATTATACAGACTAATGTGTCCTTTTGTCTATGTCATCTACATTTATAACATAAAATGATAGCCGTAAGGCTGCAGTTAAAAAAAGTGTTTAGGACAGGATCTAGTTGCAAAATATTTTATTTGATGATCATTTGAGAGTTCCAGTTTTTACATACTTGAGGTTACATAATATCTTGTGGTATACCGACCATTGTACGGGACATATAGAGAATAAAATTGAAAAAAGAAATATTCTAGAGTCTTTGATACAACCCAAATCCTGTCTGAGGGTCTTCCCTGTTGGCTCATTCAGTAAAGAATCTGCCTGCAATGCAAGAGACCCAAGTTTGATCCCTGGGTTGGGAAGATCCCTTGGAGTAGAAATGGCAACTCACTCTACTATTCTTGCCTGGGAGAGCCTGGCAGGCTACAGTTCGTGGTGTCAAAAAGAGTCAGACATGATTGTGAGACTAGCACTTTCACTTTCAAATCCTGTCTGAGTCTTTTATGATTAATCTTTCTCTGCCCACCACAACTAGATTGATCTGTCTTAACACTGTCTTCCTTATGCTACCACAACTCTCGTTTCTTCAACCTTAGACTCAAAATCTTCTGACTGATTTTAAGTCCCTACATTTTCTGACTCCAATGGACTCATTCAGTGCATTTATGCCTTTACATTTAGACAGGTTCCTTTTTAAAGTGGAGCACATTGTGATCACTCTTACATCTCTGTGTTTGTTTAATATTCTATCATGAATCCGTCATCCTTTCTTACATACATTCATCTCCTAAGTATTTATTAAGGTACACATCAAGTTGTACTCTTTCTAGAAACTGTCCTTTCTGATCACACAGATCTCTCCATTCTAAGAGCTACTATGGCACTCAGCATCCATACCCAAGAATTTAACATTTCACTTTGGGTTATTTAATTTATCCACAAATTCCAAACTGATTGCATACATCTTGAGGTCTAGACAGTGCACACCATATCCATCAAAACCCTAAGCAGATAATACACAAGCAGGAAACATTTATTGTAAGAATAATTGATTAGTGATTAAAATAGTAGAGAATTTTAGAAATAATTTTATAAATTCTAGCTCTTAAATTTCACACTTGTGAACCAAAATTAGTAAACTACCCTCTCTCAAAGACATTGATTACATTACTAGTTACTTTATTTGTTATACATACATTAGGTTTATGGATGCAAAGAATAATGATCAAAATATTTTTTAAAACTCAAAGCAAACTGATTTGTGGCTGATGCTTGGATTTATATATGATTCAGATTTTTGATATTCAAAGTTTCCCTTGAATCTGGCCCCATCCTTCCCTTCTAAATTCATGTAAGCAGAAGTTTTGTTTTGTTTGTTTTTTCACTCTTGTCTTCTCACTGCTTCTTGAGCTCAAGCCTACTGTTTCCTCATTTCAAATGTTCTGTTCATTCAGAAATATTTGTCCAAGTTCAGATTAACTGTTCTTTTCTATCTCCCCTGTAGCCTCTTTCTGGCTATTGATTTCTCTTTTCTTTAATTTCTAGAGAAAGTTTTAAGTAAACTACCATTTCAGAATTAATTTCATGCCTGCATTTTAGTTTATGTTTCAAACAGACATCTATTTTTCTCTGCATCTAGGATGTAATAAGGTATAATAAACATGTAAACATTAAACATTTTTAATTAAATACTTTGTTCCTTAATATGGGCACAATAGGCTGAATAACTTCTTTTGAATGATGAACCAATAAATAATTGTATATGTTTTAATAACTTTCATAAAAGTAACATTATATATGAGACATTAAAGATTTATATTCCAAGAAGTTGCTAATTATTCTTAATGACTATATGTTCACCATATTCAGGCACTGTTCTACCTTTTGTGGATTAACTAATACAACTGTCATAACTCTTAAAATAGGCATTAGTGTCTCAGTTTTGGGGCTCCCTAGGTAGCAGCAGTGGTAAAGAACCGCCTGCCAATACAGGAAACACAAGAGAGGCAGGTTCAATCCCTGGGTTGGGAAGATTCCCTGGAGAAGGGAATGGCAACCCACTACAGTATTCTTGCCTGAAGAATCCCATGGACAGAGGAGTTGTGCAGGGTGTGGTCCATTGGGTCACAAACAGTTGGACATGACTGAAGTGACTTAGCACACACATGCATCTCATTTTACAGCTAAGAAAACTAAAGCTAACAGGACAGAAATAATCTGCTCCAGATCCCACAGAACTAGAGCTCGATGTAGACACAGCAAATACAGACTCAACATCTGTGATATACCAGGAATTCGATTAGGTGACTTACTTTTCTAAGTCATATTCTCCACTAGATATTATCACATTATGTTCATAGACCAAAAAACTGACACTGACAAAACACCTCATCATTGATCATGGACACTTTTATTTTTTATTTTCTTTACATTATCGTGTTGCTTTGCCATACATTGACATGAATCTGCCATGGGTATACATGTGTTCCCCTTCCAGAACCCCCCTCCCACCTCCCTCTCGATTCCCTCTCTCTGGGTCATCCCGATGCACCAGCCCTGAGCATCAAACCTGGGCTGTCGATTGATTTCACGTATGATAATTCACATATTTCAATGCCGTTCTCCCATATCATCCCACCCTTGCCCTCTGCCATAGAGTCCAAAAGACCGTTCTATACATCTGCGTTTCTTTTGCTGTCTCACATACAAGGTTCTCGTTACCATCTTTCTAAATTCCACATTTTTAAATGTTTTATTTATTTATAGTTCTTTCATTCTAAGAATAAGTTGAGATGGTGGATTTGTCACATGTAAACCACATATAAGAACATGTTGAATATCTCTTTAAAGAGATAAAGGTCCTCAGAAACAAATAGATTCCAATTAGCACTTGCTATAATTAAGGAGGTTTGTGTTTACAATAATAATATACAGCTAAATTCTGCTTTTTATAAACAAAAAAAAGAAAGATAATTTGAAATTCAAGGGAGTAAACAACCATATAATAATACCATGGGCCAAATATAAGCTAAATTAGGGCTTCCCCAGCAGCTCAACAGTAAAGAATTTGTCTGCAATGCAGGAGACCCAGATTCAATCCCAGGGTTGGGACAACCCCCTGGATAAGGGAATGAAGACCCACTCCAGTATTCTTGCTGGAGAAGTCCATCGACAGAGGTGCCTGGTGGGCCACAGTTCATGGGTTTACAGAGTCAGACATTACTGAGCCATTTACACTTTCACTTTCAAGATGTCATGTGCCTCAGAAATCAATGGATTACATTTGCAATTCAACAGACAGAACTAAATAAACTTAATTCTGATATAAATAACATTTTTATACCATTATGTGTTCAGTTCAATCTCTCAGTCATGTCCCACTCTTTGCAACCCCGTGAACTACAGCATACCAGGCCTCCCTGTCGAACACCAACTCCCAGAGTCCACTCAAACCATGTCCATCTAATCAGTGATGCCATCCAGCCATCTCATCATCTGTCATCCCCTTCTCCTCCTGCCTCCAATCTTTCCCAGCATTAGGGTCTTTTCCAATGAGTCAACTCTTCCCATGAGGTGGCTTAAGTATTGGTGTTTCAGCTTCAACATCAGTCCTTCCAATGAACACCCAGGACCCATCTCCTTTAGGATGGACTTGTTGAATCTCCTTGCAGTTCAAGGGACTCTCAAGAGTCTTCTCCAACACCACAGTTCAAAAGCAGCAATTCTTTGGCGCTCAGCTTTCTTCACTGTCCAACTCTCACATCCATACATGACTACTGGAAAACCATAGCCTTGACTAGAGGGAACTTTGTTGGCAAAGTAGTTTCTCTGCTTTTCAATATACTATCTAGGTTGGTCATAACTTTCCTTCCAAGGAGTAAGCGTCTTTTAATTTCATGGCGGCAATCACCATCTGTAGTGATTTTGGAGCCCCCCAAAATAAAGTCAGCCACTGTTTCCACTGTTTCCCCATCTATTTTCCATGAAGTGATGGGACCAGATGCCATGATCTTAGCTTTCTGAAAGTTGAGCATTAAGTCAACTTTTTCACTCTCCTCTTTCACTTTCATCAAGAAGCTTTTTAGTTCCTTTTCACTTTCTGCCATAAGGGTGTTGTCATTTGCATATCTGAGGTTATTGATATTTTTCCTGGCAATCTTGATTCCAGCTTGTGCATCTTCCAACCCAGTGTTTCTCATGATGTACTCTGCATATAAGTTAAATAAGCAGGGTGACAATATACAGCCTTTATGTACTCCTTTTCCTATTTGGAACCAGTCTAACTGTTCTAACCAGCTCTAACTGTTGCTTCCTGACCTGAATACACATTTCTCAAGAGGCAGGTCAAGTGATCTGCTATTCCCATCTCATTCAGAATTCTCCACAGTTTGTTGTGATCCACACAGTCAGAGGCTTTGGCATAGTCAATAAAGCAGAAACAGATGTTTGTCTGGAACTCTCTTGCTTTTTCGATGATCCAGAGGATGTTGGCAATCTGATTTCTGATTCCTCTGCCTTTTCTAAAACCAGCTTGAACATCTGGAAGTTCACGGTTCATGTATTGTTGAAGCCTTGCTTGGAGAATTTTGAGCATTACTTTACTAGCCTGTGAGATGAGTGCAATTATACGATAGTTTGAGCATTCTTTGGCATTGCCTTTCTTTGGGATTGGAATGAAAACTGACCTTTTCCAGTCCTGCGGCCATTGCTGAGTTTTCCAGATTTGCTGGCATATTGAGTGCAGCACTTTCACAACATCATTTTTCAGGATGTGAAATAGCTCAACTGGAATTCCATCACCTCCACTAGCTTTGTTCATAGTGATGCTTTGTATGGCCCACTTGACTTCACATTCCAGGATGTCTGGCTCTAGGTGAGTGATCACACCATCGTAATTATCTGGGTCATTAAGATCTTTATTGTACAGTTCTTCTGTGTATTCTTGCCACCTCTTTTTATTATCTTCTGCTTCTCTTAGGTCCATACCATTTCTGTCCTTTATCGAGCCCATCTTTGCATGAAATGTTCCCTTGGTATCTCTAATTTTCTTGAAGAGATCTCTAGTCTTTCTCATTCTGTTGTTTTCCTCTATTTCTTTGCATTGATCGCTAAGGAAGGCTTTCTTGTCTCTCCTTGCTATTCTTTGGAACTCTGCATTCAGATGGGAATATCTTTCCTTCTCTCCTTTGCTTTTCACTTCTATTCTTTTCACAGCTATTTGTAAGGCCTCCTCAGACAGCCATTTTACTTTTTCACATTTCTTTTTCTAGGGGATAATCTTGATCCCTGTCTCCTGTACAATGTCATGAATCTCTGTCAATAGTTCATCAGGCACTCAGTCTATCAGATCTAGTCCCTGAAATCTATTCCTACTTTCACTGTATAATCATAAGAGATTTTATTTAGGTGATACCTGAGTGGTCTAGTGGTTGTCCCTTCTTTCTTCAATAGAGCTTCTTCATCTTTGACTGCAAAGAATATAATCAATCTGATTTCAGTGTTGACCATCTGATGATGCCCATGTGTAGAGTCTTCTCTTGTATTGTTAGAAGAGGGTGTTTGCTATGACCAGTGTGTTCTCTCGGCAAAACTCTGTTAGCCTTTGCCCTGCTTCATTCTGTACTCCAAGGCCAAATCTGCCTGTTACTCCAGGTGTTTCCTGACTGCCTACTTTTGCATTCCAACCCCCTATAATGAAAATGACATTTTGGGGGATGTTAGTTCTAGAAGGTCTTGTAGATCTTCATAGAACCGTTCAACTTCAGTTCTTCACCATTACTGGTTGGGACATAGGCTTGGATTACCATGATATTGAATGGTGTGCCTTGGAAATGAACAGAGATCATTCTGTCATTTTTGAGATTGCATCCAAGGACTGTATTTTGGACTCTTTTGTTGACTATGATGGATACTTCATTTCTTCTAAAGGATTCCTGCCCACAGTTTAGATATAATGGTCATCTGAGTTAAATTCACCCATTCCAGTCCATCTTAGTTTGCTGATTCCTAAAATGTCAACATTCACTCTTACATCTCCTGTTTGATCACTTCCAATTTGCCTTGATTCATGGACCTAACATTCCAGGTCCCTAGGCAATATTGCTCTTTACAGCATCGGACCTTGCTTCTATCCCCAATCACATCCACAACTGGGTATTGTTTTTGCTTTGGCTCCATCCCTTCTTTCTTTCTGGAGTTATTTACCAATGATCTCCAGTAGCATTTTGGCACCTACGGACCTGGGGAGTTCATCTTTCAATGTCCTGTCTTTTTGCCTTTTCATACTGTTCTGGGATTCTCAAGGTAAGAACACTGAAATGGTTTACCATTCCCCTCTCCAGTGGACCACATTCCATCAGATCTCTCCACCATGACCCGTCTGTCTTGGGTGGCCCCACATGTCATGGTTTAGTTTCATTGAGTTAGACATGGCTGTGGTCCATGTGATCAGATTGCCTAGTTTTCTGTGATTATGGTTTCAGTGTGTCTGCCCTCTGATGCCTTCTCGCAACACCTACCATCTTACTTGGGTTTCTCTTACCTTGGACGTGAAGTATCTCTTCATGGCTGCTCCAGCAAAGCGCACCCGCTGCTCCTTACCTTGGACAAGGAGTATCTCCTACCAGCCACTCCTCCTGACCTTGAACATGGATTAGTTACTCTTGGCCCTCCTGTGCTTATATTAAATAATAAATTTTATTATGTGTTAAATTTTATATTTTCCATTATCTGAATCCTTTATAGATATATGAAGTAAGGAAAGTGATTCTAGCTATAATAGAAGATCTAATCACAATAAAATGTCATGCTATCACAGAAAGAGCAGGCAGTAGAAACTAGATGAGGAAGGTACAAAGGAGAAGGACAATTATGAATAATTACATTTATAAGAGAGAAGTTCTAGAAGAGTGTCATTAAATTAAAATAAAATTAATGCTAACCACGTTTTAATATTTCTGAAATAATAAAATTTCCCCCAAAATTACTTAATGGATTATACACATTTCCAACTTTCATGCTCTGAAATTATTTCCATTTATGGAAATTAATAATTTTTGGTTAGCCAGAAAAGTTTTCATAGTTTGATGCCATTGTTAAACAATTTTTCCAGGGAAACTGGATTTCCTATGTTATATTAGGAATTCCAACTTAAAAATATCCCATATGTTATTTCACAATACCAAGCCTACTAATTTAGTCATATGTTCACATATATTTATGAATATATATATGTATATTACTATGTAGTCTCAAAAATCAAAGAATTATAGCAGAGAGTAAACAAGTACAATATGAAACAAATTAAGATACTGCCACTCAAATATTTTTTTTCTTTTTTTTAAATTTAATTTTCTTTACTTTATTGTATTAGTTTTACCATACATTGACAAGAATCTGCCATGGGTATACAGATGTTCCCCTTCCAGAACCACCCTCTCTCCTCCCTCCCAATTCCCTCTCTCTGGGTCATCCCAGTGCACCAGCCCTGAGCATCAAACCTGGGCTGGCGATTGATTTCACATATGATGATTAACATGCTTCAATGCCGTTCTCCCATATCATCCCACCCTTGCCCTCTTCCACAGAGTCCACGAGACTGTTCCATACATCTATGTTTCTTTTGCTGTCTCGCATACAAGGTTCTTGTTATCATCTTTCTAAATTCCATATATATGCGTTAGTATACTGTATTTTTGTTTTTCCTTCTGGCTTACTTCACTCTGGATAATAGGCTCCAGTTCCATCCACCTGAGTAGAACTGATTCAAATGAATTATTTTTAATGGCTGAGTAATATTCCATTGTGTATATGTACCACAGCTTTCTTACCCATTCATCTGTTGATGGGCATCTAGGTTGCTTCCATGTCCTGGCTATTGTAAACAATGCGGTGATGAACATTGGGATACATGCACCTCTTCCAATTCTGGTCTCCTCGGTGTGTATGCCCAGCAGTGGGATTGCTGGGTCATATGGCAGCACAACAAAGGAAACTATAAGCAAGGTGAAAAGGCAGCCTTCAGAATGGGATAAAATAATAGTAAAGGAAGCAACGGACAAACAATTAATCTCAAAAGTATACAAGCAACTCCTGCAGCTCCATTCCAGAAAAATAAATGACCCAATCAAAGAGTGGGCCAAAGAACTTAACAGACATTTCTCCAAAGAAGACATAAAAATGGCTAACAAACACATGAAAAGATGCTCAACATCACTCATTATCAGAGAAATGCAAATCAAAACCACAATGAGGTATCACTTTACACCAGTCAGAATGGCTGCCATTCAAAAGTCTACAAGCAATAAATGCTGGAGAGGATGTGGAGAAAAGGGAACCCTCTTACACTGTTGGTGGGAATGCAAACTAGTACAGCCACTATGGAGAATAGTGTGGAGATTCCTTAAAAAACTGAAAATAGAACTGTCAATTGTTATTTTTTAGAATAGGTCAAATTTCATTTTCTGTTTTATAGTTCTAAAGTTTTGTAAATGGCAATAATTGATATTTGGTACTTGCCTTGCAGAGTAGATAAATTTAAATAACCAAAAAGTTTATAAAACCATTCTGTGCACCGATGTTCACTTTCCAAGGGCACACATTCTTTTCATGAGGATTAAAGTTTGGAAATTAATCCATGTCATGGGTCATTCCATTAAAGCTAATTCTATTTTTTTTTATAAGATTTTTTTGATGTGGACCATTTTTGTAAAGTCTTTATTTAATTTGTTACAGTGTTGCTTCTGTTTTATATTTTGGTGTTTGGGCCACGAGGCATGTGGGATCTTAGCACCCCAATCAGGGATTGAACCTGCAACCCCTGCACTGGGAAGTGAAGTCTTAGCCATTAGACTGCCAAGGAAGTCCCCAGATTAATTCTAAATCTGGATCTTAAACAGCAATGGTACAGTGAAAACCAGACGTGAGAATCTCAGGTTTCTGTACTTTGATTTCTAGACTTGAGTAATCTCATCTCCAAAACAAAGCATTGATTAGTCTCCAAAATCTCTTGAAAAATCAAACATCCCATTGCATTTAAATAATGGAAAAGCAGATCAGGTGAATCAATGAATCATCTTTCACAGTCTAAGGAACACAGTTCCTTCTTCAATATTTTCTTTGTTCCCTGTGACCTTAAAGGAATTAAAAAGTAACTTCTCTCTAGAAAAAAAATTAACATCTAATATTAAAAGAACTTGAAACATTATTTGAAATTATAAATTATATGATTTGGAGTAATAATTGTTAAGAAACTATGTAGTATTAGGAAATTACTCCAAAATACATAGATTTCACATATTCTACTTCATTTTCTAGAAGTCATTCAAAAACTTGGTTTCTTTTCATTTTATAAATATTTTTGACTTCAATGTTGACTTAATCACATTTATGAGTATTTATCATCATTCTTTTAGGCAGGTACCTCTCGAGCAGTCTAAACTCAAATAAAGAATTGATAAAAACCAGGGAATGTTTTATAAAGAAAGCTTTCCTTTTTGCAGAACTTAATCTCAAAAGAGAAATAAAAAGATTTTAAGAGTCACACAACATGTAAACAGAATGTTTTCTTCTGATCTCAACTTTAGTATATGCAGTATTAGGAGAATATACATTTAAATTGCATGATCCCAAGAGAAGATATTTTCAGAAACCATCCAGTAATCTCTTCCTTTCTACATGTAAAACAAAAAGCCAAGAGTCTGAGAAAATTCCAAGTTTTAAGAACTCTAACTCAGCTGAAAAGTTTTGTAGAAATTTTCTTATTTAGAAATATTTTATCTCACAGAAATTGCTGCAACTGGAATAGGTTTGAAACAAAAAGAAAGTTTGCTGGAGATAAAATTTACATACCATAAAATTTACTGTTTCAAAGTATACAGTTTACTGGTCCCATTGGATCTAATTGATACTGGTAAACCAAACTACTATACTCTGATTTTAAAATGCTATAAATATAAGCAGAAACAAAAATAAGAAAAGAACCCTGAGTGAAGAAGATGTATGGTAAGGTGATTCCTAGATAGTGATAAGAGTTTTATATTCCTAGAAGTGGATTGTTACAGAAGAAGGGGTCAAATATCTCAAAGCCATAAAAAAAAATAAGATACTTAGGACACAATAGCAAAGACAAATAACTTTATATAAAGAAATATCCCAATTATGTCAGTTATAAAAGAATTTGAATGAAATACATGTTTATTAACAAGAGCTATCTCTGAGCTCTAAGAACATAAATCGTTTTAGAATTTTTTCTTCCTACTTTTCTATATATTCTACATTCATTTGGTTTTTTTTAATTACCAAAAAAAAATACCATTAAAATCACACAGTTCTCTTCAATCTTTCATGTGAAAAACAAAACAAACAAACAAAAAATTTGCTTGGCTTTCTTTGCCTTTCTACTCTCCAATGCCAAATTTTTTCAAGAAAAAAGGAAAGTTATACGGTAATCATAGCTTTACTTTTTTTTAGAAGGCTGTTTATGGCTATTGCTACATTTAGAAAGAAATTCAAACAACACAGCCTTCACCATCTGATGCCATTTTCTGTTTGCAAATTTACCTCCCAATTGTTCTTCCAATGAGTCAGTTCTTGACTCTAGTCAATTTTATGATGGTTCTCTGAACAAACCAAATAAACACTTTAATGTAAATATTTGCTCAGGAAGCCTTCCCACTTTCTCTAATTATCCAGGTTCTATCCTCACTTTTGCTTCAGGATCAAATCTCATCTTATCCCTCCTCTGAGTAGATCCATATGATATCCTCTTTTCTCTAAATCTTTGTGGCATTTGTTTCTGTAACTCTTACTTTGGCACTAAGTTACATAAAACTTTGCAGTGTTATTGTTACTGAGAACTTACATTTGATGCAGAAACCCAATTATGGGGACCATGATGGCAAGGTAAGAATACTGAGTGAGAAATTCATTATCCTCCCAAACTAAAGACAAAATTTGCTCTAAAGGTTGGGTTGGAGCTCAGCTTACAGTTGGGGAATAAGTAGAGCTGGTTGCCATGACATGAGTATGAAACCTATTAGAAATCTAGTAGAGGATGCTTCTATTTGCCAAACTTTAAATGGACAAATTAATCTTGATTCTGCAATCTGTAGTTTATATTTTTTCTCTTGCCTCACTCCATGATAACTAAATCTTGAGTAGAGTGATGCATTGACTGAAACAGTTGGAATGGATTTATTTCGAGAAGTATCCTGAGTCTCTTAGCATCTTTCCCTAGATCCTGGGATTTCCCAGATTCCTGCTCTGCCTAAGACAGACTATTTGCTTTTGTTCTGATTCTGTAAGTCAATCATATCTTTTTAATGCATTCCTTTTTGTGAAGGTAATTAGATTTGGACAGACTTGAACCAGGATCACTAAACTCATGTGTAGTCTTAACCTCCAGTGTCATATAACGCCCATTCATATCAGGGTTTAGCACTGTATGCACTATAGCATGTGAGGCTAGAATAAACCACTAATTTCATCAAATACTATTTATGATTTTGTATGCAAGGAAAGCAGCAAACATTGACTTTATGGACCAGTTATTCTTAAATAGTGATGCAGTTCTTTCATTATATAAGCTCCTTTTATATCTGTACCTTGGTATTTAAAAAGTACTTGGCATGCAGTGAGACAGATAAATGTATATTCAATGCGTTTCTTTTAGGAATATTTCACCTGTCTGTGGAGTCCAATCATGATTTATGTTTCTGAGAATTTAAGTAATACATGGGGGCTTTTACTTTAAAAAGTGCCACCCACTGAAGAGCTAAGGACATATTATCAAAGCAAAACGTAAACCATGTTTATGAAAGAAATGTGTAAGTGAAATGATGATAATAATTTAAAAAACTAATTCTCAGAATAGTTAGACTGCCAGTTAGAAACTTTGATCCCATGTTTCTACATACTTGCTCTTCTGAAAAGTGCTAGGAAGTCCCAGGCATATGGGTCTTATATGTTCCACACGCCCATCTTCCACACACACACATTCTTACTGCTCTGCCTTCAGTTCCTCAGTTTAAAAACAGGGAACTGTTAGTGGCAGCACTCTGCCTGATATTAATTGCCAGGCCCAGGGAAAGAGGCAATTTATCAGATAACTGGGTCCCAGGCCGTACAGGGCCTTAGAGATTAAAATGATCACCTTGAATTGCACTCAGAAGCTAAAAGGCAATCAGCGCAGACAGCAGACCACAGGTGTAACATGCTTCATGCAGCCAATCTAGTTAAGCAAGCGGCCCACAGCATTTTCAGGGCCTGCACCTTCCGAGTGGTCTCTTAAGTGTTGTTCCCCACAAAGCTTGGAGCTTGAATTGAATACAAATTTTTCACGCGTTTAAGGATTTCTCCAGGAAGAAATGATTTTTAAAGAGAAAACAAATGAAAACCCCTAGGAAATAGGCTCCAGAGAACTTGCTAAAATCAAAGAGGACCAGGAAAACAAAATGTGCTAGGAAAATTATAAGCAAGAGAGTTTCAAAACATTATGTCCAACACATCTGTAAGTTCTTATAACATTCACACTCCCTCCCTTCCCAAACTGGAAAACCACCGGAGACATTAAGTGTGCAGACTAGGATCCACCCTGAGTTCATCCTCACTTTTTAACGTGGGAAATAGTGTTTACTATCACAATTGGAGTCAGGGCTGAACAAACTCATTTAATAATGGAAGCATGTGGAAAGGCTCCCACAAGGGCGTAGGGTCCTTCTAATATCCAGGGGTCAGTGTAAGAAGCACACTGGACAAACACAAGAGAGCGGCTCATGGTTTAAGTATCAGGTTCGACATTTTGAGACTCCTTTGGACATTTGGTTTAAATCCCCCTGTGGTTAGTAGAGTCTTTCAGTGGCAGACAAACTCAATTTCTGCAATGAACTGTTCTTTCCCTTTTATGATCTGTTATCTGCCTCTCTGTCCTACTTTGGTGGAACACAGAAGTCCCATATGCGCCTGCATCTATAGGTTAATAACAGTAGTGGGAGGACGTAGATCAGGTCCCTACTGATCTGCCTTCAAGTTGAAACCCATGGATGTGACAAAGTGTGTCACAGGACAAGTTTATATTTCTAGAAATTAGAAGTCTAAAGTTTTATTTAAATACTCAAAACCATCAATAGAAATGATCTTATCGAAATGAGTCATTTTCCCAGTGCTACTTAATTTGAAAAGGCATTGAATCACTCTGTTGTGCAACTGAAGCAAAATATAATAAGTCAACTATACTTTGATTCAAAAAGGAGGAAAAGAAGAAACTCAAAAAGCATACGGACACTAAATAGATGCACCAGAACATTTCTAGAGAAATCAGACTTCAACTTAATATATGTCTAATGAAAGCAATAGCAAAAAAGTATCTAATATTTCAAGGAGCTTCTTTCATACAATTTTTAAATGATGAAAAGTGTCGTCAAAAATTTCACAAGTGAGGGGAAAGATACCAAACAAATTGCCTAACACAGAAAGTTCTGGTGGCCTGAGCACGTAAATCTTTGCCAAGAAAAATGCTTAAAGTAATTATTAACACTTCAGATACAGACTGTCATCATGAAACATTAGACTAAGAGCCATGGATGTCTGCCAATTATTATTACATGTGATAATTTCCAAGTGATTCAGAAAAGACTAAGAAAGATTTCTTTTTGAATCATCTTTGTCAGTAGCAAATTTAGATTGTTTTCACTGTATTCAAATTGAAAATTCAATTAATTTAACTGAATAATCAGACTCCTTCAAGTCTAGTTTAAATCAAAACAAAGTCATCTAATGCTTGTTCATGGTCTCATTGCACTATTGGACTGGTCTTGCATTTCTTAGTAGCTTTAGAGCCAAGTGTACTCTATTCTTAACTTATATTTATCTAGAAGATTTATCTATTTGTTGAAAAGACTTGAGCTATTTTATAATGCTTTCTTGACAAATGCTTGAACCTCGAAAAAAATTCACATAGGCTTTGTCTCATTGACTAACAAAAGACAGCAGAAATAAATGAAAATATTATGGTCTCTGGCTTCTTTGGTAATCTTTAGTAAGGAAATAGATTATGTATATTGAAATTTTGTAGTGCGATACAGATAGAGTTCATAATTACTCAGTCACTGATGTCAACTTTTACTAGAATAATTCTGTGTGGGTTGATATATTAAAATGGCTGAGTATAAATTTTTAATACATTGATTATCAGGGTGTGGGTAACTGTGTTAATATTATAGTGAAGTTCTACACACACACACACACACACACACACACATATATATATTCTTCATAGAAATTCTTCCAACTCCCTAGCAACATAGCCAAATTGGTTGCCCTATTTCCCTTCACCTTTTCAAGAAGATCAAGCCCAGCCCCTCATCTTTACCTTTCTACACCCAGGACTGAATAGTCCAGTGCTATAAAGAAAGTCTTGAGCAATACTATCTGATAGTATTCTCTGCAGTGTCAGAAATGTTCTACATCTGTGGCACTGAATATGGTAGCCATGAGTCATGTGAAGCTATAAAGCAAGATGGCTAATGGGGCTGAGGAACTGAGCTTTTATCTTCATCTAAATAATCCTCATGACCCAGACAATCACGATGGTGTGACCACTCACCTAGAGCCAGACATGCTGGAATGTGAAGTCAAGTGGCCTTAGGAAGCACCACTGTGAACAAAGCTAGTGAAGGTGATGGAATTCCAGTTGAGCTATTTCAAATCCTAAACGATGATGCTGTGAAAGTGCTGCACTCTATATGCAGGCAAATCTGGAAAACTCAGCAGTGGCTACAGGACTGGAAAAGTTGAGTTTTCATTCCAATCCCAAAGAAAGGCAATGCCAAAGAATGTTCAAACTACCACACAATTGTACTCATCTCACAAGTAGTAAAGTAATGCTCAAAATTCTCCAAGCCAGGCTTCAGCAATATGTGAACTGTGAATTTCTACATGTTCAAGCTGGTTTTAGAAAAGGCAGAGGAATCAGAGATCAAATTGCCAACATCAGCTGAATCATCAAAAAGAAACAGAGATCAAGAAAAACATCTATTTCTGCTTTATTGACTATGCCAAAGCCTTTGACTGTGTGGATCACAATAAACTGTGGAAAATTCTGAAAGAGATGGGAATACCAGACCATCTGACCTGCCTGCCTTTTGAAAAATCAGTATGCAGGTCAAGAAGCAACAATTAGAACTGGACATGGAAAAACAGACTGGTTCCAAATAGAAAAAGGAGTACGTCAAGGCTGTATATTGTTACCCTGCTTATTTAATTTATATGCAGCGTACACCAGTATGCTGGGCTGGATGAAACACAAGCTGGAATCAAGATTGCCAGGAGAAATATCAATAACCTCAGATATGCAGATGACACCACCCTTATGGCATAAAGTGAAGAATAACTAAAGAGCCTCTTGATGAAAGTGAAAGAGAAGAGTGAAAAAATTGGCTTAATGCTCAACATTCAGAAAATGAAGATCATAACATCCAGTCCTATCACTTCATGGCAAATAGATGCGGAAACAGTGGAGACAGTGGCTGACTTTATTCTGGGGGGCTCCAAAATCACTGCAGATGGTGACTGCAGCCATGAAATTAAAAGACACTTACTCCTTGGAAGGAAAGTTATGACCAACCTAGATAGCATATTAAAAAGCAGAGACATTGCTTTGCCAACAAAGGTCCATCTAGTTAAGACTATGGCTTTTCCAGTAGTCATATATGGTTGTGACAGTTGAACATAAAGAAGGCTGAGTGCTGAAGAATATATGCGTTTGAACTGTGGTGTTGGAGAAGACTCTTGAGAGTCCCTTGGACTGCAAGGAGATCCAACCAGTCCATCCTAAAGGAGATCAGTCCTTGGTGTTCATTGGAAGGACTGATGGTGAAGCTGAAACTCCAATACTTTGGCCACTTGATGTGAAGAGCTGACTCATTTGAAAAGACCCAGATGCTGAGAACGATTGAGGGCAGGGGGAGAAGGGGATGACAGAGGATGAGATAGTTGGATGGCATCCCCGACCCAATGGACATGAGTTTGGGTAGACTCTAGGAGTTGGTGATGGACAGGGAGGCCTGGCGTGCTGCCGTTCACGGGGTCACAAAAAGTCAGGCATGACTGAGTGACTGAATTAAACTTAATTTATTTAAATTTTAAAAATTTCTTTTGGTACATAGCTTGCTTATGTAAATTACTTTTTATTAAAAGCATAGCCATTTCCATTTGTTTGCATACTGTCTATAAGTTACATTTGTGTTAAACAGAAGGATAAAATAATTTCTATGGAGTTTGTATGACACAGAAAATCACAAATATGTATCATCTGATCCTTTATAGAAAAGATTTCTGATATTGCAAGAGAGAATTCCTTTTGATTTTGGACTCGTCAGAGGTTTTGAGCTTCCTAATTGAGTTTTATGAGCGTGGGTTTGGACTGGTCAGAGGTTTTGAACTCCCTAGTTGAGTTTTATGAGCTCTCTGAAATGGTAGAGAACTTCTAGGCACAACCCTCCCAGACTTGACAATTTGATTAAAGTTGCAGAGATTTCTTGATGTCCCTTAGATTTTAAAGAAATATGTGTCAGGCTTATTTTGTCCTTTATAACCTGTGATGCATACCAGCTTAGAGGTTTTCCAGGGGAAAATGGAAATATTCAACTCATTATAGAACAGTGACTTATTGAGAAAAGGTTAAGACCTCTGCTATGCATCTATGAACCTCTACTAAGCACATAGGAGGTGCTCTAGAACTACTTGTTGAATGAATGAAGTGTATAGATGAATCAAATAAATGAACCTCACTTCTCCCAAAAATATTAATAGTTTAACACTTGGTCTTTCCTATACTACTGGAATGTTTCTGTCATATTTATCACTGTTATAACAGGAAACAATTAGCATTATGTGTAACCACCATAGTATCAAAAAATATCAGATTATTTTCTTTAAAATAATCAGAAATAAGAAAATATCTTTTATAAAGTTTATATTACTAATGTCTGTAATTAAATAGTCTACATGAAGAAATTAATTTCCTGATTAAATAAATTTGGGCAACAAGTGTCATTATGACGCCATTTTGGAGAAAAATCTATCTTTTCTTCTTTTTCTACTGAGTTTTGATTGGTTAATCATTCCCTGCTCCATACACAATCATTTCATATAGTTCATTATTTTCATTTCCTCCAGGAGATGCTAGTAAAGAGTATACTTGCAATATGATTTTAAAATTTGTAAGTGATAACTAATTATAAGAAAAAAGATTTTCCAGCTTTCTTCAAAATCAGTTGGCTTCTTATATATGCATACCCAAATCCCAATGATAGAATGTATTGGTAAAAATGCAAACCAAATCTTCTACTTGACAAGAAGTTTTCTGTCAAATAAGCTTTAGGTCATTACTACCTGATAATGAGAAAGTATTTGTTCCCTCTAAAGTATATTATCTAAGCTTTGGAGACTTGACTCATCCTCTTCTATGTATTGGGAGCACTATTTCCCTTTTCTTTATCTAGCAAACTTCCAAACATCCTTTAAGATTGTATTAGGCATTGTCTTCTTTAAGAAATCTGAGTCAGAATTGAGTGCTTCTTCTAGGTGCTCCCACAGGAACTATATATCCTTTAATCACCAAATTTCTTCACTGCATTGAAATCACTTATTCATGGTCTACCTCTCCAACCAGATTGCAAGCTGCAAAGATTCCATTTTAGTGGGCACTAATTAAATATTAAACAGAATCTATTCAGTACAGAGATAGAAATTCATCCAAAATCACTGAATGATTATGTGAATCAGTTTCTAGTATACAAGTCTCCAAATAACTGGAATTGCTATGAATGATAATACACATGCAGGTGTGAAATATTTTGAAATTGACATTTTTAGTAATTTTCTGAAAAAGGATCCTAGAGTCATGATCCAAAGTTTAAAAGCATATATTTTTAAAAAATCTATCTTACACAGATAACTTCAGAACACTGTGTTTGTAAACTTAATAAATTGTTCTGTAAAACTTACCTGACAAAAAAGTTTGTAGTCTACTTCAGTTTCTTTTTTTAAAATTTTCTTTATTGTGTTGGTTTTGCCATACATTGACATGAATCCGCCATGGGTATACATATGTTCCCCCTCCAGAACCCCTCTCCCTCCTCCCTCCCAATTCCCTCTCCCTGGGTCATCCCGGTGCACCAGCCCTGAGCATCAAACCTGGGCTGGTGATTGATTTCACATATGATAATTAACATGTTTCAATGCCATTCTCCCATATCATCCCACCCCTGCCCTCTTCCACAGAGTCCATGAGACTGTTCTATACATCTGCATTTCTTTTGCTGTCTCGCATACAGGGTTATCATTACCATCTTTCTAAATTCCATATATATGTGTTAGTATACTGTATTTTCGTTTTTCCTTTTGGCTTACTTCACTCCGGATAATAGGCTCCAGTTCCGTCCACCTGAGTAGAACTGATTCAAATGAATTTTTTTTTAATAGCTGAGTAATATTCCATTGTGTATATGTACCACAGCTTTCTTAGCCATTCCTCAGTTGATGGGCATCTAGGTTGCTTCCATGTCCTGGCTATTGTAAATAATGCGGCAATGAACATTGGGGTACATATGCCTCTTTCAATTCTGGTTTCCTCGGTGTGTATGCCCAGCAGTGGGATTGCTGGGTCATATGGCAGGTCTATTTGCAGTTTTTTAAGGAACCTCCACACTGTTCATAGTGGCTGTACTAGTTTGCATTCCCACCAACAGTGTAAGAGGGTTCCCTTTTCTCCACATCCTCTCCAGCATTTATTGCTTGTAGACTTTGGATGGCAGCCATTCTGACTGGTGTAAAGTGATACCTCATTGTGGTTTTGATTTGCATTTCTCTGATAATGAGTGATGTTGAGCATCTTTTCATGTGTTGGTTAGCCATCTGTATGTGTTCTTTGGAGAAATGTCTGTTAAGTTCTTTGGTCCACTTTTTGATTGGGTAGCTTATTTTTCTGGAATGGAGCTGCAGGAGTTGCTTGTATATTTTTGAGATTAATTGTTTTTCCATTGCTTCGTTGGCTATTATTTTCTCCCATTCTGAAGGCTGCCTTTTCACCTTGCTTATAGTTTCCTTTGTTGTGCAGAAGCTTTTAATTTTAATTAGATCCCATTTGTTTATTCATGCTTTTATTTTCGATATTCTGGGAGGTGGGTCATAGAGGATCCTGTTTTGGTTTATGTCGGAGAGTGTTTTGCCTATGTTTTCCTCTAGGAGTTTTATAGTTTCTGGTCTTATGATTAGATCTTTGATCCATTTGGAGTTTATTTTTGTGTATGGTGTTAGAAAGTGTTCTAGTTTTATTTCCATTTTATTTACTTCATTTCCATGCAACATTTCATCCTATTTCCTCTTTTAAAATTTCTTTTCTCTTTATTTTCACTGCTATTTTGATATTTATCTCCTTTTAGAAATTATTTTCTTTTTAATTCACTTCATGTTTAGATATCTTATCTCTCTATCAATTCCCTAAAAAATCAGTAACAACACACATTCTGTACAGAATTTCTGAAATTCAGTCCCAACCACATGTATAATTGTTTGCAAGGCATCTATACTAGGTTTTACTGCCAACATTTAAATGTTATACCATCTAAAATGCAGCAAGACCTAACCATACTTTTCATCTGTATATCCACTTCCCTTCCCAATCTTACTCTAAAATGAAAGTGAAGTTGTTCAGTTGTGTCCAACTTTTTGCAACCCCAGGGACTGTAGCCTACCACTCTCCTTCATCCATGGAATTTTCCAGGCAAGAGTACTGGAGTGGGTTGCCATTTCCTTCTCCAGGGGATCTTCCCGACCCAGAGATCGAACCCTGGTCTTCCATATTGCAGCCAGACGCTTTACCATCTGAACCACCAGGAAAGCCCTACTCTAAAGATCTCCCAACCTAAATTCAATTTTTTGATTAATCGTACTACCTAAGCTTGAATCTTGAACTATTCATTGGCCTTCTCCACTATCCCTACTCCCACTTCTCTTTCTAACAGCAGTAACACACACACGTACACACGCATGGCTAAATTTACTGAGCACTTAATATGGTCTAGGTCATGTGTTAACGGGCTGTGCTCAGTCACTCAGTCGTATCCAACTCTTTACAACCCTTTGGACTGTAGCCCACCAGTCTCCTCTGTTCGTGGGATTTTCTAGGCAAGAATACTGGAGTGGGTTGCCATTTCCTTCTCCAGGGGATCTTCCAGACCAGGGATCATACCTGTGTCCCCTGCGTCTCCTGCACTGCAAGCATGGGGAAGCCCTCATACCATGTTGATAGCCTTACGTATAGAGGTTTATTTATCATTCACGCAACCCCGTACAATAAGTACTTATCTTGTTTCCATCTTGCATATTAGAAAATTGAGGCTTGCCAAGGTCACCCAGCAGCAAAAATATTCAATATTTTGTGATTTCAATATTTCACTATTAATAGTCAGAGTTGGTGAGAGAAGTCCCCCACCCCGGCACTTATTTTACACTCAAACTCAAGATGATGTGATTAAATCTATGGGATGTTAACTGGTCAATCGAGGGAGGAGAGGGGCCGGGAAAAGGCTCAGTGCACAGGGCACTGGCTGGCTACTTCTGCTTGCTGAGCTGCTGCTGCTACTGCTAAGTCACTTCAGTGGTGTCCGACCCTGTGCGACCCCATAGATGGCAGTCCACCAGGCTCTGCCATCCCTGGGATTCTCCAGGCAAGAACACTGGCGTGGGTTGCCATTTCCTTCTCCAATGCATGAAAGTGAAAGTGAAGTCACTCAGTCGTGTCCGACTCTTAGCGACCCCATGTACTGCAGCCTACCGGGCTCCTCCGTCCATGGGATTTTCCAGGCAGGAGTACTTGAGTGGGGTGCCATCGCCTTCCCCATGTTTGCTGAGAGGCTTACAGAAAAGCTGAGAAAGCCAGGAAGCCAGGGCAGCAGTATCCTGATTGTTTCCCTCAGCCATCTCCAGTTCGGGAGTTCCAAACCAGATGGCCCTCCGTTTTCTGCCAGCAGCGATACCGGGAAGGCTGCATCCACACTGCCTAACTTGTCTTCACCCCTTCTGGGTGACCACCTTTCCAGTTACCCCTTCAAGCTGCTGCTCTTCATTCTTCTGATGAGAGTTGCATCACTTTAGGTAGAAGACAGATGACAGATTTCACTTTCTTTTGTCCTGACATGCGTGTGCACATATTGTATGAGGAAAGAGATACCAGTGACAAGTCCGTCCTGACAATCTTTTCCTAGAGTGTAAGGCCCATGCAGCCACAGTGTCCTCTGGACTTCCCTGGTAGCTCAGATGGTAAAGGAATCTGTCTGCAATGTGGGAGACCTGGGTTTGATATCTGGGTGGGGAAGACCCCCTGGAGGAGGAAATGACAACCTACTCCAGTATTCTTGCCTGGAGAATCCCATGGATAGAGGAGCCTGGCGGGCCGCAGTCCATGGGGTGGCAGAGTCGGAGATAATGGAGTAACCTTTTCCCTTCCTTTGGAAGGAAGGGAAGACAGCCTATGACAGCATCCCTTTAGAGACAGTTCTGCAAGGCACACCCATCATCGTGACTTAACTCCATCTTTCCAGCCTTTCCCTAAAGTCGGCTGATCACCAAACATGCCCAAGTGTGATCAATCTTTGGCTACCCATCCAATTATACTTCCCATGCCCAAACTGTCTTTACATTACACATGTTTTGTTGTTGTTTAGTTGGTAAGTTGTGTCCAACACTTTTAGGACCCCAAGGACTGTAGCCTGCCAAGCTCCTCTGTCCGTGGGATTTCCCAGACAAGAATACTGGAGTGGGTTGCCATTTCCTTCTCCAGGGGGTCTTCTGAACCTGTATCTCCTGCATTGCTGGGGGGTTCTTTACCGTGAGCCACCTGGGAAGCCTCCCATTGCACATGTTGCTAGATAAATTCCATTGATTCCTTGAGATTTATTTAAAACATCATCTCCTCCTGTGAACTTTACTTGACTTTTCATTTACAGCATTTGTGTATCTGTTATAGTATAACAGTATTTTTATGTCTGTCTTTGTGGTTATTTGTATCTACATCTGATCTCCTCTAACTAATCACCTGTTCCCTGAGGAAATTTCAAATGGTATAAAGATTTTGAAGAAATACTACCAATCAAATTCTGTGAAATCACAGCTTTGAAGTAATATACAGCTTTTACCTTTCTGAAATAGAGTAGTATAGTGCTATAGTTTGATTAAGACAGCACTTTGGATGTTCTACCAGATAATGTTTCCCATTTGGGCGAAAATTAAGGTATTTTTTCCTTACTCTTTCAGCCAGGCCTGCTTTCTTTTCCATCTACTGTTTTGTGCCTCTGTTTCCCATTGCTCCTCCTCTTCTCTCTTTTTCAACCCTGGAATTCTTGGTGTGCAATTTAAACATTAGTTACAATACAGTTTTGGAGGCATACACTACAGAACCATAAAGATAAACTTATAACTATCCCACTGTGATACCAAGAAAATAAAATACTTTTGTTTTGATGCACACATTTATCCACCATGAATATAAAGTGTTGTTACCTTATAAAAACAGTGTGAATCAAAATGTATTCCATATTTCCAGAGTTCTTACTGATTCCCTTTGGACATATGTACTCAAATGTATTTTAGATGAATTTAGAGCTAGAGCAGCCCCATACAGATTTGACAGGAAGAATATCAAATTCTATCAAATTTAAGATTACCAAAGTATTCTTAGACAGCTGTTCTGTGTAATAAAAGAGAGTGTATCATGACTGTCAAGTAACTTTGCAATTTGCCTGTTATTGAGTGTCATCTAAGAGTACAGCCTTAGGGTTGTTTTTGAAAAATAATTCTAATAAAATTCATAGAAATTTTCTAACAGAAAGATTTTATGTAGGCAAGAGATGTTAGATATTTAACATTGCATTGGTAATATAAATAAACCACAGTGGTAATACAAGAAGAATGGAAATTCATATTCAACTACTATGTATATACTTGGAATTTGAGTTTTAAGTTTATATTTTCTTTATGCAGATCAGGTACAAGAATTGGATCCAGACAGGCATGGGTTCAAACTGACTCAGCCAATTCTTTGCCAAAACCTTGGACAATTTGCTTAAATTCCTGAGCTGCATTTTCTTTATCTGCAAAAATAAAGATAACAGCCAATGATAGGATGGACTATGATGGTACCTGTAAAACACTTAGCACAATATTTGATGCTAATCATTCTCTCAGAAATGGAGACATTAATCAACTTTTTTCTTATTTCAAATACTGCAAATTTTAGTTGCAAATTCTCTTAGAAAATTGTCATACATATTACATTTGTGAAGTAGGTTATAATCCTTTAAAATTTACCATACTTCAAAAGGGTATCATTCCACTGTTTTGTGAAAATATTAAACCCAATTTTGATATATTAAACTCAGCTCTTTGATTGCCTAGTGAATACAGCTATTGCTATGATAATGAGTTGAAAGTTGAATAAAATAATATTAGCTTAAATACAATATCCTTGTAGAATAGACAAGAACTTATATATTATGCAGCACATAACACCAGCCCATGAGTTTCATGAAGCAGTTTTGGGTTTTTTTTTTTTTTGAAGAGTATTTTATCAGTAGAAACCAGCCTGCATTCTCAAGCATTTAAAATCCAGTTGGAAAGTTAAAATATAGAGCACACACCAAGCAAAACAAAAAAACACAAAAGTCAACATAACTCTTGGCATACACGGAGAGGCAAGCTAAGAAGAAGTCTAAGTAAAGTTTCTGTTAGAAATAACTTTTGTGGGGAAATTTGATGATTAAT
Organism: Antilocapra americana; assembly: GCA_007570785.1. NCBI lineage: Eukaryota > Metazoa > Chordata > Mammalia > Artiodactyla > Antilocapridae > Antilocapra > Antilocapra americana. The sequence goes on from ML662441.1 coordinate 3,777,017, forward strand.
TTGAAAGGACAGAGGAAAGAATGGAAATGAGTAAAAAGATAACATGGATGATCACGTCAAGATTTTTACTAAAGAAGAATTTCAAGGAGAAAATATTTCTGATATTAATATTTTTCCAGCTCTCATGATAGTACACTCCCTCTACAAAGGTGTGGTAAGAAAAACAACAAAAAAGAGTATTAGATATTAATAATTGCATATTCATAAACTATAATAAGTATTTTGGCATGAGGAAAATTTCAGAAAAAATTCAGTGGTTAGGAAAATACTGCAAATGAATTTAAGAGAGAGAAAAAGAAGGAGGAGAAGAGGGGGAGAGAGAGAGAGAAAGGGAGGGAGAGATAAAAAATACTTAAGAAATGAATAAATGATAATTAGGTTGGGAGTGTTTCCTATTATTCATAAATTAAGTACCTAAACATTATATGAGGTGGTTTTGTTGTATTTGTGAATAAAATACATTTACATAAGACTGATTTGAAAAATTATTGCTTCTCTAATAAAATACTACATCATGGGTCATTATTTACAAGTAAAAAATTCATTGCTAAGTTGAATAGAAAATGTCAGAGATTTTCATATAATGTTAAGAATGAGACTATGTATTTCAAGAAAAAATGAGTTTTTACTTGTTTAGAGTAAAACTTAGAAATCTAAGTAAAACAGAATTTTGTTAAATTCTAAGAGTTGGTTCAAGGAATAAGCAAACAAAAAGTATTGGGACTAAAAACACTAAAAAGAAATTCTTTCTTATTACAAGAAAAATTTTAAAAAGCTAAAACAATCTTTATGAAAGTAGACAGATATTTCATTTAGTGACAATCTGGGGATAAAGGCAACATGTATATAAACTAGCCAGATGTTTATGATTAGTTCCTAGTTAACATCACCCAGCTGGCAAAGGATGATTTTTATGGAGGGGGAGCATTGTAGAATGCCACATGCTTATATAAATCATGAGTACAGCAGTCATGATCCTGGGGCAAAAGAGCTACACATCCCATTTGGGGTAACCTCTTCAAATCACACCATCTAACATCAGAACAGCCATTACTCTCCAACACAGTATCTGTTTCCAGTTTCCTCCAACATTCTGAAGGGTGTTATTATGTGTCAGCCTGCATTCTGTTTTCTTATGTTGTAAGCACATTTTGTGGGATTTTTTACCAGGTGAAGTTCATTATAATATTTTGTATTAATATCACTGGGTTGGGAAAATATAGTACAGTTATTTAATTTTTTTTTCCTTTGGCAATAGGTTGTTGATGTACCCTTTAGACCTTGACTTGTATCAAGGTCTATATGTCAACTTTAATTTAAAAACCTATCTTTAATGTGGCTTAACTAAGCTTTACTTTCTCATCCATGTCAAAAGATGAAATGTATATTCTATGCCAAATATTTAAATTAAGGAAGCAAGGAAGGAAAGAAGAAAAAGCATGGAGAGCTAGAAAGGGAAGAAGGAAGACAAAAAGGATTACCACTTTTTTTAACTAAAAAGTAATAAAGATCCATTCAATTTATGCTTTATCTATTTATCTTAACTTTATTAAGTTTCTCTTAATATTATATCACAAGAATTTTACTATGTTGGTCAAAACCCTTTCAAATCACCCTAATGTCTATACAATGGTTCATTCAACATTTCACAAATGGGGAAGGAATTTTAGGGAGCCATGACTGAAGACTAAGTACCACAACATCTTAGTCTTGTTCTCCTGAGTATGATGTTGATATAGAATAGTTAGTTAGTCCTAGTACTTTAAAGAAGTGCTGTAATGAATTTTATCACATGTTGTTTTACAATCAGTTTTGAGATCATACATTCTAGTAGATGTCATAGTATTAAAATGGCTTTGAGCTGCTTAAGGGTAAGTTTTAATAAATGTTCAAGGAGTCACTAATTGTCATCTAATGCAAGTTGTTACAAAAATAGAAACAGGACAAATGTTACTCAGCATTTGTAAAATCATAACAATTCATGATATCATGCTTTATAGTTTTGAAATGTCCTGTTACTAAAAATCAAAACAAAAGCCTAAGGCAAAAATTTTTATAAATTTGATAAAGCAAATTAAAACTTCTCAAAAATTAATGACAAATAAAATTAACATACAAATAAAAGATAAGGGGAGAAAACATCTACAGTATTTAAAACTAACAAGAAACTCTTTTCTAGAATTCACAAGTCAATAGGGATAAGAGAGTAACCCTATTAGTAAAATGGAAAGGAAATGAGTAATTTCCAGAGAAAATGAAAAGTCTAAAAGCCCCGAAAAAAATGTCAGTGGTATTGTAAGCTGATGCACCCATTCTAGATGGGAGATTTAGATGGGAGAGCGTTATCAAATTAAGAATTCACAGACAGATAATTCAAATCCTGCTCCTCAGATGACATACTAAAGAACTAGTCACACAGTTTGTTATAGGGACATTTATCAAGGTGTTCTTTATTGCAAGACGGCTGTAGGAGAGAGATAGATGCAAGTTAGATGTTCACCAGTGGAAAGGAAAATATGGTGAATCACTGTGTCATGTAGCAATTAGGTATAATGGATGACATATATATGAAACAACATTGAAAGATTCATTGTGTATATCATTTACATGCTAGAAGGTATACAAAACAAAACAGTAGCATATTACTAAAAAGAAATGCTGGAAACATAGTAGAATGCTGCTGACTCAGGAGTAAAGAATAAGGATAAGAGGAATAAAAAATAAGTAAAAGACAAAGGATTTTCACAAAAATGAATCTATTGCATGCCATATATTTTGGAGTATGTAACTTATTGCTGACTTTCTTTTTTCATTCTATGGATTAAAGACAATTAAGCTATGGCTAATAATATTAATCATTCAAGTCTTCTTGTTTTGTAATGTTTTCATGCAATTGGCTATCTGATATAACTTATTGCCGCTAAGGCAAAAAGTAGTCAATCTTGTTCCTCAAAACACATGTTTGGTCAAGATACTAAAACAAATGTTATTGCATTAGTACAAGACGTCCAGTCATATTATTCTACTATTTACATCATAAAGCAGAATGCAGATAACTAGCAAATTAAAGTGAACTCATCCATAGCTAGATTTAATCATTATTATTACCCTCTTTAATGCAAAGTACATTGAGGAAAAATTTTATTTCCAGATATGCTCTTTTCTTCTACTCAGGATTATTGTAATTATAAAAGGACCGATTACATAAATTTCTCTAATCACTTGGAAAGAAATCACAATCAAAAGGAATAACAGAATAAGCAATAGTATATTATTTCTTACCTAACTGAATCTCCATCAGTTTAGCTTGTTCTTGTTTTGACTTCACTTACGGGGAGTCTATAGTTATGACACCGCAGGCTAGAGCACCTCCAGCCAAACAGGTAAATTTTAAAGATATTTCACGGCTTAGAATTCATCTTTAAGTGATATAAGAACACAATTCTGACATTTATAGTCTGTTGTAATTGTGATTCTGAAATAAATATAATCTGATTGATTATATTTGATTGACATTGCTGTGAGTCTGTTTCCTTGCTCTGAAAACACTCCTTTCCCAGATAGTTACAAAGTAAGATTTACCATGATTTTTTCAGTCTGAGAACTAACTTCCTTGAATTTTTCAAGTCTTGAGGCATGACAGGGCATGGGGAGAGCATGGGGTTAAAACTACCACAAACACTAATCTTAAAGGAAAAAAGTGAATTACAATATATTCAATACTACCCTTTCATTAGTCATTATCTTCCACTTGCTTCCTAGCCTTCCCTAACTGCTATAAGCTCTCAGTGGTGTGTGTCAATTGTTTCACTGTTTTGACTGTTGACAAAATATATTTATAAAAATACATTTGCAAACATCCCCTTCTATTTTGTCAACATGAAACAGGTATGCACTTTTCTAGGATACAAACAGGAGTCATATTTTTTGAAGAGTGGGAAGAATTATTTATGGGGGGGATTTTAAATTGTTATTTTTTCAATATCAGAGTTTTATATCTGTTCTGGGAGAGTGTTCCTTAGAGATTTTGAATATTAAATGATGAAGTATCATCTGATTCTCTACCTCATATAAGGTATGACTTTGGTAATGGTGACAGCAGTAGATAGGAAAATCAAATAGAAAAACAATTGATTTGGATTTCATTTTTTGACAAATGAAATTTGTCAGAATTTTAATTACCTTAGAATTCTGGTGCAAATCATATGACCCAGATATCCCACTCCTAGGCATATACCCTGAAGAAACCAAAATCGAAAAAGATACATGTACCCCTATGTTCACTGCAGCACTATTTACAATAGCTGGAACATGGAAGCAATCTTGATGTCCATCCACAGATGAATGGATAAATAAGCTGTGGTACATATATACAATGAAATATTACTCAGCCATAAAAAGGAATGCATTTGAGTCAGTTCTAAGGAGGTAGATGAACCTAAAGCCTATTATACAGAGTGAAGTAAGTCAGAAAGAGAAAGATAAATGTCATACATTAATGCATATATATGGAATCTATAAAGAAGGTAATGACAAATTTATTTGCAAGACAGCAATGGAAAAACAGACATAGAAAGCAGACTTACGGACATGGGGTGGTGTGGGGGAGAAGAAGGTGAGATGTATGGAGACGGTAACATGGAAACTTATATTACCATATGTAAAACAGGTAGCCAGTAGGAATTTGCTGTATGACTCAAGGAACTCAAACAGAGGCTCTGTATCTACTTAGAGCAGTGGGACGGGGAGGGAGATGGGAGGAAAGTTCAACAGGGAGACAACATATGTATACCTATGGCTGATTCATGTTGATGTCTGACAGAAAACAACAAAATTCTGTAGAGCAATTATACTTCAATTAAAAAATAATTTAAAACATTTCTGGTGCAAAGAAAATGCCTGAATTTCCAGTAATGGCCTAAGGGAAAATGATTGATTTATTCACAGAGCTCCCCAAAGTAGGTCTAAATACTAGTATCTCATGAATATACCAATATGCATGTGATGATTATAAAGATTTCCTTTGGAGAAATATGTGTGAAGAGAAGTGGTCAAAACCTTTTAAATATATGTGGCACGTGATATATATGGTATTTAGAAAGATGCTAACAATAACCCTGTATGCGAGACAGCAAAAAAGACGCAGATGTATAAAACAGTCTTTTGGATTCTCTGGGAGAGGGCAAGGGTGGGATGATATGGGAGAACGTCATTGAAACGTGTAAATTATCATATGTAAAATCAATCGCCAGCCCAGGTTTGATGCTTGATACAGGGTGCTCAGGGCTGGTGTACCAGGATGACCCAGAGGGATGGAATCGGGAGGGAGGTGGGAAGGGGGTTCTGGAAGGGGAACACATGTATACCCATGGCGGATTCATGTCATTGTATGGCAAAACCAACACAATAATGTAAAGAAAATAAATAAAATAACAAATAAATAAATACATGTGACAATTTGGGGACTTTCAGCCAGAGAAATGACAAAACATATTCTCAAGAGTCATTATGAAGTGAATAACATAGTAAGAGTATTCAGAAAGGCATATGAGAACAGTATGGAAAAAGAAAATGAGAACACCTAGTCATTGGTGTTGAGAAGAGCCATTAAATGCAAAGGAAACCTATTCCTAATTGAGGCAGATTCATGCATTTTGCCAAGAAGGAAACCCAGCATCCCAATATGGAACAATTAAGGTTTGCAAAAGCTCTTTACACTGCTCTTTAGTGGTCTGTAGGGTTTGAAAGAAGGGAATTTGCAAAATCAGAGATGTGGTTCTCCCACTAAAAACGAGCTCTTGGAAAATACAAGTATCTCAGAAAACTAGTGTCAACATGTGAGTTTAAATTAATTTATGCCTATACTCCCTGCCATTACTGTTGTTTAACTTTCTTTCCTACTGTATCAGCACCATTCTCATTCCATTTAATAACCTCAGATACCTCCTTAAAGCCTAATTATATAGCACAATCTGAACCAGACCCACGAATCAACTGAGACCACTTGTCACTTTTTCTAAAGACAGATCTAAAGGGCTAATTTTACTTTAAGTAACTGACTTCCCCCCCGCCCCGAATTTTAGAAAGGACAATTCTCCCTAATGATAGAGTGGTAAAACCATAGTAACATTTATCCATTTAACATTAAACTTTTTCTATCATACTCTGATTTTCTAAATGTGAATATATTGTCTATATTGTGATAAATTAAAAAAGGATTAAACTAAAATTTGATGCAGTAAGGGAAAAGTATTGTGTTTTGATGCTTTCAGAATTTGAATATAGTAAAGATCTATTTACATTGTAATCCATTTTATATACTAATAAAATATGTTAATTCTTTGAGTTATAAATCCATTCTTGATTAACATCCAAATAGTTAATAAACATGATGTACTAGAAAGAAGTTCCATCCTGCTATTAAAAAGTGGCAACTAGTCAGGTTCAATAAAAACCTAGTTCTCAGTTTGTATGGATCCAACATGCATGAATTTCAGTTACCACAGTTTAGCTAAATAATACCAATTCTTCTACAACACAGTTCCACCTTCAGTTTACCACAGTGGATTAATGGTGAGCAATTGTAAAAATAATAAGTTTCACAGATAGCTAGCTCTTTGGTTCACAAATTACTATGTAGTAACAGGAGCCCATCATGGTCAATGAGCAAGTACATTATTCCTTTCAAGTCTGCCAGAGCTTTGTCACTGTGTCTCTGTTCTCAATTCATTTCAAGACACCAAAGAGTGTGCCTATGCAGCCTCCTTCTCTGTCAGCGACAGAACCACATGACATTTTACAAAAATGGATAAACCAAAGATGGATTAGGTTAATAAAGATGAAAGTACTGGAGAAGGGAATGGAAAACCACTTCAGTAGTCTTGCCTTGAGAACCCCATGAACAGTATGAAAAGGCAAAAAGATAGGACACTGAAAATGAATTCCACAGGTCGGTAGGTGCCCAAAATGCTACTGGAGATAGTGGAGAAATAACTCCAGAAAGAATGAAGGGATGGAGACAAAACAAAAACAACACCCAGTTGTGGATGGGACTGGTGATAGAAGCAAAGTTCAATGCTATAAAGATCAATATTGCATAGGAACCTGGAATGTTAGGTCCATGAATCAAGGCAAATTGGAAGCAGTCAAACAGGAGATGGAAAGAGTGAACGTCAACATTCTAGAAATCAGCAAACTAAGATGGACTGGAATGGGTGAATTTAACTCAGATGACCATTATATCTACTACAGTGGGCAGGAATCCCTCATAAGAAATGGAGTAGCCATCATGGTCAACAAAAGAGTCCAAAATGCAGTACTTGGATGCAATCTCAAAAATGACAGAATGATCTCTGTTCATTTCCAAGGCAAACCATACAATATTACTGTAATCCAAGTCTACACCCCGACCAGTAACGCTGAAGAAGCTGAAGATGAACAGTTCTATGAAGATCCCGACCATCTAGAACTAACACCCAAAATAGATGTCGTTTTCATTATAGGGGACTGGAATGCAAAAGTAGGAAGTCAGGTAACACCTAGAGTAACAGGCAAATTTGGCCTTGGAGTACAGAATGAAGCAGGGCAAAGGCTAATAGACTTCTGCCAAGAGAACGCACTGCTCATAACAAACATCCTCTTCCAACAACACAAAAGACTCTACACATGGGCAGCACCAAATGGTCAACACTGAAATCAGATTGATTATATTCTTTGCAGCCAAAGATGGAGAAGCTCAGCGAAAACAAGAATGGGAGCTAACTGTGGCTCACATCATGAACTCTTTATTGCCAACTTCAGACTGAAATTGAAGAAAGTGGAGAAAACCACTAGATCATTCAGGTATAACCTAAGGAGAGATAAGAAAGCCTTCCTCAGTGAAAAATGCAATGAAATAGAGGAAAACAATAGAATGGGAAAGAGTAGAGATCTCTTCAAGAAACTTAGAGATACCAAGGAAACATTTTATGCAAAGATGGGCACAACAAAGGACAGAAATGGTAGGGACCTAACAGAAGAAGATATTAAGAAGAGGTGGCAAGAATACACAGAAGAACTGTACAAAAAAGATCTTCACAACCCAGATAATCACAATGTGTGATCACTCACCTAGAGCCAGACATCCTGGGATATAAAGATGGGCCTTCGGAAGCATCGCTACGAACAAAGCTAGTGGAGGTGATAGAATTCCAGTTGAGCTATTTCAAATCCTGAAAGATGATGATGTCAAAGTGCTGCACTCAATACGGCAGCAAATTTGGAAAACTTAACAGTGGCCACAGGACTGGAAAAGGTCAGTTTTTATTCCAATTCCAAAGAAAGACAATGCCAAAGGATGCTCAAACTACCATTCAATTGCACTCATCTCACACGCTAGTAAAGTAATGCTCAAAATTCTCTAAGCCAGGCTTCATACATGAACCATGAACTTCTAGATGTTCAAGCTGGTTTTAGAAAAGGCAGAAGAACCAGAGATTAAATGGCCAACAACTGCTGGATCATTGAAAAAGCAAGAGAGTTCCAGAAAAACATCTATTTCTGCTTTATTCACTATGCCAAAGCTTTTGACTGTGTGCATCACAATAAAATGGAAAATTCTGAAAGAGAAGGGAATATCAGACCACCTGACCTGTCTCTTGAGAAACCTGTATGCAGGTCAGGAAGCAACAGTTAGAACTGGACAGGGAACAACAAACTCGTTCCCAATAGGAATACGTCAAGGCTGTATATTGTCACCCTGTGTATTTAACTTATATGCAGAGTACATCATGAGAAATGCTGGGCTGGATGAAGCATAAACTGGAATCAAGATTGCCAGGAGAAATATCAATAACCTCAGATATGCAGATGACACCACCCTTATGGCATAAAGTGAAAAAGAACTAAAGAGCCTCTTGATGAAAGTGAAAGAGGAGAGTGAAAAAGTTGGCTTAAAGCTCAACATTCAGAAAACAAGATCATGGCATCTAGTCCCATCACTTCATGGGAAATAGATGAGGAAACAGTGGCTGACTTTATTTTTGGGGGCTCCAAAATCACTACAGATGGTGATTGCAGCCATGAAATTAAAAGACACTTACTCCTTGGAAGGAAAGTTATGACCAACCTAGACAGCATATTAAAAAACAGAGACATTACTTTGTCAACAAATATCCGCCTAGTCAAAGCTATGCTTTTTCTAGTAGTCATGTATGGATGTGAGAGTTGGACTGTGAAGAAAGCTGAGAGCCAAAGAATTGATGCTTTTGAGCTGTGGTGTTGGAGAAGACTCTTGAGAGTCCCTTGAACTGCAAGGAGATCCAACCAGTCCACCCTAAAGGAGATCAGTCCCGGGTGTTCATTGGAAGGACTGATATTGAAGCTGAAACTCCCATACTTTGGCCACCTGATGCGAAGAGCTGACTCATTGGCGAAGACCCTGATACTGGGAAAGACTAGGGGCAGGAGAGGGGGTTGACAGAGGATGAGATGGTTGGATGGCATCACCGACTCAATGGACATGGTTTGGGTGGACTCCCAGAGTTGTTGATGGACAGGGAGGCCTGGCATGTTTTGGTTCATGGGGTTGCAGAGTCAGACAGGACTGAGTGACTGAACTGAACTGAACAGCAAGAAGCATAAAATGATAATGATGGCAGTGAAATCTGAATTAAGTATAAATGGAATAATAGAAGGAATAGCTAACGGTATGGATGCTAACATTGCTACTATTCAAAAGACTCTAGCTGAGCATCCAAAAGGACTTAATAAAGGCTAATGTATTGATATAAGTAAGAAAAGAAGTTGTGAGGACAGTATCCTAGAGGAAACACTGCTGGCAAGAATCTTCACATTAATGGAATGCTCAGATATTTCATGGCATTGAAAGTACAAAGGATAAAATGCCTGAATTAGTTATTCAGACTTAGAAAGGAGTATGACAGTCCACCAAGGCATAGAAAAGATGCCTGATACAAATAGCAAGTTATATGATGAAAAGGCAAGAAGTGTTCAATATATTCTTAATAAGCTATTTTTTACAAAGACAGAAAACATTTTACTTCTCATTTAGTCTACTGTTTTGAATTACAGTGTACAAAACAAATGCTAGTTTTTTTTGTTTTTTACTTCCCTATATATAAATGATAGTAAGACACTTTTTATTGTTTTCACAAAATTCCTAAAGATATGGAGCAATTTTAATTTTTTCTCATTGATTACTAAAAATCACTTCATATGGCTTTAGCACGAATGATCGTTTTCACAGTCTACCTTAGTGTAAAATGAGGGCTGCTTGTGTGTTATATTGTTTTATAGTTTTCAAAATAAATGTAAAGATAAAAATTTAATTTATACTCTCCAAAGTTCGGAGAGAAAACTGTATCTCTGTGTTACAGCTGATGCAATAAGGGGCCTTGAACTTTAATTACAGACCCAATGTAAACCCACTGATAGGAAGTGGAACTAGATGTCATTCTGAGCACCCACAACCATGAAAGTGTCTATTTGTTTTATAATCTATTCATATTCATTTGAATATATACTATGTGCTTGGAACAGTGGTATCATACATCTGCTAATATGCTTATTTCATTATTTTCTAAAATAATTTTTGAAGTACTACTATTGCGTATATCTGGGCCACATAACATACCAAACATTACATTTTCTTATTCCTACAATTTTTTTTCTGAGTCTTTTTCCTTACTTAGTTTTCTAAATATAGACATCTGCTTTTCCCATACACTACAAAACCTGTCATATTCCTTTCAACAATTTCTCCAATACTCAATTACATCAGATAATGTATTTATTTATGTGTATGTTCTAATCTAGAGATCCTCCTCTCAACTTCTCTTTCTGCTCTTATCTAAATGACTTTCTCTACATACTCACTGCTCTGAGGTTTCTGTGAGCAATCCTTAGCCACTCTCCTGACTTCAAGACCCTTTAGCCTCATTTATTTTCAACCTGTTTTTCTTTTCTCTGGAGAAGGAAATGGCAACCCACTCAAGTACTCTTGCTTGGAAAATTCCATGGATGGAGGAGCCTGGTAGGTTTCAGTCCATGGGGTCGTAAAGAATTGGACACGACTGAGCAACTTCACTTTCTTTCCTCAAGTCCTTGTGAGTCAAATGTTGGGCCACAAGGATCAATCCTCAAAGTTCTCTTTAACAACGCATTTCCTAATTTTTATATCTGTGTCATTCTGTTCTACTCACTAAGACTTATCAACCTACCTTATCTTCTAGACTTTCTATTCATTTCCTCTTAATTAAATTTTTTTCTAATTTTAATTTCTAAGACTTCCTTTTAGAGGAGCAGGGAAAGTGTGCTTTATTCTTTCTCTTATAGCTTCCTGATTTTTTCCTCCAGTTAGTACAACTCCTGTTTCTTATCTGGTTGATTTTTTTTTATAATTTAATTTTTCATATTGTCCTTTCTCTGTCTCTGTTTATCCCCCCTCTGTACACCCTCATTTGTTTTGGTCTCTTTGTTTTGAAGCTTTCCTTGAATTTCTCAAGATTTTGTGTCTTTTCTATAATTAAGTGAAGCTTATTGAAATTCTTTGTAAAGTCGAGTTGTTGATCCTTGCCTTGCCCTGTACAGTGTTTGTTGGTTATTTCTACACTGAGTATCCCCCAATGTCAGTCTGCCTAGACATTGTCACTCGTGAACTCCACTCCTTTTAGAGAAAAGTGTTCCTTTTTTTTTTTTTTTTTGCCGAATGGAATATCTGCCTGGATGATGTCCTGGGAACAAGGCATGGAGAAAGCAGACTGAGTGGATATTCTGATCAGTCAGAATTCAAGCATTCATTTAATCCCGTGGTGTCAGCTCTGTGCCTCACCTCTGCCTTCAGCTATACCCTCTCCCAAAATATCAGAGAATAGAAGTTTGGCTTGCTGCCTGTGAGGATGTGGGTAAATCAACATGGATAGATAAGGAAAGCTAAAAGCCCATCGTGCTATCTATAGAATTTAACCCGATTGCTTATTTCTAGTTCAACACCCCCAACTTCTAGAAACAGACCTAACTTAGGCTAGACCTCCCTTTGGTGACAAGAGTCAATTGCAATTCATAAGTCATCTGTACAATTTCACAAAATGTCTTAAAATTTATGTTATATTCTACAATTACATGTTTCTTGATGGTTAATAGATTTTTACCCGAATTTATGGGTTTGGGGCAGTGTTTCAGGAGGAAGAAAAGATAAATACATATCTTAGCTCAATCCATATCTTTCAATATCTTTTATAAGGGAGAAATGAAAAAAAAACATAATCCAACAGCTTAGTGAAAAAAGGAGAGCTCATAATAATCTCTACAATAATTGTGTTCTCTTACTTATGAAAGAGAATCATCCTTTAGTGTTTTAGAGAAAAAGGAGTTAGCCACATGGAATATTCACTAGGATATGTAGTGCTTTAATGTATGGATACCTCACTAAGTTTCTGTAAAACTTTGAAAAATATTGACATATCAATAAGTTAGTTGTCAAATAATAACAGAAAGAAATAAAAAGGAAGTTAGCAAAACGATTGACTATCCTAAAGACTTAGACTGTGTAGATCACCACAAACTGTGGAAAAGTCTTAAGAGATGGGAATATGAGACCAATTGACCTGCCTCCTGAGTAACCTGTATGCAAGTCAAGAAGCATTAGTTAGAACCGGACATGGAACAGTGTACTGGTTCCAAATTAGGAAAGGAATATGTCAAGTCTATATACTGTCACCCTGCTTAATTAACTTTTATTCGGAGTACATCACGCAAAATGCCAGGATAAATCACAAGTGGAATCAAGATTGCTGGGAGAAATGTCAATAACCTCAGATGTACAGATGACACCACCATAAGGCAGAAAGCAAAGAGAAATTGAAGAGCCTCTTGATGGAGGTGAAGGGCAGAAATGGTATGCACCTAACAGAAGCAGAAGATATTAAGAAGAGGTGGCAAGAATACACAGAAGAACTGTACAAAAAAGATCTTCACAACCCAGATAATCACAATGTGTGATCACTCACCTAGAGCCAGACATCCTGGAATATAAAATCAAATGGGCCTTCGGAAGCATTGCTACGAACAAAGCTAGTGGAGGTGATGAAATTCCAGTTGAGCTATTTCAAATCCTTAAAGATGATGCTGTGAAAGTGCTGCACTCAATATGGCAGCAAATTTGGAAAACTCAGCAATAGCCACAGGACTGGAAAAGGTCAGTTCTCATTACAATCCCAAAGAAAAGCAATGCCAAAGAATGCTCAAACTACCACACAATTGCATTCATCTCTCACCCTAGTAAAGTGATGCTCAAAATTCTCCAAGCCAGGTTTCAGCAATACATGAACCATGAAATTCCAGATGTTCAAGCTGGTTTTAGAAACAGCAGAGGAACCAGAGATCAAATTGCCAACATCCACTGGATCATCAAAAAAGCAAGAGAGTTCCAGAAAAGTATCTATTTCTGCTTTATTGACTATGCCAAAGCCTTTGACTGTGTGGATCACAATAAACTGTGGAAAATTCTGCCAGACCATCTGACCTGTCTCTTGAGAAACCTGTATGCAGGTCAGGAAGCAACAGTTAGAACTGGACAGGGAACAACAGACTCGTTCCCAATAGGAAAAGGAGTACGTCGAGGCTGTATATTGTCACCCTGCTTATTTAACTTATATGCAGAGTGCATCATGAGAAATGTTGGGCTGGAAGAAGTAGAAGCTGGAGTCAAAATTGCCAGGAGAAATATCAATAACCTCAGATATGCAGATGACACCACCCTTATGGCAGAAAGTGAAGAGGAACTAAAAAAGACTCTTGATGAGAGTGAAAGAGGGAGTGAAAAAGTTGGCTTACAGCTCAACATTCAGAAAACTAAGATCATGGCATCTGGTCCCATCACTTCATGTCAGATAGATGGGGAAAGAGTAGAAACAGTGTCAGACTTATTTTTCTGGGCTCCAAAATCACTGCAGATAGTAATTGCAGCCATGAAATTAAAAGACGCTTACTCCTTGGAAGGAAAGTTATGACCAACCTAGATAGCATATGGAAAAGCAGAGACATTACTTTACCAACAAAGGTCCATCTAGTCAAGGCTATGGTTTTCCCAGTGGTCATGTATGGATATGAGAATTGGATGGTGAAGAAAGCTGGACACTGAAGAATTGATGCTTTTGAACTGTGGTGTTGGAGAAGACTCTTGAGAGTCCCTTGGACTGCAAGGAGATCCAAGCAGTCCATCCTAGGGGAGATCAGTCCTGGGTGTTCATTGGAAGGACTGATGTTGAAGCTGAGACTCCAGGACTTTGGCCACCTCGTGCAAATAACTGACTCATTGGAAAAGACCCTAATGCTAGGAAGGATTGGGGTCAGGAGAAGAAGAGGATGACAGAGGATAAGGTGGCTGAATGGCATCACCAACTCCATGAACATGGGTTTGGGTAGACTCTGGGAGTTGGTGATGGACAGGAAGTCCTGGCATGCTGCAATTCGTGGGGTCGCAAAAAGTTGGACACGACTGAGCAACTGCACTGAACTGATGAAGGTGAAAGAGGAGAATGAAAAATCTGGTTTAAATTCAACATTCAAAAAACTAAGATCATGATGTCCAGTCCCATGGCATGGTATAGCAAATAGATGGGGAAACAATGGAAACAGTGGCAGACTTTATTTTCTTGTGCTCCAAAATCACTGTGGATGATGACTGCAGCCATGAAATTAAAAGAGGCTTACTCATTGGAAGAAAAGCGATGACCAACCTAGACAGCATATTAAAATGCAGAGACATTACATTGCTGACAAAGGTCCATCTAGTCAAAGCTACTGTTTTTCCAGTAGTTATATATGGATGTAAGCTTGGCAATAAAGAAGACTGAGTGCCAAAGAACTGATGCCTTCAAACTGTGGTACTGGAAAAGACTCTTAAGAGTCTCTTGGACAGCAAGGAGATCAAACCAGTCAATCCTAAAGGAAGTCAACCCTGAATATTCATTGGAAGGACTGATGCTGAAGCTAAAGCTCCAATATTTTGTTCACCTGATGTGAAGAGCTGACTCATTGGAAAAGACCCTGATGTTGGGTCGGGATGATCCCCTGGGAAAAGACATGGCAACCTGCTCCAGTATTCTTGCTTGGACAATCCCATGGACAGAAGAGCCTGGCGAGCCCCAGTCCATTGGGTCTCAAACAGTTGGACACAACTGAGTGACTAACAGCACTAACTGAGTGACTAACTAGAGAAAACAGCAGCAATGAAGACCCAGAGCAGTCAAAAATAAATACATAATGTATATATGAAGACCATAAAGAAGGCTGAGCCCCAAGGAATTGATGCTTTTGGACTGTGGTGCTGGAGAAGACTCTTGCCATTCCCTTGGACTTTAAGGAGATCAAACCAGTCAGTCTTAAAGGAAATCAACCCTGAATATTTACCAAAAGGACAAATGCTGAAGTTTAAGTTCCAATCCTTTGGCCACATGATGTGAAGAGCCAACTCATTGGAAAAAAGCCTGATGCTGGGAAAGATTGAAGGCAGGAGGAGAAGGGGTCAACAGAGGATGAGATGGTTGAATGACATCACTGACTTAAAGGACATGAGTTTGAGCAAGCTCTGAGAAATAGTGAAGAATGGGGAAGCCTGGTGTGCTGCAGTCCATGGAGTCGCAAAAAGTCAGACACGACTGAGTGACTGAACAACAGGTCAAAGAATAGTTGAGAAAATTAGGTCTGACAATTACATTTGAGAATATAAAATGGGGGTTCTGAGGTAAAATCTCACAGAAGGAAGGTAGTTCTGAGGTAAAATCTGACAGAAAGAAGGAGGTTCTGAGATAAAAATAGACAGAAAGAAGGAAAAGGAGATTCTGAGGTAAAATCTGATAGAAAGAAAGAGGTTTTGAGGTAAAATCAACAGAAATAACATTTCAGAAGGAAATTGAATGAAATAAACAACTAAAAGAGAGCACATTTCTATGCAATAATTACTTAGTTTCCTTTGGTATGCATTTTGATGACATAAATAATTGAAAGTAAAGGATGCAGTAGGTAAACTATGTTGTTGGTAAACTGTGAAACTTTCTTCTAAAAAAGTTTGAAACCTAACCTGTGTGTGTATGTTTGTATGGCAGGTATATTTGAAATTTGGTCATATGGCATCTTTAATTTAATAATACTTATTTTGATTCCTATAATTCTGCTTCTTATGCCAATGAAATCAATGTGTGATGTAAAGAAACCACTCATCAACAAAAAATTTTAACAGTGAATTAGTTAAACCAGTAAATCTCATGTCTTTATCTTGTCACTACCATAAGAGCTTTATATTACTATTCAGAAACACAAGAGGATTAAAATCAAAGTATGTTATACATACATTTTATTAAAATACCAAAAATAAATCTATTCAATGGTTATATAATTCTATGGATGTATTGTGTGATTATCATTGTTTCTAAATCTATTTCAAATTACCAACATCTCATAGAAATTGTGCTCTAGAGGATATACCAAGAGCATTCAGCAGGATAGTATTAGAAGTGGAGATTTAGTGATGAGAACCAACTAGAACTCTAAGTGGAAAGTAGACATTTCCTTTAAACAGAAGGAGGAAATAACAAGATAATAATGCAATTGCATTCAACATGAAGGCTGTCTCAAGGAAAACTTAGGAGATTATCATGCCTTAATTTTAAAAAAAAATTATTTTTTTTCTTTACATTATCGTGTTGGTTTTGCCATACATTGATATGAATAAGAAAGCTGTGGTACATATACACAATGGAATATTACTCAGCCATTAAAAAGAATACATTTGAATCAGTTCTACTGAGGTGGACAAAACTGGAGCCTATTATACAGGTGAAGTAAGCTCGAAGGAAAAACAACAATACAGTATACTAATGCATAAATATGGAATATAATTTTGAATTTTAATTCAGAAAATGTACAACCACTGGCTGCAAGGGGATGACTAATTGACTAAGGTTTTACCTACTTCCCTTTTTCACAATGCATTTTTAAAAAATGAATTCAGATATGATCTATGCTTTCTTTACTACAAAGCCACAGTCATCAAGACAGTATGGTACTGGTACAAAGACAGGAATATAGATCAACGGAACAAAATAGAAAGCCCAGAGATAAATCCACACACATATGGACACCTTATCTTTGAAAAAGGAGGCAAGAACATACAATGGAGAAAAGACAATCTCTTTAACAAGTGGTGCTGGGAAAACTGGACAACCACTTGTAAAAGAATGAAACTAGAACACTTTCTAACACCATACACAAAAATAAACTCAAAATGGATCAAAGATCTAAACGTAAGACCAGAAACTATAAAACTCCGAGAGGATAACATTGGCAAAACACTCTCTGACATAAACCAAAACAGGATCCTCTATGACCCATCTCCCAGAATATTGGAAATAAAAGCACGAATAAACAAATGGGACATAATTAAAATTAAAAGCTTCTGCACAACAAAGGAAACTAAAAACAAGGTGAAAAGATAGCCTTCAGAGTGGGAAAAATAATAGCCAACGAAGCAACGGACAAACAATTAATCTCAAAAATATACAAGCAACTCCTGGAGCTCCATTCCAGAAAAATAAATAACCCAATCAAAAAATGGGCCAAAGAATTAAACAGACATTTCTCCAAAGAAGACACAAAAATGGCTAACAAACACATGAAAAGATGTTCAACATCACTCATTATCAGAGAAACGCAAATCAAAACCACAATGAGGTATCACTTTACACCAGTCAGAATGGCTGCCATCCAAAAGTCTACAAGCAATAAATGCTGGAGAGGATGTGGAGAAAAGGGAACCCTCTTACACTGTTGGTGGGAATGCAAACTAGTACAGCCACTATGGAGAACAGTGTGGAGATTCCTTAAAAAACTGCAAATAGAACTGCCATATGACCCAGCAATCCCACTGCTGGGCATATACACCTAGGAAACCAGAATTGAAAGAGACATGTGTACCCCAATGTTCATCGCCACACTGTTTACAATAGCCAGGATATGGAAGCAACCTAGATGTCCATCAACAGACGAATGGATAAGAAAGCTGTGGTACATATATGCAATGGAATATTACTCAGCCATAAGAAGGAATACATTTGAATCAGTTCTACTAAGGTGGACGAATGTGGAGCCTATTATACAGAGTGAAGTAAGCCAGAAGGAAAAATGACAATACAGTATACTAACGCATATATACGGAATTTTGAAAGATGGTAATGATAACCCTGTATGCGAGACAGCAAAAAAGACGTAGATCTATAGAGCAGTCTTTTGGACTCTGGGAGAGGACAAGGGTGGGATGATATAGGAGAACGGCACTGAAACGTGTATATTATCATATGTGAAATGAATCACCAGCCCAGGTTTGATGCATGATACAGGGTGCTCAGAGCTGGTGAACTGGGATGACCCAGAGGGATGGAATCTGGAGGGAGATGGGAGGGGGGTTATGGAAGGGGAACACATGTATACCCATGGCGGACTCATGTCAATGTATGGCAAAACCAACACAATAATGTAAAGAGAAAAATAAATTAATTAATTTAAAAAAATTTCCAGGTAAAACAACTGATCAAATAAAATATAACCATTGAGAAGAATAAAGTAGCAAAACAGAAGTTCTCAGATATTCTGTAACGTTTTTTCACACAATTAACAGTACACCAGATAAAGAAAATGTGCTTATAAAATATTAAAAAGTAAGGGAAATATCATGAAACCTTAATAAATATTATACATAATATTTTTCTTTTCAAGATTGCCGTATTTTCCTCACTAAACATTTCTCATCTGCTGACATAGTAACATGTTAATTACATCTTATTCAAAAGTATATATTTGAGCATATGGGAAAATCTATTAACTTCAGGTGGCAGAAGAGCAAACAACTTTCAGAAAGGCAGTCTCTTATGTATTCCCAATTCCAATGCAGTGGCTTCCTTAATGTCTTTGATAGAGACATGCTTTTCAAACAATAGCATTCTCAAGCATTCCCCCAAATATTATTTGTATACCTTCAACATCAGAATCAAATACTATACATATCAAGTAAAATGCATGTTTCATAACTTGCTTTCTTTTTTAGAGATATATTTGTGGCAAGTACAGTTACTTTCTACTAATAACTTTTTTAAGAATTTTTCTGTAGGTCCAGTTCCAAGTTCATGAATTTTCCTTTACAAGGAAAATATCTTTAAGTATGGTTTAAACTTTATGCCCGAATTAGCTTACTAATATGGGAATTAAATATAGGTTTTCTCAGATTCACAAATTTTGTGTCTAGAAAGTAATACATCTTTTAATATATAACAGATATGGTTGGCAATGTAGATTTACAATCTTAGTGTTCAAAAACTAGTGTGTACATATTTTATTTTAGATCTATATCCAAAGAAAAATAAACTTTGAAATTTCAAACCTGTATCAAATTATAAATGATTTTATTTGAAAATGAACTCTTACAGAAAATATCCAATGCTGCTAGATTTCGAACTGAAATATAAACTTTTACAAGTAAGAGACTGTTCACTCTAAATTAGCTACTGAACTATAAGGTTATATGTGTGTGCTCAGTCACTTCAGTCATGTCCGACTCTTTGTGACTCCATGGACTGTAGCTGGCCAGGCTCGTTGATCCATGAGATTTTCCAGGCAAGAATACTGAAGTGAGCTGCCATGCCCTCCTCTGAGGGATCTTCCTGACCGAGGGATCAAACTCTCCTCTTCTGAGTCTCCTGAATTGTAGGCAGATTCTTTATTGCTGAGTCACAAAGAAAGCTTGTACTATAAGGGTATATCAAGAAATATATGAGCAAGAATATTTCTAACTCTTTTGGTTATAGCTAAATTTTCTAAAAGCTTCAGCCTTGAGTTAGAACATGATACCAAGTGAGGACATAATTATTAATTAAATTTACTCTCAAATAATTTGGAAATCTTTGATGTGAGATATTTAATACTTCACAGGAATGTTTTTTTTAAATAAAATAGAATTAAAGATGTATTCCCTTAAAATTTGTTACTACTGTAATAATTCTATTTGACTGGGGAGTTGGCTTTCTTATCCTGACTCCACATTGATCCCACTCGTCATTAAAATGTTAGATCCAATTTCCAAATCATAACTCTAATTTGCTTTCTCTTTTATTATCGATCTTGGCACCCAGTTGCTTCACAAAGTGTGTGTGCTAAGTTGCTTCAGTTGTGTCTCACTCTTTGCAACCCAATGGACTGTAGCCTACCAGACTCCTCTGTCCACAGTATATTCTAGGCAATAAAACTGGAATGGGTTGCCAGGCCCTCCTCCAGGGGACCTTCCTGACCCAGGGATTGAACCCACGTCTCTTACGTCCCCTGTGTTGGCAGGCAGGTTTTTTACCATGGTGTCACCTGGGAAGCCCAGCTTCATCACACCATTCTTACATACCCATTCTTTCTACTTTTATATACTCATAGATTTTTCTTATGATAGAGATAAAAATAATAGGACTTAATTTAATGTCTTATGGCAATAAGTTTTTTATTGTTTTTGTCAGAGTTGTTACAATTTATTTCCTAAAATCTCTCATTTTCAACAAAGAAATTAAGCCATGCAAATGAACATTAGAGAATGTCCTATACTATGTCATATACACAGGGGTAAAAAAGCAGCCAACAGAAATGTTGCTCAGGGCATTTAGTACACAAGGATTTTAAATTAACTATTTTACTTTTTTTCCTATGCTTTTTCAAATTCCTTTCCCATTAAGGTTATTACAGAATTCAGATCAAGAGTTCCCTGTGCTATACAATAGGTCCTTGTTGTTATCTATTTTAATGTAACAGTGTGTACATGTCAATCCTAAGCTCCGAGTCTCTCCCATCCACCATCCCCTTTCTCCATCATAACCATAAATTCATCAAGTCTATGAGTCTGCTTTTATTTTGTAGATAAGTTCATTTGCATCATTTTTTTTAGATTCCACGTGTAAGTGATTTTTAAACATACAAAGGTTTAAAAATATTTATCCTGTTAAGTAGCACTGTATATTCCCTCTTCAATTAGAAACATTGGATCCAGCGTACAGTGTGGTATTAGGAGGGAAAGAGCGAATGAGAGAGAGACATATTAATAAGATAACAAGTAATTATTAACTGTACTCTTTGGCATCCTAATTTATCCACAGTCTTAAAAGTTGGCCTCTGTGGTTGCCAAGGAGAAATTAGGTGAAAGCAAAGACAGCTTGAGCCCACAATCCATTTCAAGGATTAGAGCACTTATTAGTATGTTAATAAAGGAGAGAAGTATTAGGCATGTAGGAACACATAAAACTTGATTAAAATATCTCTGCTCACTTCGGTAAGAAAAAAAGTAGAATAATAAAAAAAAAAACTATACAAAAATTTTGCTAAGAAACTTCTGGATTCAATGCTGAACTATAAATATTTTCTTTTGGTGTCCATTTTGAATGAACAGAACTAAACCAAAAGGCAAAATGCCATACTTGAAATTTTCCTTTTTTTAATAATGTACACAAAATTTGCAATAGAAAAACAAGTTTTACAAGGTCTTAAGACTAAAGAGAAATTATGCAAATACCTTTAATTCCAGAATATCAAAATATCTCCAAATAATCAACATAAAAATAAGACAAAATTAAGAAAGTCTATTTTTTTACAGTATAGTTGATTAATAGTCATTATTCTCTACCTCTTCTATTGATATTTCAATTAATGCTGTGCTATGTTAAAAAAAAAGAGATTTTTTTCAAAGCAGGAAATGTGATTTAGCAATCCAAAACACTCAAATTAGTCTTTCGAAAATTTGAAAGTATTTTTAAATAGGAATTAATTATCCATGATTATATGATTTTTAAATTTTGATTTTATCAGTTTCTTAATATATATAATTAAATAACATATTTATGTTAAATATTTAATCTGTATGTGCTTGAAAAATAAAACTATTTTATTATTATGAGTTTAAAACATGATCATATTTACCCATTGGTATATTCCATTAAAGACATACAACAAATTGTTGATAAAGGAAATCATCAGTTTAATGACACAATTCTGATTTTTAACACTCTAAGGACTTTATAATGCTTTCTTTAATCTGTATTTTTAGTTTTATGGTCAAAAACCACAGGTGAATCAGCTTTTATATGTAAATATAGTTGTCACAACTGCATAATTATAAATAATAATTATTATGGTATCTCATTATTGTGTACTTTGTATTATTGGTTATATAACATATTACTTACCAATTATCCTAGTTCTGACTCTGGGTTATCAGTCATAAAATTGATTATAGTTCCAATTTATCAAGGATTAAAATTTTTTGTCCCAGAGAGAATCAGTGAAAATATGAAGTCTAAGTAAGTCCCTACAGACTACTTCTAAAATATGTGTTTTCCCTGTAAGCAAGTTTTAACCATATAAGAGATAAAATATAGCACCTGTTTCCTATCTAAATAATGCAAGTTGTCCTACATATATTCCGACTGGTTTTCACAGTTGATTTGTTAGTTATACCACCGGTTCTCCAGACTCTGTACTAACGTGTATTGACAGAGGTGATTGAAGCCCACACCAGGGTTTCCCATGAGGGAAGGAGGTGACTCAGCTCTATAAATACGGAGTCTAGGAGGTGAACGATCATCTTAAATAG
The DNA here is from genome assembly GCA_007570785.1 of Antilocapra americana. NCBI lineage: Eukaryota > Metazoa > Chordata > Mammalia > Artiodactyla > Antilocapridae > Antilocapra > Antilocapra americana. The sequence continues at coordinate 3,799,686 of ML662441.1, forward strand.
CAGTTCTCAAAATGTAACGTCATACTAATTACCTGTTCTGTTGTTCAGCTGCTAAGTTGTGTCCAACTCTGTGATTCCATGGACGGCAGTGTGCCAGGTTTCACTGTCCTTCACTATCTCCCTGAGTTTGCTTAAACTCACGTCCATTGAGCCAATGATGCCACCCAACCATCTCATCCTCTGTTACCCACTTCTCTTCCTGCCCTCAAGATTTCCCCACATCAGGGTCTTTCCAATGAGCTGGCAGATGTTTTCCTGGAATTCCCTTGCTTTTTTCTATGATCTAATGGATGTTGGCAATTTGATCTCTGGTTTGTCTGCCATTTAGAAACCCAGCAGTTACATCTGAAAGCTTTCGGTTCACGTACTATTGAAGCCTCACCTGAAGAATTTTGAGCATTGCCCTACTAGCATGTGAAATGAGTGGAATTGTGCTGTAGTTAAACATTCTCTGGCATTGCTCTTCTTTGGGATTGGCACAAAAACTGACCTTTTCTAGTCCTGTGTTCACTGCTGAGTTTTCCAATTTTACTGGTATATTGAGTGCAGAACTTTATCATCTTTTCGGATTTTAAATAGCTCAGCTGGAATTCTATGATCACCACTAGCTTTGTTCATAGTAATGCTTTCTAAGGTTCGCTTACTTCACAGTACAGGATATATGGCTCTAGGTGAGAGACCTCACTGCTGTGGTTATCTGGTTCATTAAGATCTTTTCTACGTAGTTCTTCTGTGTATTCTTCAGTTCAGTTCAGTTGAAAAGTCATGTGCAACTCTTCTTGACCCCATGGACTGCAGTACGCAGACTTCCCTTTTCCTTCCAACTCTCAGCGCCTTCTCAAACTCATGTCCAATAAGTCAGTGATGCAATCGAACCACCCTCTGTTGTCTCTTTCTCCTCTGCCTTCAGTCTTTCCCAGCATTAGAGTCTTTTCCAATGAGTCAGTTATTCACATCAGGTGGCCAAAGTATTGCAGTTTCAGCTTCAGCATCAGTCCTTCCAATGAATATTCAGGGCTAATTTCCTTTAGGATCGACTGGTTTGATCTTCTTGCAGTCCAAGGGACTCTCAAGAGTCTTCTCCAACACCACAGTTCAAAAGCATCAGTTCTTCAAGGCTCAGCTTTCTTTATAATCCAATTCTAAAGTTCATCCATGACCACTGGAAAATCCATAGCTTGGACTAAATGGACCTTTGCCAGTGAAGTAGTGTCTCTGTTTTTAATATGCTGTCTGACCTGTCTCTTGAGAAACCTGTATGCAGGTCAGGAATCAACAGTTAGAACTGGACATGGAACAACAGACTGGTTCCAGATAGGAAAAGGAGTATGTCAAGGCTGTTTATTGTCACCCTGCTTATTTAACTTATATGCAGAGTGTATCATGAAAAACGCTGGGATGGAAGAAGCACAAGCTGGAATCAAGATTGCCAGGAGAAATATCAATAACCTCAGATATGCAGATGACACCACCCTTATGGCAGAAAGTGAAGAGGAAACTAAAGAGCCTCTTGATGAAAGTGAAAGAGGAGAGTGAAAAAGTTGGTTTAAAGTTCAACACTCAGAAAACTAAGATCATAGCATCTGGTCCCATCACTTCATGTCAAAGAGATGGGGAAAGAGTGGAAACAGTGGCTGACTTTATTTTTGGGGGGCTCCAAAATCACTGCAGATGGTGATTGCAGCCATGAAATAAAAGACGCTTACTCCTTGGAAGGAAAGTTATGACCAACCCAGACAGCATATTTAAAAGCAGAGACATTACTTTGCCAACAAAGGTCCATCTAGTCAAGACTATGGTTTTTCCAGTAGTCATGCATGGATGTAAAAGTTGAACTGTGAAGAAAGATGAGCACAGAAGAATTGATGCTTTTGAACTGTGGTGTTGGAGAAGACTCTTGAGAGTCCCTTGGATTGCAAGGAGATCCAACCAGTCCATCCTAAAAGAGATCAGTCCTGGGGGTTCATTGAAAGGACTGATGTTGAAGCTGAAACTCCAATAGTTTGGCCACCTCATGGGAAGAGTTGACTCATTGGAAAAGACCCTGATGCTGGGAAAGATTAGGGGCAGGAGGAGAAGGGGACAACAGAGGATGAAATGGCTGCATGGCATTACTGACTCAATGGACATGAGTGTGGGTAAACTCCGGGAGTTGATGACGTACAGGGAGGGCTGTCATGCTGCGATTCATGGGGCTGCAGAGTTGGACATGACTGAGTGACTGAACTGAACTGAACTAGGTTGGTCATAGCTTTTCTTCCAAGGAGCAAGCATCTTTTAATTTCATGGCTGCAGTTACCATCTGCAGTGATTTTGGAGCCCCAAAATATAAAATCTCTCACTGTTTCCACTGTTTCCCTATCTATTTGATGTGAAGTGATGAGACTGGATGTCATGATGTTAGTCTTCTGAATGTTGCGTTTTAAGCCAGCTTTTTCACTCTCCTCTTTCACTTTCATCAAGAGGCTCTTTAGTTCTTCTTTGCTGTTTGCCATAAGGGTGGGGTCATCTGTGTATCTGAAGTCATTGATATCTCTCCCTGCAATCTTGATTCCAGCCTGTGCTTCATCCAGCCCAGCATTTCGCATGGTGCGCTCTGCATATAAATTAAATAAGCAGGATGACAATATACAGCCTTGACATACTCCTTTCCTGATTTGGAACCAGTCTGCTGTTCCATGTCTGGCTCTAACTGCATACAGATTTCTCAAGAGGCATGTCGGGTGGCCTAGTATTCCCATCTCTTTAAGAATTTTCCACAGTTTATTGTGATCCACACAGTCAAAGGCTTTGGTGTAGTCAATAAAGCAGAAGTAGATGATTTTCTGGAACTCTCTTACTTTTATGATGGTCCAACAGATGTCAGCAATTTGATCTCTGGTTCCTCTGCTATTTCTAAATCCAGTTTGAACATCTGGAAGTTCACACTTCACGTACTCTTAAAGCTTGGCTTGGATAATTTTTTTTTTAATTGTAACAAATTCAATGAAGACTTTTTACTTTACAATATTGTGTTGATTTTGCCATACATCGACATGAATCCACCATGGGCATACACGTGTTCCCCTTCCATAACCCCCCTCTCATTTCCTCCCAATTCCATCCATCTGGGTCATCCCGGTGCACCAGCCCCTAGCACCTTGTATCATGCATCGAACCTGGGCTGGTGATTTTTTCACATATGATAATTCACATGCTTCAATGACATTCTCCCATATCATCCCGCCCTCACCCTCGCCCTCTCCCATAGAGTCCAAAAGACTGTTCTATACATCTGTGTCTCTTTCGCTGTCTTGCATACAAGGTTATCATTACCATCTTTCTATATTCCATATATATGCATTAGTATACTGTATCATTGTTTTCCCTTCTGGCTTAATTTTGAGCATTACTTTGCTAGTGTGTGAAATGAGTGCAATAGTGTGGTTGTTTGAGCATTCTTTGTCATTGCCTTTCTTTGGGATTGAAATGAAAACTGACCTTTTCCAGTCCTGTGGCCACTGCTGAGTTTTCTAAATTTGCTGGCATATTGGGTGCAGCACTTTCAGAGCATCATCTTTTAGTATTTGAAATAGCTCAACTGGAATTATACCACCTCCACTAGCTTTGTTTGTAGTGATGCTTCCTAAGGCTCACTTGAGTTCGAATTCCAGGATGTCTGGCTCTAGGTGATTGATCACACCACTTCTTGTGGTCAAGAAGAACTTTTCTGTACTGTTCTTCTGTGTATTCTTGCCACCTCTTCTTAGTATCTTCTGCTTCTGTTAGGTCCATACCATTTATGTATTTTATTGTGCCCATCTTTGCATGAAATATTCCCTTGGTATCTCTAATTTTCTTCAAGAGATCTCTAGTCTTCCCAATTCTATTGCTCTCCTCTATTTCTTTTCCTTGTTCACTTAAGTCATTCTTATCTCTCCTTGCTATTCTTTGGACTCTGCATTCAGATGAATCATCTTTCCCTTTCTCCTTTGCCTTTCACTTCTCTTCTTTTCTCAGCTTCCTCAGACAACCATTTTGCCTTGCATTTCTTTTGCTTGTGGATGGTTTTGATCACTGCCTCTTGTGCAGTGTTATAAATTTCCATCCATAGTTCTTCAGACATGCTATCAGATCTAATCCCTTGAATCTATTTGCCACTTCCACTGTATAATAATAAGGGATTTGATTGAGGTCATACCTGAATGGCCTAGTGGTTTTTTCTCCTTGCCTCAACTTAAGTCTGAATTTGGCAATAAAGAGTTCATGATCTGAGCCACAGTCAGCTTCCAGTCTTGATTTTGCTGACTGTATAGAGCTTCTCCATCTTTGGCTGCAAAGAATATAATCAATCTGATTTTGGTATTGACAATCTGGTGATGTCCATACATAGAGTCATCTCTTGTGTTGTTGGAGGAGGGGTTTTGCTTGACTAGTGTGTTCTCTTGGCAAAACACTGTTAGCCTTTTCCCTGCTTCATTTTGTACTCCAATCCAAATTTGCCTGTTAATCCAGTTAGCTCCTAACTTCCTACTTTTGCATTCCAATCCCCTATTATGAAATGAACATCTTTTTTTGGTGTTATTTCTAGAGGGTTGTAGGTCTTCCTAGAACTGTTCAACTTCAGCTTCTTCAGCATTAGTGACAGGGGCATAGATTTAGATTATTGTGATATTGTATGGCTTGCCTTGGACTTGAACTGAGATAATCGTTTTTGAGGCTACAATCAAGTACTGCATTTTGGACTCTTGTTGACAAGAGGGCTACTGCATTTCTTCTAAGGTATTCTTGCCCACAGTAGTAGATATAACATTCATCTAAATTAAATTCACCTATTCCCATAGATTTTAATTCACTGATTCTTAAAATGTTGGTGTTCAGTCTTGCTATCTCCTCTTTGACCACTTCCAATCCACCTCAATTCATGGAGAGAACATTCCACGTTCTTATTTAATATTGTTCTCTCTAATTTTATTAGATTTTACTCCCATCACCAGTCACATCCACAACTGGGTGTCATTTCTGCTTTGGCTCTGCCTCTTCATTTTTCTGGAGCTCTCTCCACTTTTCCCAGTAGCATATTGGATACCTACTGACCTGGGGGGCTTATGTTTCATTGTCATATCTTTTTGCCTTTTTATACTGTTCGTGGAGTTCTCAAGGCAAGAATGCTGAAGTGGTCTGTCACTCCTTTATCCAGTGGACCACGTTTTGTCAGAACTCTCCACTATGACCCTTCTGCCTTGGGTGGACTTGTTCAGCACGGCTCCTAGTTTCACTGACTTACACAAGGCTGTGGTCCATGTGATCATTTTGGTTAGTTTTCTGTGATGGTGGTTTTCATTCTGCCTGCCCTCTGACGGATGAGGCTAAGATGCTTACACAAGCTTCCTGATGGGAGAGACTGTCTGTGGGGAAAACTAGTTCTTGCTCTGGTGGGCAGGGCCATGTTCAGTAAAACTTTAATACAATTTTCTGCTGATGGGTGGGAGTAAATATCTGGACAAAAATGTGGATTCTGATTCAGTGGGTCTGATTGGAGCTCAAGATTCTGCACTTTTAACAAGTTCCCAGGTAACACAGATGCTAATGATCCGTTGACTATATTTTGTGCATAATTGTTTTATTTTACAAATGAGAAGAACTAAGAAACCTGAGTCCCAGGTAGGACATTTTAGAAATGGGCTTGGTACTTTGATATATATTAGTCCAACATAAAGAAAAACTACATCGTGCAGTGATCCTACTGAATAGCTATCACGTGTTGCATGTATTTTCATCAGCCACGACATCAACCACAAGGTTTTTTCTGTAGTGGAGTTTATGGAATAAGTATTCCCTGAAGGGATTAAGCATTAGAAATTTTGAGTTTGATTTCATTTCACTAAGTATCTATAATTCATTCCTGCCCAAACAACTTCTCTTTAAGTTCTTCATATCACTAATGGCAGCTATCTGTACAGACTTAGAAGTCATTCATTACATGGCCCTGTCCTCAGATACCTAATAAATGAAATTTTAAGGATACAAGATTAATACACAGAAATTTTACATTTTCCTATACACTACTAATGAACTATCAGAAAAAATAAAATATCTAGGAATAAAGTTAAACAAGAAGATAAAGAACCTATATTTTGAAAATTTAGAACATTGAGGAAAAAATTAATGGTACAAAGAAGTGGAAAGATACCCCATGATCTTGGAAGAATTAATATTCCTAAAATGTTAATACTACACAAAGCAATCTACAGATTTAGTGCAATCTCTATCAAAATACCAATGATATTCTTTTCACAGAACTAGAATAAATAATCCTGAAATTTATATGGAACAAAAAAACCCCACCAAATTGCCAAATCAATCTTACAAAAAAAAAAAAAGAACAAAGCTGGAAGTATCACACTCTAACTTCACACTATACTACAAAGCCATGATAATTAAAACAGCATGATACGGCACAAGAACAGATACATAGATCAATGGAACAGAATAGAGAGCTCGGAAATAAAACCATGCTCCTACAATTACTTTATGACAAAGGAGGCAAGAGTATATAATGGAAGAAAGACAGTCTGAGATAGTCTAAGACTTATCCCTTTTTGTATTTTCCACTTTTCTCTTAACATTTCATCTACATTTCCAGGCTTCAACTGAATTTCATCGTAGTCACATGGACACATATAGTATGTAAGTTCGCAGTCTGAAATTACCCCATACTATCCTGTATGGATTCTCTTCCCCTAATATGCAGAGGGTCCCGGAGTCTGCTGAGGTCCTAGGGAGGGGATTATTATACAGTGAGTTGAAAAGTGGCTGGATTCCCAGCTTACTACATGATGGGAAGTAAACCCTTGCAAACTCCTCCCCTCACCCATTAGACAGTGAGGTAGGTAGGAATGAACTTCTACTGAATTAAGCCTATGAAATTTAGAATTTGTTTATTATGATATTTCGATTAACCCAAAGAATTAAATTGTGTCTATCTTCTACTGACTCCAAAAAATATATTGAAACAAAAGCAAGTGAAAAAGGAAAGAGAAACCAAAAGGACAAAGATTATGAGAGAGATGACTATAGGCAGCTGTGTGCCATTTGCTCAGTCATGTTTGACTCTTTGAAACTCCCATGGACTGACTGTAGCCCACCAGGATCCTCCATCCATGGGATTTTCAGGCAAGAATATTGGAGTGGGCTGCTACTTCTAGCCCAGGGGACCTTCCCGACCCAGGAATCGAACCCATGGCTTGTATGTGGCAGGCTGAATCTTTACTACTGAGCCACATGGGAAACCCTCACCTGAGCCATGTGCTTAGTCAGTCATGTCTGACTATTTGCGTCCCCGTGGAATATAGGCAGATAAATACTCAATTCATTATTCTGAAGCTGAAAAGTAGACCTAGGAGAGGTAATTTACAAAAACAGAGTAGACAATCTTGCGATTTAAATAGATGGGAATAATAAGGAGACAATCTACCTTGAACTCATATAAGGCTTAGTTCTTAAAGGAACTAAACAAAGTAAAACGCAAGAGTTAGCTAGGAGTTCAAAAGAGGAGGCTGGGAAAAAGTCTTAATTAGGAAAATTTAGATTGCAGATCTCAGTCCCCACTCTTATTAATGTTCCCCACCTTGGAAAATACCATGGCCTTACTTGCTGGAAAAATTGAACTAGAGACGTACAGGGGACAGTGGAGCGGAGGAGTCAGGTGCCAGAACAAAATCAATCAATCAGAATAAAAATAATGAGATTAAATAAAATCTGTAGATGAGCAGTGAAGCTTCTTAGCTTCCTTACTCCCTGCTGCTCCCAGAACACTGATGTCAAGCATATTCTTCACTAGATGAACAAAATAAGAAAGAAAGAAAACAAAAACCTAGATGAATACTAATATTTGGCATCATTTTGTGAAAATTCTAGAATCTCTTCTAGAATGCCTTTAGAATGAAGTACTCACTACCACCACAGACACGCACCAATTATTTCCATCATCTTTTAAGGTCACCCTCTCAAGGGTAAAGGATTGTCAGGAGTTTAAGGAAATCCTCCAGGGTCAAACACAAGGACTAAAACAAACGAAACGCAAAAACAATTTTACATGAAATAATGACAATGCAGGTAGCAAACAAACAAACAAAATCATCAGCATAGCTAGTATTGTAAGATAAGTAAAAAACAATACTGAATCTATGACCTAGAAATAGAATGTTGGGAGCAGTCAATCAGAGAACAAAAGTGAACTCCTACATATCTAAAATAGAAATTAGGGATAGGGGAGTGGGAGATATAAACTACTCGGTGTAAGACAGGCTCATGAATGTATTGCACAAGACAGGGAATGGAGGCAATATTTTGTAACAACTGTTAAGTGGAAAGTAGCCTTGAAAATTGTACAATGTTTTAATTTAATAGAATTTTTGAAGTTGTAAGATAAAGTTAAGAAAATCTAGGAAATTAAACAAAATAAAAAGATGGAGGGTTGGAGGGGAAAGATACAAGAATTGATCAAGTCAAAAAAGCCATTATACTAACCAATAGAAATTTCAGAAATTAAGAGAAATGAAAATCAAAATGCAAACATTACAAAAGAAAATGTAAAAAAGAAAAGAACTGAAAATCATGTTTCAAGATGGAGGGGACACCTGTATACCTATGGCTGATTCATATTGATGCATGGCAAAAAACATCACAATACTGTAAAGCAATTATCCTCCAATTAGAAAGAAAATTAGGTATTCCCACAGAACAGCTTCCAGTTCCAAGGGGAAAAAAATTATCTTTAAACCTAAAATTTTGTATCTGCTGTGCTGAATTCAAAACATGATTTTTAAGACCTTGAGTTTACTAACGCTATGAGGAAGCCAAGAGGCCTTTCATGGAGAGGTTGCATGTAGGCACACTAGTCTCTATTCTCAGTTGAACCCAACCTAATACCAGTTTGGTGAATAAAGCAGCCCAAAATGATCACAGCATGGCCATCGGACTCTTTCCCAGCTGCTTAAGTCTTTCCAGGTCAAGTCCTAGGAATTGTGGAGGTGAGACACACCATCTCTTCTGTGCCCTGCCCAAAGTGCTAACTCACAAAATTTGTGAACATAATAAAATGGTTATTGTGCTATGCTGGTAGATTTCAGGACATTGTGTTATACAGCAATGTATAACTAGAACACCATCTGTATAGTCAAATGAATGTTGACATTTTCAGACAGGGACAGATTCAGAACATGCACCCTCCAAAAGTTATTTCTTGGAAACTACTGCCTGGTGTATTTTAGCATCATGATGTGTCAGCCAAGAAAGAGAGAAACATCAGATCCAGAAAGCAAAGGATCCAGCACTAGAAAGAGGGAAGAGGGGCCCTGGGATTATGAACTCTGTACCAGAACTTCAGAGCAAAAGATCAAGCTTTTCAAGGGCATGGAGCGTTCATAGAGACCTAACAAATTAACCACAGTGGGGGAAATGTTAGATAAAAGTGAAAAACACAAAAAGGGCTAAGTCTTAGACTATCAAAATGTTAAGGCAATAGGCCATGTCTAAAATTGATTTATTAAGTAATGGGGAATAATATTATATAAATACAGATATAAAAGCAAGAAGAAGCAGATTTAAAATATTTGGCGATGGCAGAAGGAAAGAAGAGTCTAGAAGGTATGGAGCAAGGGATTGTTCTGTTTGTAATAAAGTCTTCTAGTACTCTGTTCAGTTATGCTTGGATAACAAATAACCAGACATATGCATTGTGTACAGAAATCCTCATCAAGCAAGATGAGTAAGTAAATTTGGTGTGGTAAGTAGAGAGATGGTTTTCCTGCCAAGCCTCCTCTACTTACTGCATTAGGTAAATTACTTACTTTAGTCTTTTTTTGCCTCAGTTTCCATGTGGAAAATATAAGGATAACAATATGTTCTTCACAGTGTTGCTGTCAGAAATAAATAACAATTGTAAAGTAATTAGATCATATCCAAGTCTTAATATCTGTGAGTTTACCTTCTCCCTTCCTTTTGTATTTGCAACTATCTGAATAAATACATAAATATCTTGGGAGTCCTTAAGAATACACATCAAAACTACTTTAAATGTACAATTTAAATACCTGAGAGTCATAAAGCCAAAGCTAAAATATATCCAAATTAATGATCTGGTATTAAATTCATCCAGTGAAGGTTACTATCTAATACATTACAACAGACCTTGACATTCACAAAATATAGTGCAGTGAATGGAATGGCCAGAAATTAAATACTTAAAAAAATTTTAATGAAGTATAGTTGATTTACAATGTTGTGCCAATCTCAGCTGTATAGCAAAATGACTCAATTATACACAGATATACATTTTTTATATTTTTTTCCATTATAGTTTATCTCAGGATATTCAATATAATTCCCTGTGCTATACATTAGGACCTGTTGTTTATCCATTCTAGAAATAAACTATTTTTATTTTTGTTCTCAAAACTTTCACTGAAAGAGTTGCCCAAATCACCTAAGTTTTTAGGATTCAGATGGTCTTTCCACATTGAATGAAAAAGGAATGATGATACTGGTCACCCACTGCAACTGTAAAAATGAATTATTATCTGAATGAAGTTCATTGGCTTCTTGGAAGAGAGTACTGCAATAAAGACAAAGTGCTTTTAATTTAGTGGAAGACATCATGTATCCACTGTTTACATATGCTGTTTCTTCTCAGAGAGACTTTCACCTCCCCTTTTGTAAGTGTTAATGCTGTCCCAGGGGGAGGGAATCTGGAGGGAGGAGGGAGGGGGGTTCTGGAGGGGGAGCATATGTAAACCCATGGCGGTTTCATGTCATTGTATGGCAAAACCAACACAATAAAGTAAAGAAAATTAAAAAAAAAAAAGTGTTAATGCTGTCTTGAATTAAAGAAACCCTGGGAAAAATGACTTTTTCTTCTCCAATACATTTCTTTTATGATAGACTGGAGTGCAAAGTACTAGCATTTGTCTTTGTGTATGAAACTGCACCTGGGTAGCTAACATGAGACAACGAAGCAATGAGGTCGAAGGCATCTTTTGGTTTGAGCACCAGCATTTCTGGTTCAGCAGGTCTGTGATGGAGCTTGAGAGTCTACATAACTTCCAGAGGATGCCAGTTCGATTGGCCTTTAAACCACGTTCTGAGTAGCACGGATTAAAAGACCGCGCCACCACACTAAGGCAGTGTGGGGCTTGTAAATAAATATCACTCATTGTGCTAAACATTAACTTCTCTATGTCCATGCTGAGAATTACAGCCGTGGGCCCCTTATCTGAAGAAAGGTAGTGCCTTCTGGTCTAAAACAACAGGTGGAGAGTGAACTGAGACCGAAAAGGCATCCTCTGCTCTGGTTATTTAATGCCTTTCTAAATTCAGTCATGCTCTCTGCATCCTCCATTACCCTCATTAGTCCTGTTCAGTTAGTGCTCAGTGTTGATCTGTATCTTGGTCAAGACAATTGTTGCTGATTAACTATAATTACTAGTAATGGGGCCAGCATGCTTTCAGAGACTAATTCCCTCAGCTCATCCATGCATTGTTCTGCCATAAAAGGTCCCAAACTGCTAGTCATTTACTTGCCTATTATTTGAACCAACAACAAGTTTCTTCATGTGTGGGCTTTTAAACCTTGTCCCAATATCCTGAGCCTAACTTTTCCCTTGCCTTTTCTTTCTCTTGTCCTTTTTTTTTTTTTAATTTTAGAATAAGGGAATGACAAGTCATAAAAAAAAATGTAGCTAGTGCTTACGTAAAATTCTAGAAGCGACACAAACAAAATCATAATTAAAGGTACATTAAAATATTGTTTAATATTTGGAAAGACTGTCCATTTTTAACATTAAAGATGGTAAGCAAATAACATAATCTGCTAACACTGTAATCTATTAACAAATTGTTAAGTTGAATAGCATTTATATATAGATATTATTTTCTTAAAATATTTTGAAGTTTATTTATGTAATAAATGTAGTGCATAAAGTTTTAGATGAAGTTATTACTTTTTTAAAGTAATTCTAAGTAATACACACATAACATTATATATAAAATGCTCTTGTTTTTAATCATTTTATAACTTTCCTTTTTATTGAGATACTAGGCATGGCTATTTGTCATTTGAAACAGAAATCTAATGAGCATTTAAGTTTAACTTTGACAATAATATTAAGAAAAAGCATAGCAACTCTTTTTTCTGAAAATACAACAGTCGAGTCAGTTGTTCAAGAATCCAATATGAAACAGACAAGTCTTGGAAAATATCCAAGAATATGTAGTTATATTAAAAAGTCCTTAACATAAAGCATTTCTCACTTATGAGATAATTCTTAAGTAAAATACAGATATGGTTACACACGGTAGAGTAAGAGAAACACCAGAAACTGACATTTGAGCTACTACTAAATGACTTCTGTGTTTCAATATTTTCATCTAAAAAATAAAGAAATTACCAAAAACTCCTCAAATAATAGTGAGGATTAAGTAAAAATATACATGATAACACTTGCATTGTGAGATTTAGATAGCTAAATTTATATAATCTCCTAAAAAAATTCTAGTTTGGTTAGAAATATCGTAAAATACTTTGGTTATTACAGGCCCTGGAAAATCTTTACCTGCTCCAGGTCGAGAACAAGTGTCTTTTTTTAGCATAACTTTTGATACCTGACACTAGCCTTAGCCTAAGCACATTCTTAATACATGTAATCATTAGGTTCATACAGATTGGAAAGTGAAAGTCGCGTCTGACTCTTTGCAACCCCATGGGCTATGCATGAAATTCTCCAGGCCAGAATGCTGGAGTGGGTAGCCATTTCCCTTTCCAGGGGATCTTCTCCACCCAGGGATCGAACCCAGGTCTCCCACATTGCAGGAAGATTCTTTACCAACTGAGCTATCAGGAAAGCTACAAATAAATTGTCTGAAGTGACAAACTGAGTGAAATGAAATGCCCTTTACAGTCAAATATTCTAACATGTTTATTTGTTATTTATTTGTATGCTTTTAAGCTCTGGGATAGTCTAGCAATTTTGTTTTGTCTGTGCCTTTCGTACTTTTGATCCATAAGCTTTATTATGTTATTTAACCCATAAGTTTTAAAACCGCTTCCTCTACTGCTCCAGTTTTTATAAACTCAGAGTTTTTAGCATTTTTGATTCACTTTTTCTGGCCCTGATTCTAATCTTGCCCCGCCCCTTCTGTGCGCAATTCCAGCAGTCAGAGTTATACAATCTGGTTCTAACATTCTAAAAAGTCTTTAGCATAAGACAGTTTTACATATGAATGGACTCTTAAAGTATAGACTTAATTATACATAGTAAAAGAATAATGCTAGAAAGAACGTTTAAGTTAAAAAGATGAGATCTGGACTTCCTTTGAGGTACAGTGGGTAAGACTTCACCTGCCAATGGAGGAGACATCCATTTGACCCCAGGCCTGGGAAGATATCGTTTGCCATTGCTATCCCATGCTCAGCAGTTCACCACAGCTACTGAGTCCAGGCACTGCAACTCCTGAAGCCTGCATGCCTCGGGCCTGTGCTCTGTAGAGAAGAAACTGCAATGAGAATCTCATGCCCTGCAACCAAGAGTCGTCTCCACTCTAGTTGCACTCCACTGCAACTAGAGGAAAATCAGCGTGCAGCAAGAAAGACCCAGTGCAACCAAAAATAAATTAATTAATTAAAAAATTAAAAAGAGGAGATCTCTAAAAGCAATTGTAAAATCTGTAAATCCTATTCTAGCACACAGAAAAAGAAATCTAAAAATTATACATGAAACTTGAAAACATATAGAAAGTTTCAAAACTACTTCCTAGCATACACAAAGGAAATAAAAACAAACAAACAAAAAACATGCAGAATTATTGGAACATATTTATTTCACAATAAATTCTCTTCTTATAACATGACGTGATTGATGATGATGCCACATCTTGGCACATGCTGGTCCTTGCAAATAAAACTAATATACTTTTTTCAAAGCTAATTTACTGATATGGTTTTTTTTTTTTGGCCTGTTGAAAACCTACCCATCTTTTACTAAATATCAATTGGCACCTTCCCTGAGAATGCACCTTTGTTACTCATATAGCACCATGCAAACAAGCCTATTTAAACATTTAACACATTGCACTGTGTTTCTATGTCTGCTAGTGTAGTCACTTAGGATAGAAACCTGCATTATTAAAATTTTATAGGAGAATATTTTGCACACATTTGGACTCAATAAGTGTCTGCTGGATTAATTTGTATATGAATACATTATTTTTTCTCAAAGTTATCAAGGATTTTTAATGTATATTGCTCTAAATTCTTACTATTTCCTCCCAAGTACTAATGTTATATTTCTTACATTTCTAAACTAGCATGATATCACCTTTTTTCACTGGCATGGCTTACTCTCCCACTATTAATGTCATATAACTTATGAATAACTATCATTTTTGATATTAAATGCCTTAGCAAATACGATGAATAACTAACACAAAGATCTGTACACAGTGTTTACCAGTATAGAGATTAGGACCTAGTCCATTTGCCATTCTCTTTTGTTTTTTTTTTTTTGCTCCAAAATTTACTTGGTGAAGTAGAAATAATTCTTGCTTAGCTGTTAGATGATCTGATTTGTAGACTGAATTCTACAGCATAGTGAGTGTGAGACCTTGGGTAAGTTGCCGGAGTTTTCTGTGTATCAGTTTTGTTGTTGTTGTTGTTCAGTCACTTAAGTTGTATCCAACTCTGTGATCCCATGGACTGTAGCATGCCAGGCTCCTCTGTCCTTCACTCTCTCCCAGAGTTGCTCAAATTCATCTCCACTGAATCAGTAATACTATCTAACCATCTCATCCTCTATCGCCTCCTTCCCCTCTTGCCCTCACTTTCTCAGCATCAAGGTCTTTTCCAATGAGTCAGTTCTTTGCATCAGGTGGATAAAATATTGAAGCTTCAGCTTTAGCATCAGTCCTTCCTATGATTATTCAGGATTAATTTCCTTTAGGATTGACTGGTTTGATCTCCTTGCTGTCCAAGGGACTCTCAAGAGTCTTCCAGCACCACAGTTTGAAAGCATCAATTTTTCAGTGCCCAGCCTTCTTTATGGTCCAACTCTCACATCCTAACATGACTACTGAGAAAAACCTAGCTTTGATTATACATGTGGACCTTTGTTGGCAAAATGATATCTCTACTTTTCATGCTGTCTAGGTGGCTCAGTGGTAAAGAATCTGCCTGCTATTCAGGAGATGCAGAAAACATGGGTTAGACCCTTGGATTGGGAAGATCCTCTGGAGGAGGACATGGTAACCCACTCCAGTACTCTCCTCTGGAGAACTGCATGGAGCCTGGCAGGCTAGAGTCCTTGGGGTTGCAAAAAGTCAGACATGACTGAATTGACTTGGCAATTAACAGCAGCAGCTAGGTTTGTCATAGTATCAGTTTATCTGTCTATAAGATTGTCAACCCTAATATTACCAAGAATTTTCATGGACTTTGATTTCTCCACAGCATAACTACAATATAGCAAAACCTCAAAGAATATGTTTAGTGAAAGAATAAATGAAAGAATCTTGATAATTAGTGAAGTATGCTTATTTGCAGCAATGTTGGGGGAGATGGCACAGGAGCTGAGCAATAAAGGAGATAGAGATGTACATAGATAACAATATAAGAGAAAATTAATTCAAATAATAAAATATATACAAAGTTGCATGAAATACGGCTTAGTGTACCTTAAGGACTGCAGATGATAGACAGGGTTAGTTAAAAGGTCTGACCTGAAGGAGGTAGACTGGTTTCAGATCTTTAAGAACTTTGAATATTACACTTGAGAATTTACCTGTAGGTTTTAGGGAATTCAATAATAAAATTCAGGCAGGAGAATGACATGCACAAATATAAACTTTAAAGGGATTTCTCCTTGAATGAAAATACAGGAGAAAACAGACTAGACAAGGAAGGAAATAATTAAAATATATTAAGAGTTTACAAAATAAAGATATTATTTAATAATTACTAAATCATATTAATATAATTAATAAATTATCTAAGGAAAGAATTGTATTTCTCATTTGAAAAAGTGTCACAGACATTGAGAGGCAGAACTGGGCATTCAAGCCAGTCAGCCAACTTCAGGATCAGCATTCTCCCACACAGCTCACCACCTCCCTCAAGCCATGGTGACCAGCTTGGAGTCATTCACATCAATCTCTAAATTAACTAAAAATGAAGTCCTTGAATGGAGGCAGTAGCCATGGATACACACAAGGAAAAGAAATTCAGGAAGCATTTGGTAAGTAAGTTTACTGGACTAGTTAGACATGGGGCTTAGAGAAAGGAGGAAATGTGAGTGATCCTTTCTCAAATTTGTGATTATTTAAAGATCCCCCCCCCACAAAAAAAAAGATACAGGAGAATTTCTGAAAAAAATATTACTAATTAGAGAAATAAAATAAGAGTTTTTAATATGTCTATTTAGAACACTGTAATTGTATTTTCCAAGTTGTCATTAACTCAATGAAGAAATAAGACTGGTACTTACTTCCATGATTGATCTGGTTGGCCCATAATAGAAAGTTCAAATACACACTACATAATTTTAAAGATTATATCAATGATTGTTATAGACCAAATGCTGGCCTCTCCCCCCTACCAAATTAATATATTGAAACCTTAGTCCCCAAAGAGATTTTAGAGATAGGGCCTATAAGAAAATGATATGGTTAAATGAAGCATAAGGTTGGAGCCCTAATCCTATAGGGCTAGTGTCTTCGTAAGAAAAGGTAAAAAAACATCAGTTTCCTTTCTCTGCATATGGGATACCATATGGGATACAAAGAAAAGGCAGCCATTGGCAAGTCAGGAAGATCCCTCACTAGCAATTAACCTCACTAGCTGTGCCTATGCTGAACTTAGTCTCTCAGTCGTGTCTGACTCTTTGTGACCCCATGGACTGTAGCCAGCCAGGCTCCTCTGTCCATGGGATTCTTCAGGCAAGAATACTGAAATGGGTAACCATTCCTTTTTCCAGAGGATCTTCCCAACCCAGGGATTGAACCCAGGTCTCCCGCATTGCAGGAAGATTCTTTACCATCTGAGTCACCAGGGAAATCCAAGAACACTGGAATGGGTAGCCTATCCCTTCTCCAGGGGGTCTTCCCAACCCAGGAATCAAACCAGGGTCTCCTGTATTGCAGGTGGATTCTTTACCAGCTGAGCTACCAGGGGAACCCAGAAACCAACCATGTTGGTGCCCTATTCTTAGACTTCCAGCCTCAGAATTGTGAGAAGATAGATTTCTGTTGTTTAAGTCACTCAGTCTATGGTATTTTGTTATGACAGCTCCAGCTGACTAATATAATAATATTTTATTAATTAATTTGATAATATTTATCAAGTGGCTTCTTTTTGGAGAACACTGTATTATAAATCGGAATGAGACATTGTCTCTACCTTCACAACATTTACAGAGAAACAAAGGAAATTTTTAAATTGGGGGACTCAAAGTCCCCAAATCTGTAATACAGACCATCAAAAATAAATGTCTATGATGTCATTAACTTAAAAACTGATCTGGGAACAATTCTAGACCATGTGGGAATTTTTCATTATCAGGCAATTACTGTATTGCAATCACACACTTCAGGACTTGATCCAAATTTAAGGAATTTCCAAAGGCTAGACAAGAAATTCAATTTTTGCCTTTGAAGAGTAAAAGAAACAATTATGACAAATGTACATGCAGGTCACAATATATCAATAGATTATACAAATGACATGTACACAAAGGTGAACTTGTAGAATTAAGAAGGCTCTTTGAATAACAAAGAAGTTCTAAAGGAGACATCTTTTGAAATGGGTCTTGAATGAATGATTTAGTAGCAATTACACAGTATGGTAACCTTATGTGAAAGCCTATTTTAAAACCATATACAAAGTCACAAAATACAAAATAAAAGATGTTCCTGAAACATTTCTACCACTATGGGAAATGGATATGATATTTATATATATAAAAGAAGAGAGTACAAGAGATCACTTTTATTGAGATTATCTAAAGTTATCTATCAGCTGAGAATTAAATTAAAACTTGAATATTATCCCACTGGAATTTAGCCAACAATTTATTTCAATATTGATTTCAGACTACAGAAAGAGATGAATAGTAGTCATCATTTCATCCAATCAAATATACAGCAAATTTCATTCTCATTGCTTCCTTGATTGTTCATGAGCATTTTAGACCTAGCTAGTAAGTTCTATGGTTTCGCTTTGTCTACCAGTGCCTAGTACAAGATCCTAATATACAGTCAGGAATGAACATATATTTGTTGAACAAATAAACGAATAGATATAAAATTATTTAACTCTAAGATATAAGGTCATAATTTAATGATATAATTAATTGGCCTTTTTATTTTGCTTAACTAAAAAAATAATTATATTTCAATAGGAATTGAGCATTTTAACATAAATCAATATAAAACGTATATAATATGATCAACCATTAAAGACTATTCACATGTAATTAAAATGATTTAATGTGATATAACTGTACCTTGCAATTATTAGTGTTCTTTTGCAGGGATGTAAATGATTCAGAGAACAATTAGGGACCAGAACCACATTTCATGACATGGTAATGAAGAATCTTGGTCCATTGGTACAATGATGGGAAAGGGATCAGCAATAGTTCAAAAGCAACTATGGACCATAGAAACAGATAGGCACTGAACACAGTTGCATTCAGCAAACTCTAAAGGATCTTATAATAGTGTAATCTAATAGGGATTACAATACTTATTTTCTCTTGCCTTGAGGATGAACAATTTATTAAAGTAATATTTAAATATTCCTGCTATTTGATTAGGGAGATAGAAGTCAGTCTAGTAGACACAAAGCATTTTGATATCCTTTTACATTTCTTAATGGGCAAGGCAATAAAATATAATGTGTCAGTAAAGTTGATTTTTAGGTCTGGAAAGATATTAACAAATATCTTTTGTTAATTTTGGAACAAAGTAACAAAAATAAAAACAATGTATAAAGCATGATAAATATGGTCAATAAATAAAGTGACAATATAAAAAAGCTATGTTAGCTAATTTAATTTATATCTATGTAGGAGTATTAGCTATAAAAGTAGAGAGAAACGATATTTGTAATGCCATTCAACTCAGCATTTGAAATATTTCTGACTTTATCCTAAGTGTCACTTGTGATTTACTTTGAAACCTGATAATGAAATTTGCTGTAATATAATTTTCATACAATGGCCATCACTGGTTCGTTGCTAATATAAGAGAATAAAGGGACAACATAGGGAAATTACACAGAGCTGAGATTATGTCTAGGGGTGGTTTCTTGATATTTTAGTAAGATAACTGAAAAACAGAATAAAAATATAAATATTTTCACCTATGGTAGAATGGCAAATTGTGGAAAGTTTTATCAAAAGCACATAAGAAATCTAAGCAGGGACTTCCCTGGTGGTCCAGTGGTCAAGACTGTGTGTTCCCAATGAAGGGGGCCTGAGTTCAATCCCTGATCAGGGAATTATATCTCACATGCCACAACTAAGACCAAGTGCAGTCAAATAAATAAATAATGTTTAAAAAAAAAGAAATTTAAGCAATTTTTATTTGCCTTTTACATAATCAAAAGGAGAGGAAAAATTCAAAGTACTAGAAATATATATAAATAATGATACTGAGCAAATTATCTGCATGTGTGCTTGTGAAGTTAAAGTGATGGCATAAATGTATCTGAGATATCCTGAAATGCTGTTGGGCAGCATTGCTTATTAAATTTCCTAAAGAAAAAAAAAAAAGTGCATGGAGTGTTAGAGAATTGGAATCTTTAAGTATCTGGCCTGGCCAGCTGGCATGGGTCTGCTGTTCACCCAGGGGTATACAGCTAGTACCGATTCAAAGGGAAAACAAGCTTGAAAATGTCAATTATGTAAGTAGCTTGCTGGTGAATACATTCAGGTGACACTTATGAATACGATTCTAGATCTCAGAGGTGAAGTCAGAATCAGATAGATGCATTTGAAAGCCATATGAATATAAAATGGTGGAAGTGGAAACCACAGTCAAGGATAAAATTATCTGTGCAGAAAGGGAGGGACAAGAAATGAAATAGAGGAGCAAACTCTAAATAATTCTAACATTTAATGGACAGATAGAAAAAGAGGATAATAGGATCCTTCACATATATTCCAGTCTGGTACACATCATACCACGTTATAATTGGTTCTTAAAGGTCTGAGGTGGTAATATGTGAAGTCTCGAGTTAGTAGATCAAACTCTCCATAAATCCTCCACTAACAATGCTGGCTAATACTTTCTGATCATGACAAACAACTGCATACTCAGAGTATGTGTCAGTTGCAGGCAAGATGAATTAATTGCTACCCCTTTCGAAGTAAAAAAGCCCAGTGTTAAGTGACTGGTTGGGTTTCTCAGCGGGGGGGGGGGGGTTGGGAGGCTGGAGGTAGTGCCATTTCAGGGTCATTATTAATCTCTGTTGTTGATAGGTTAGACATTTGAAACGAAAGTGGTTTGGTCTTAGAGGAAGCCCATGATACTGTGTGCATATATAATCTCCCTCCTTGTCACAGGACACATAGCTATGTTCCAACACTGGAGACTACAATGACATAAAGTCACTAATAAAAACTTGTTATTTGTAGACTTTTTGATAATAATCATTCTGACATGTATGAGATGATATCTCATTGCAATTTTGATTTATATTTCTCTAATAATAAGTGATGTTGAATATCTTTTCACATGCAGGTTAGCTATCTGTATGTTTTTTGGGGAAAAATGTCTATTAAGGTCTTCTGCTCATTTTTAAAACAGATTGTTTGTGGGGGGTTTTAATTTGGCGTTATATAAGCTGTTGATGAATATTAATCCCTTTTAAGTCATGTCATTTGCAAATATTTTTTTTCCAATTCTGTAGGCTGTCTTCATTTTGTCAATGGTTTCCTTTGCTTTTAAGTTTAATTAGGTCCCACTTGTTTATTTTTGCTTTTGTTTCTTTTGACTTAGGAGAATGATTCCAAAAAAATAAAATATTGCTGCA
This sequence comes from Antilocapra americana, assembly GCA_007570785.1. NCBI lineage: Eukaryota > Metazoa > Chordata > Mammalia > Artiodactyla > Antilocapridae > Antilocapra > Antilocapra americana. Next base: position 3,820,750 of record ML662441.1, read on the forward strand.
ATTTATGCCAAAGAGTGTTCTGCCTAAACAGTCCTGCTCTGCCTATACAGTCATGTTCTGCCTGTACCATCTTCTAGGAATTTTATAGTTTCAGGTCTTAAATTAAATCCTTTAAACTCATTTTGAGTTTGTTTTTGTATATAGTATGAGAAAATATTTTTAACCTCGTTACTTTACACGTAACTGTTCACTTTTCCCAGCATGACATGTTGAAGAGACTATCTTTTCTCCATTGCATACTTTAGCCTGCTTTGTCATAGGTTAATTGACCTTAAGTGCATGGGTTTATTTCTGGGCTTTCTACTCTGCTTGATTGATCTGTGTGTCTATTCTTGTGCCAGTACCATGCCATTTTCATTACTAAGACTTTGTGGTATAATCTTAAGTCAGGGAGTGTGATATCTCCAACTTTGTTTTTTTTATTCTTAAGATTGTTTTGACAATTTGCAGTCTTTTGTGGCTCCATATGGGCTTCCCTGGTGGCTTAGATTGTAAAAAATCCACCTACAATGCAAGAGATGGGGTTTGATCCCTGGGTTGGGAAGATCCATATAAATTTTAGGATTATTCATTCTACTTCTGTGAAAAAGCCATGGGTATTTTGATAGAGATTGTATTAAATATGTAGATTTTTTGGGTGTTATGGACAGTTTGATAATATTAATTCTTCCAGTGCAATAAAATAGGATATGTTTCCATTTCTTTGTATTAGCTTCTATTTCCTTCATCCAATATTTTATAGTTTTCATAGTACAGATCTTTCTTCCCCTTGGCTAATTTTATTCCTAGGTATTTTATTCTTACTGAGATAATTTTAAAAGGGACTTTTTGCATAAAAAGTCTGCAAATAACAAATCTTGGAGCAGATGTGGAAAAAAGGGAACCCTGATACACTGCTGGTGGCATGTAAATTGATGCAGCCACTATGGAAAAAAGTATAGAGATTCTCAAAAAAATAAAAGCAGAACTAATATATAATCCAACAATTTCACTACTGGGTATATATCTGAAATAAATAAGAACACCAATTTGAAAAGACACACGCACCTCAAAGTTCATAGAACACTATTTCTAATAGCCCAAATTGGAAGCAACCCAAGTATCCATCAGCATATGAATGGATAAAGACTATGTGGTATACATATAATGAACATACACATATATATGATGGAATATTATACATACATACATATAATGAATATTATTCAGCCATAAAAATGAGATTTTGCGATTTGCACCAACATGGTTTGACCTAGAGAGTATTACACTTAGTGAAACAAGTCAAAGAGAGAAAGACAAATATATTATGATATCACATATATGAAATCTAAAAAATAAAATGATTGTATGCAACAGAATAGAAACAGACTTACAGATATAGAAAGCAAACTAGTGGATACCAGTGGGGAGAGGGAAAAGGAAGGGGCATGGAAAGGGTACGGGATTAAGAGATACAAATTACTATGTATAAGACAGATAAAAAGCAAGAACATATTGTATAGCACAAGGAAATATAGCCATTATTTTATAATGACTTTAAATAGAGTATAATCCATACAAATATTGAATCACTAGTCTATATCTCTGAAATTAATATATTATTATAAATCAACTATACTTAAAACGCTAGTAAAGTAATGTTCAAAGTTCTCCAAGCCAGGCTTAAACAATATGTGAACTATGAACTTCTAGATGTTCAAGCTAGATTTAGAAAAGACAGAGGAACCAGAGATCAAATTGCCAACATCCGTTGGATCATCAAAAAAGCAAAAGTTCCAGAAAAACATACACTTCAGCTTTATTCACTATGCCAAAGCCTTTGACTGTGTGAATCACAACAAACTGTGGAAAATTTTGAAAGAGATGGGGATACCAGACCACCCGAGCTGCCTCTTGAGAAATCTGTAGGTCAGGAAGCAACAGTTAGAACTGGACATGGAATAACAGACTGGTTCCAAATCGGGAAAGATGTCAAGGCTGTATATTGTCACCTTGCTTATTTAACTTATATGCAGAGTACATCATGCGAGATGCCAGGCTGGATGAATCACAAGCTGGAATCAAGACTGCTGGGAGAAATATCAATAACTTCAGATATGCAGATGACACCACCCTTATTTCAGAAAGTGAAGAATTAAAGAGCCTCTTGATGAAAGTAAAAGAGGAGAGTCAAAAAGTTGGCTTAAAACTCAACATTCAGAAAACTAAGATTACGGCATCTGGTCCCATCAGTTCACAGCAAAAAGATGAGAAAGCAATGGAAACAATGAGAGACTTTATTTTCTTGGACTCCAAAATCACTGCAGATGGTGACTAAAGCCATGAAATTAAAAGATGCTTGCTCCTTGGAAGAAAAGCTATGACCAACCTAGATGGCATATGAAAAAGCAGAGTCATTACTTTGCCAACAAAGTCCATCTAGTCAAAGCTATGGTGTTTCCGGTAGTCATGTATGGATGTGAGCTGGACCATAAAGAAAGCTGAGCGCTGAAGAATTGATGCTTTTGAAATGTGGTGTTGAATATTCTTGAGAGTCCCTTGGACTGCTAGGATATCCAAGCAGTCAGTCCTAAAGGAAATCAGTCCTGAATATTCACTGGAAGGACTGATGCTGAAGACAAAGCTCCAATACTTTGACCACCCGATGCAAAGAACTGGCTCAGTGGAAAAGACCCTGAAGCTGTGAAAGACTGAAGGCAGGAGGAGAAGGGGATGACAGAGGATGAGATGGTTGGATGGCATCACTGACTCGATGGACATGAGTTTGAGTAAACTCCAGGAGTTGGTGATGGACAGGGAAGCTTCATTTGCTGCCATCCATGGAGTTGCAAAGAGTCAGACATGACTGAGCGACTGAACTGAACTGATACATAAAACACAAACATAAAACTTTGTGAAGTATTCTTTCTACTTAGTTGCTTAGTATTTCTTCTGTGATAGATAATCTCTAGTGAATAATACAAAAATGTTCACATATATTATCTATGTCCATATGTATATCAACATACCAGACTTCCTTGAGTATTATCTTCAAATCTTCCCCTTTATTCACAACTGCCTGTTAAGTGCCTGTATATTTTTACCTCTGATCACTTCTTCACCAAATAGATGACAAAATACATACTCCGAAGTTCTGCCCACTGGGAAAATTTCCTCTAATTGTATTCCCTTTGGAACGTGCCTTTGAGGGCCTTGCATTGTTCCACTGACTCACTGACATACAAAGTTCAGTCAGTTTGGAAACATGCTCAGCCATTTTCCTTCTCCATCAGCTGGTCAAAAACCTATGCCCCCCCCAAAAAAAAAAAAAAAAACACCTATGCCCACTGTTGGAGGATAAGAGGTGCTGATGTGACCATGGAAAATGGCATGGGAGTCAGAGCCACTTGCTCATGCACATTACCTGTGTTGCTGACCAGGCATATGCTCGATCCCATACCATTCCTGTCTGACAATGGCTTGCTAATGCTTCGGTCCATTTGAACAAACCCAGTTTACAATGAGCAATTGTGACTACATAGTCACTTGATATACCACTGACAAATTCCAGGATTTTAGTTCTCTGTTGCAGATGCTATGACCTTCTTCTAGAACCTGCAAGTATACATTGTGATTATCATTTTGAGGCTTGCCATTCTATATGATGCTTTTTCCCTCTATAGATACTTTCACTACCACAGGATCTTTTTAAAAAAATTAATTTATTTCTTTTTCTCTTTACTTTATCGTGTTGGTTTTGCCATATATTGACATGAGTCTGCCATGGGTATACATGTGTTCCCCTTCCAAAACCCCCCTCCCACCTCCCTCCCGATTCCATCCCTCTGGGTCATCCCGGTTCACCAGCCCTGAGCACCCTGTATCAAGCATCAAACCTGGGCTGGAGATTCATTTCACATATGATAATTTACATGTTTCAATGCAGTTCTCCCATATCATCCCACCCTTGCCCTCTCCCCTAGGGTCTTACAGGTCATGTGGTCCAAGCTGTAGGCTCCTTTAGCATTGCATTCAGAATCTACGAGAAAGCAATTTCCTACTCTCAGCCTCACCCAAAGGTGACAAACTTTTGTAGCCCATAGTATGTGGCTTAGAGCAGTATTCCCAAGTGTAGAATAACAGCCCTCAAATCCAGAAAGGACTGTTAAGTATTGTGCTTCTCTAATGGTGGATGGAAAAAGGTATGATAGTTTGTCCTTTATTTTATAGAGTATATCGTGGTATGCACAAGACTAACTAACGGTCAATAATAACCTCCCTGATTCAGGTCCCTGAATCATGGTGGGCTTAACTTCATGCTCTGAAAAACTTGTTTCTTACCAAAATCTCCAACATAGTTGTCATTTCTTGTTGGTTGGATTAAATTAGTAAGGTGACATGAATATTGTGGGTCAGTGTTTGATTCTTTAAAATTCCCAGATGATCCAATAGCCTTCGCACTATATGACAGAAGATACCAGAGTTAACAGAGTTCTGAGGCAAGATCTTAATGTGTATTACTTTTGTTCTCCCCATGTGAGTGCAACTTCCTTTTGATTCTACTCTAAATAAATACAGCAAAGGAATAAATTGCCAAATAAATAGGCACATACTACATGCCAGAAACTATGTTACTCTGATTTGGCAAAAATACTGCATTAGGCATAGCAACTATAATGCAGTGACTACTTGCTTGGATCTATGTCACTCCACTGTCATCCACCAGGGTCCCAGTTGATAAAAATGTATCAGGTTGGAGATAGAACAGAGATCACCACCCTGTTCAAGTTTGAGATTCTTTAATTTTTGAGGTAGCATGAATCTGTCATTTCCCCATAGGATGCAGTATTCTTTTTGATGGATGATCGCAGATGAATGGTTCCATTTTCACTTGGCTTTCACCTCTACAGTACCTCTTGCTGGACCCTACTTCATATTAAACTTTCCTTCAGTCAGTGAGTTCTAGGTCTGAGAAATGGTCAAGGAGAGAAACTTGGCAGGGCACTTTTTGTTCAGGTGACTGCCTTCAGCCTCCTTGATTTTTTCATAGTGAATAAACTTTGAAATAAATTTATTTTGAAATAAATCCATTTTTTGGCTACCCATATAGCTTACCTCTGGGCTTTCCCAGTAGCTCCACCATAAAGAATTTGCCTGCCAGTGCAGGAGATGCAGTTTCCATCCCCGGGTCAGGAAGACCCCTGGAGAAGAAACTGGCAACAGACTCCAGTGTTCTTGCTTGGGAAAGCCCACGGACAGAGGAGCCTGGCGGGCCACAGTCCACGGAGTCACAAAAGAGCTGGACACGACTTAATGACTAAACGACAATAGCATGCCTCACCTCTAGAAATACTGTACTCTCTTAACCATCTCTATAATTCTGTGGCTACTACTATTTTGACTCCACTTAGGAGCACTTCCATATGAGATCCCAGTAAAACTCCTAGTGCTTCCTGGACCTTTTTAACAACACATCTAGATGGCTTCCTCTCTTATTTAAGTCGGGAACACTTTATTTTTGTGGACATATTGCCCATGTCTAAAGACTTTTATTTTTACATGGAATCTGAAACCTTGAGGTTTTATCACACCTATCCAACCAATTATCTTCACGGAAGTGGTCTATGCATTGTTTCATGGTGTAGAATTTTGTTTCAATCAATTTCTGTTCTTTAAGTATCTGACCATAAGGAGAAGTAGTTTGAGGGTGAGAATGGGTTACAGCAAAGTTGGAATGATCTACTTGATCATTAGTCTCTGATAAAAGCCAGAATTTGAGGGAAAAGAATGATTCATGTTAGTTAGTAACAATACCTTTAGTTCGCCAACTTCCTTCCTTCTTGACCTTCCCCTCAGGAACTTAATGTAGCACCTAAAAATCCCTCCCTTGATGTCAGTCCACTGAGATCAGAGCAAAAGCAGCCCTTATCTGATGAGCAGAAAACTCCCACATTTGCCTGGCAATAATCCAACACAAATCCAAGACTCATAGTTGTCCAGACTATGCTACTTGGCTTTTGGGAAACACCCATTAAAAGATTTGAGATTTTGTTTTCTCTTTTGTGTTAAAAAACTAAAGCTACAAGGCTGACTTCTTCCCAAGCAGCTGAGTCAAGTGATACTTTCACCAACATTAATTACCGCCCCCAGAATATTCAGAGATAGGGGTGGAAGACCAGAGAGCTAAACAATGAAACTTAAGGTCACCTCAAGTCTTGTCCTTCAAATCTCAGCTTAAATGTCAATTACATAGGGAAGCTCTCCCTGACCTCCTAGGCTATGAAGATTCTTACAGTGCCCTGTGCTTTGCCTCCTGAGTAGTTACTATAATGATCATTATTTCTACAATTATGTTAATGATTTCCCCACTAATTCCTGAACTAATAAAGCCTGCCTTGACATCTTATTTAATACTGCAGACTGGACTCTTATGCCCATATTTCCAATGTCCCTTAACTTGCTCTATTTTTTTTTAAATTTTTCCTCTTGGTTTTTACCACCTAATATCATTCTATATAATTTACTTATTAATCACATCTATTACTTACTGTTTGTCTTCTATAATTAGAATGATGCTCTTCAAAGTCAGCAATCATTGTATTTTGTTCACTCGTATATCCTACATTCCTAGACAAGTGTACAGATATAATACGATTGCTAAATATTTATTGAGTGAATAAATGAGGAGGGGAGAGGTCTGTCTGATATATTTCACATCCTCAGTAACTGGCTGATTGTCTTCTCAGGATTTCACACTCAATGCCTACTAATTTGAAGATTAATGAAGACAGGAGATGAGAATGAATGAATAGGTAAAAGATGGAACTTACTTGAAAACATTTTTAACTAGCTATAATGAATCCTTCAAACCAGTATCTTAACATAAAAAAGACTGTTATTGAGTTTATTCTATAAACTGAAAATAACTCATTATACAAATACTAAAATTAAGCAGGCTCTATCTAATACACAAAATTCTCTTTAGGTTTATGTGACTATGTATGTATGTATGTATATATGTATGTATATGCGAGTGTGTACTTCAAGTGGTGATAATTTTCCTATTCCATGGACAGGTTAGAGAACTAGGGGAATGAAAAGGATAGATGAGTCAAAGTATATGAATTATTTTGCTTGCTTTATTTATAACCTTGCTTTTTTTTTACATCCTTTCATTTGGATAAGGGTTTCTGAAAATGCATGTCATGTAAATAAGGGCATCACATAAAGTTTATTCTAATAGGTATGAGTATATATTTGGGGATCTGCATATATTTATGTGGACATATAATTCAACAGAAAAAAGTTAAATAATTTTAGTAAAATATCTAATTATTTGAATCTTTCTCAGCTTATAAAAAATTTCCCATGGGAAAATTCCCCAAATATATACTTTCTCTAATAATGTATTTTTGGAAAATCTTATGCAATATGTAATAATATTCACTTTAGTTGAAATTTGTTAAATTTCATGGCCAGAAAGATATACTTTTAAAAAACTTTACTGTGGAATAACTGACAAAACTAATAATATATACTTAAGGTATACAATGTGATGATTTTGATATACATACTCATTATAGATGATTATCAAGATCACGATAATTAATATATCCATCACCTCACACAGTTAATGTAGTTAACTTGTATATGTGTGGGGTGAGAAAGCTTACAATCTACCCTTAGCAGCTTTCAAGTGTACAACACTGCAGTATTAACTGTAGCCACTACACCATATCCTTTCATTTGGATAAGAATTTCTGAAAATGCATGTTATGTGAATCAAATCCTCATGATTTATTTTCTTATAATTGAAAATTTATTTAAAGAAATAATAAAGAGGCCATCATTTCGTTATATTTCTTCTCCATCTTTTCTTCTGGAAATCCAAAAACCTGCAAATGGGTCTTTTTTTTGTAGTATTATGTGGCTCATATAGTCTTTTTTCATTCTTTTTCTTTGTTCTCTGACTGGATAATCTCAAAGTTCCTGTGTTCTAACTAAAGGACTCTTTCTTCTGATTGACTCATTCTGCCTTTGATGACCTCTATTGTATTTTTCATTTCATTCACTGTATTCTTCAGCTCTAGAATTTCTATTCGATTTCTTTTTTTGATTTCTCTTTGTTAAGCTTCTCATTTTACCTGTGTATTGCTTTCCTGATTTTATTGAATTTTTTCTGCGTCTTGATTTTTTCTATTTAAAAAAGTCAGCTTTATTAAGGTGTAATTGACATATAAAGATGTAAAACATTTAAAGTGTACATCATGGTGATTTAATACATATATACACTGTGAAATAACTCCCCCCTCTAGCTAATTAACACAGCATGTTACATATTTACATAACACCTAGCATGTCACATATTTAGTGCTTCTGAGGGGTGAGATTTCTGTATTTTCCTGTAGCTCTCTGAATATTCATAAAGCAACTGTTTTGGATTCTCTAGCAGGAAATCACAGATCTCCATGTCTTTTGGATCAGTTACTGGAAGGTTTTGTGATCCCCTGACAGTGTTGTGTTTCCTTGATTTTTCATGTTCCTTGAAGTTTTGTGCTGCTTCTTTCTATTTGAAATCACAGTCATCTCCTCCAGGCTTTACCAACTATCCTTTCTATGCATTTAAACTCATATTCTCTTTCTTGCTCCAACATTGTGCTGTAACTTCTGTGAAACATGAACTTCCACAAAGGCTCTGTCACCTGTAGGTGGTTGCATAAGACAGTCATTTCCAGTGCCTTCCAGACTGCAGCCAGGAGCGGATGGAGCTAGTTTATGAGTCACTGGAGGGCTCATAGCTGGGACCAAGGTCTCCATACCTATTACAGATACATGGGTAGGTACAGACTCCTTGCCATATGATGCTGGATTCGACAGCTCCCAAACAAGCTCTGTTGTCTATAGGTGGATGCCAAATTATTGTTGAGAGATGAGACTCAATCAAGAGATGCCTCATTTAGTCATAATCCTGCCTGTTCTATTAAAAAAAAAATGATTACTTAACTGTTGCTTTGTTACTAATACTCAAGTGCAAGTGTTGGCTATGCAAATATACATGCTATTAAATTTTATTTTTTATTAGAATATAATTGCTTTACAATGCTGTGTTAGTTTCTGCTGTACAATGAAGTGAATCAGCTATATGTATGCATATATCCCTTCCCTCTTGGGTCTCCCTCTCACACCCCTCATTATGTCATAAGTAATAATTTTGAACATAATTTATTAGTTGACTGGGGAATATCCATAGTCTTCCAAGTTATATCTAATCATATTTTAAAGGTTTTGATAAATATAACTTAGGATTTTCTTTGAGAAAAAAAATCTAGATTATAAGTCTTTATTCTCTCCTCTTAAATATTTTCACAGCTTCAGAAGTGTCCACTTCCCAGGAAAAATTCATTTTTCTAGTACAGAATTTTCAAAGCTATGTTCTACAATATCATTATATCATGAATAAATCAAAGCTTATAAACAGACAGATAAAAGAACATAGGTTTGCTCAACCACCCTCTTCCTCTCTTTCTTTAAATGTGGTCTCCATGCTTCAAACAGTTTATCTACATGAAGAAAATGACCCAAATCCCCAGTCCTCCTGCTGTGATAACTATACGTCTGCTTCAACCCTGGCTTAAATGAACACTACTCTAAAGGCTTTGATATGCACAGAGATAGTTGTAAAAGTATATTAAATGTCATATATTTATAGTTGCTAAATTTAGCTTCTGCCTATAAGTTTAAAATAAGAAATACAACTAAATTCATTAAACTGCTCCTAAAAATGGTTGTTTTAGATGTCAGCATAAGGAAAAATAGAAGTATTTGTCTAAGTCAATGGATCTCTGCTAGAAAAATATATAATATGAATAAATTGAGTCAAAACATTAAACATTATTTTTCTAAACATGCTTTTGTTCTAATCATGTTATTACCAGTAATAATACTTTAAGGTTAAAGTATCCATATAACTCTCATAACTCTTTTCTTTTCATGCAGAGACACAAAGAAAACCCATCGCAATCCTGAAACACTACAATCAGGATTATAATGTAGAGCAGAAAATCAGAGACTATTTACACAAAATAGAGTTGAAATAAGCTTCACACACCACCAATAAAAATGAATAAAATTCCTTTCCATTAAATATGTAAAAGTAATCTAATTCATTGGATATTAAAAATAATAATTCTATGTTGTATTTTTCAGAAATTTGCCATATTTAGCCTTTTAGATCTCTGTGACAAATAATTTTCTGACACATTGCTTCTGCTAGCTTTTTTTGCTATTATGCAGTTATAATCTGATTTACATAATTTTAAAAATATTTTTACTGACAATATTTTTCCAAATCTGCAATTTATAAATACCTTACCCATGCTGGCTAACATTAACAAAAATAAAGCTCACCGTCTTCATCAACTGGAGCCATTTGTAGAAAATAAACAGAAAAATGCACTATTTTCAGAATTGCATTACTGTCTACACTCCTGCTCACCCCAGTACTACTTTGATATATGGGCTGTTCGGAATTCTTGAAGTATAGAGTGTGCTGGGGCAGGCACCAGGCGCTTTATGTATCTTTGTCTCCAGCTATTTTATTTTGAATTAGTATTTTATCTCAGGGACATGTGGCTATTTTTACAGTGAAATGTCTCTATCTCCTACTGAGCATCACTGCGTATTTCTGCAGCATTATCATGTAGGAGGCAAGAATTAAAGCTGCCAAAACAAGCCTGATTCTCTACAGTTACTGGGAAATTAATTACTGTAGAGAGAAATAAAACTAGTCACATTTTCAGATCATTCCAATGCACTCATTTTATAATATAACCTTCAAGAGTATCATTCTGATGGATGACACATCATTTCACTCGCATTTCACCTGAAATCCTGAAATTTCTGCCACTGGGAAATCGAAAGACATTAGGATAAAACTAATTTCACCCTACTTTAGACCACTCCTATGATCTCTAACACTTGCACCGTTTTATTTTCACCCTTAACCCAAGGAGATCCTTCTCCTAATTTTCCTACCTCTGTCTCAGAGTCAGGCAGTACCCTGAAATCCAGAGCAGTGGCAATTGACCATTTAATGAGGAATTACTGCCATCTTGTGGCTACCATAATTGAAGGCAAATAATTCTAATGCACTGGGGAGAAAAACAAAAAAAGAAAACTAGCTTCTTACATGCTCTTTCATCCATTTTTACCTCCAATAGGCATCAATATGCGCTGCTGAATAGTAAAAGTATTTATGTTAGTATCATAATATTTGGGAAGATGATCTCTTTTCCACAACCAGCAAAGTGCAGTGGTAAATGTAAAGCAATCTAAACTAAAAACTTGAGTCTGCACAGGATGGAAAATTATGTAGGCAATCAAACAGAGGCATTAATACTATCTACAAGCCACTCTGTCAGCAATTTATCTTCATTTTTTTTAATGTTAAGAATTTGTTAAAGGTCATAATTCAAGTTCAAATATTTCTAACTCTAAGGTGACATGTTTGCCACACATCTCAATAGCCCATGTCAGCGCCGGAAATTGGCCAAGACCTACTAATAACCAGAAACAGATTTGAAGTGAATGCTTCTCTCAGATCTGTATGGCAAATGCTGTCTTCAATATTCCTCTTCTTGACATGTGACAAATTTTCAAATTCTGCAATTTTAAGATTCACAAGCTACAGCCAGAAAAACACTGGCAGTAAGATGCAATGAGCACATCTAAGAACACTTTGTTCTGACACTATAAAGCAGACCTCGAGCCTTGCTTCTCTGTCAAAGTATGTGAAATGCTATTTAAAGAAAAAGGTATTTGAGCAAGGGTTTCAAAGTGTATTTATCTGCATGCATTTGATGGAGGGAAACACCTTGCTAAAGACTTATTTACATAACTAGATTTCAAAAGGAACATTTTTGACCCATAAGATTTGCATTGGTTCTGAAGTATTAAACCTTAAACATTTAGTAGAAAACACTCCACCTGGTGGTAGAAGATAAAGGGTAGCCAGAGACCCTGGGGACAGGGGTCGGCTGGCGGGGTGGGGGGAGGATGGAATGAATCAACAGAATACTCACCTAGTTAGAAGCCATGTAAGATACTCCACTGCAGTTGGTAAGCATCTTAAAAGCAAAATCCAGACAGAATCTGTCTCTCCATAAATCTTTCCACTCCTTTCCATTACTAGTTAGGTATTGCTGGCTCTCAGCCATTTGATTTTACTATGATTTATTAACTGCTATGCATTATATATGAGATTCAGGTTTGCTGAAGAGTTACCCTTATGGTCATTGTTGCATACAAATCAGCTACTGTTAGAGAGGTTTATTGCATCATTTCATGCCGCTAGCACTTTTGTTAGGCAGGAGCATAATATGTAACTGGAAAAGAAAACCCTTCCTGTTATGCTTCCCCATATATGTTACAAGCACATGCAGTGCGCATTAAGAACAATAGTCCTTTGTTCTACTCTGTTAATAAAAAGGAGAAAAAGCATCCAGAACAACAGATGAAAAATTAAAATAAAAAAAAACTGTTGTCTAAATCAAGGGATTGGTATTCTCTGAATCATTGCTGCAGCATTGAGCCATTTTCTCTGGTAAGACCAACTGAAAAGTCAGAAAGAGCAATAATGGGAGCAAAACCAATTTACTCTTGGTAGGAAATTGGAAAAACAGCAGCAGAGATCTAAGCAGATGGGTCTCTGAAATAAGTTACTACAAAACACTGCTTCCGCACTCTTTTTACATTGGGACATTTGATTAACTAAGTGATTCAACTTGAATTTCCAGACCCGGTCTCTTTACAATAACTTTAAAGCTTGTCTTTAGCATCTTTATCTGTTTGCTCCCAGCTGGCATAAACAATCAAGACAAAAAGCAGCACATTACCTAAATGGCCTTGGTTTACCTATAACAACAACACACACACAGAGAAGGAGAATGGATATTGTCTTACACATCCCACAGAAAGGGATAAGGTGTGACTGATCATATGTTTTAAAAAGTGGAGGAGAGAAGAAGGATGCTTTCCTTCCTATCTGAAATCTTGCCATGTTCCTCTGACCGCAAGCGCTGCAGTCCACTTCAGTGTGGCATATGTTATGAAGTGTTTCTGAAGAAAGGAGGTATTGTTCAGTAAAAGCATTACATCCAAGAAGAATGAGGCTGCAGCCTTAGCTTTGGTATGACTGCTCTAGGATGCTAGAATCATATCTATGGAGACACATGTAAAATGATTTTAGAACCTCAAGTATGTGGATTATTAAATGCATGCGATTTTAAAATTTTTGTTTAAGCCACCTATGAATGCACTTCCTAATTTTTTAAATAGCTTAATTTCCTGTTAATTAACTGAGTAACAATAATTATAAGACAGATTCAACTAGGGTCATGTTTAAGAAAACCCAAGTGAATGAGTTTTCAATTTAGTTTAGTGACAACAACAACAAAAACATTGGATGCCCACTGTATGCTTATTAGTAATTTCTAAACATAACAAAGATAAATGGCTAGTTGACATTAGAGGTTCTGTATCACTGCAAGTCTCTGATTTGTAGAGATATTTTTAATGTATATTGAGTAATATCCCACAAAAACTGCTGAAGAGAAGATGCTGAGAAGGAAGATAAGACATTGAGGAGGACAGGCAAAGGGGCCCAAGAGAACCAGCTGTTCTAACTTGTGGGGAACTTTGAAAAGCAGCACTTGTAGGCTGTACTACCAATACAGATCCATAGTTTATGAATTTATGGATGTCTTTTCGTTTCTAGGATCAATGATTTGAGAAATGCCCTATGTAGAGAAACCATTTTCTGTCATAACCCCTCCCCCAACTTTCCTTTAAGAATGTTGTTTTCCTCCTCAAAAGATATGTGATTCAGAAATGTGGAAAACTCATCTGAAAAGAAGCTACTAGCTGGTACATAATATTGTTACTAAAGACTTTGTTAGAAAAAACTAAAAGCATAAAATTTTCAGTTTTGAAATATCATCAAATTAATTGAAAAAATCTTAGAAACTACTCCCAAACTACTTTTTCATTCAACTTGCATATATCTTTTAATTCCTAAAAAATTATTGCAAATGATCCCTATTTTCTGGATGACTAATAGGAATTATAATGAATTGCACAATCAGAGAGACAAGAATGAGTATTCAATGTTTATCCTAGTTTCTCTGTCTTCCAACAACACTGTTTAACTGATAAACATCACTTGGCCTGGGCAACCTAGACCCTCGGGTCTGCAGGCAAACCCTAATTAAACTAAGTGGTACCTTTTCTAAGGACATCTGCTACCAAAAGTTTCAAATATCCACAACAAAGCATGAGTTTTCAGCTTCCAGAAACATTATGATTAATATAGAAATGTTTTTTTTTTCCAAAAGAGTAAAGTTACAAATGGAGATACTGCTTCTGGTATTTCAGAAACAGAAAACTTCCACTCATTCCATTTCTTACTGTTTTTTCATTTCTCCAAGTGTTTAGACTCTTTTACTCTATAGTTTGACAAGTTCAACAATTAAAATAAATGTAAACAATCAAAGAGCAAAACATTATAATAGAGAAGAACTCAAGAAAAGCCAAGATGCTTCTTCTCTTTTTCTCCCCCTCAACCTCGGTAAGTTTATGAAACACTTCTTTTCAAGGTGGTGCCTCTACAAGACAGTAAAATGGACAGTGTTTCAGTTGATGTGTTTTAAATGAATGCAGTGGTATAAAATGACACATAAATGAAGATGACTTATTTTTAATATAGCAACCTCAATTACAAATTATTTTTATATGTATAGCACTGAGCTTACTGAATTTGCAATTATTTGGACCAAGACAATTCATTAATGGAAACATTTTTCATGTTTACAGACACACAAAAAGTTTGCTTTGATTTATTTAATTTTTTGCAGTTCTGACAAGAAAAATTTAAATTAAAGGGTTGTCTAGCCTAATTCTATTAAATAATCTAATGGGCTAATTGTGTTAAATAAAATGAATGCAAATGTCCACATTTTCTGGAAGTCTAAGATTTATTGGAGGGGAGCCTTTTAAAAACACTTACATGGAAAAAAAAAAAGGTTTGGTTACTGTAAAGTTAAAGGACACCTCTCTCAGCAACACTAAATTTATGCCAAAGGCAAATATTTATTTGGTTCAGCCATTATTTGATTGAGTTTTAAGGTGATTATAGTCCTTGAATGTTATATAGGAGAACAGTTATTCAAAACTGAGGGAAAGAGGAAACTCCACAAGTCTTAGAATATTTATGACAGAATTGGATCTTTCTTATTTTTTAAAACCTGATAGCCTTTAAGCTACTCACATCCATCCATTCATCCCTTGTACTATCAGTAAGAATATGGAACTGCATCCCACATGCTATATAGCATAATTCGATTTAATGCATTTCATTCATGTCATGCTACATTATAATGCAGCTTACACGTATTCAAAACAAGTGTTATTCATACACTTTAGGCTGCAGCTTCTGTCACATTGTGTATTATCTGCAATGACTCGTAAATCCAGCAACATATACAGGCAGAGAAATCTAAGCAGAAGGTAGAGATTGTTTGAATGTGATTATATTGGCATCTGATATGATGATGCTTTGGACCATATTGACACGAGTGAGGATTCTATGTAGCAACTGTTCAATACCATCCGTTGGACTTCTCTGATAGACCACTTAACTATCTCAGCTTTTCCAGTGATCATCTCATTTATCTAGGATTATTGCACTGAATTTACTGTTTGGTTTTCTTCCAGAACTGAAATGTCAAGTCCAGTGTCATGTATGCAGTAGCTTTGTGCTGTGAGAGCTTCACAGATCCCCCAAAAGCTGCTAGCAGTTGATCTTTGGATAGAGCTAGAAATAAATAAATCCTCTTTAGCAGATCAATATTCATCCCATTTAATGCTTGATGTGAAACTTGTGGATTTGTGGTGGTAATGCTGATGTACAGATAATCGTTGAAAATGGGCATTAGGGCTTTTATTGCATGGCAACATATTGTCAGGCAGGAAGGGAAAGAAGTGGTGAGCACAGCCTGGAAAAAAACATGGTAAGTTTGTACAAATTTGCTGCACATTTGGAATCCACTTGGGGTGCTTTACTATGTAATACTACAAACTAATAATATGGACAACTAATGGATGTGCCATGTGAGAGAAATTCCTGTGACCTTTCCTTGGTTTGCTGCTCTTTGTGGTATGGCATATAAAAACATTTCTCACTCATTTTGAGACTCTGGTGCTAAACAAATTGAAACTGAAATAATTTCCCTGTGGTGTTGTTTCCAGTACCAATAATTAGAGCACAAAAAAGGCACTTTAGTATAAAAGCCAGGAACTTTGGAGAGCAATGGGGTTGCTATACTAGAAACATACTAAACTTGGGGAGATTCAAAGACAGGAGTGTACTGGACAACTAACTCCAACTAAGAAAAAAGTCATCCTGCTAGTGAGGAAGGTTTGAAACATGGTTAACGACAACAGTTAAGGTATTTTTCCTAGTCCATGATATAAAAGTCAAAAAAGTCTTAGACTGAAAGGTTGTATTTATCCCTTTTGATTCAGCAGTTTTATTTTTTGCTCTCAGTTCAGTTCAGTTGCTCAGTCGTGTCCGACTCTTTGTGACCCCCATGGACTGCAGCACGCCAGGCTTCCCTGTCCATCACCAATCCAGAGCTTGCTCAAACTCATGTCCATCGAGTCAGTAATGCCATCCAATCATCCCATTCTCTGTCATCTCCTGCTCCTGCCTTCAATCTTTCCCAGCATCAGGGTCTTTTCCAATGAGTATTTTTTGCTCTAATGTATATTTCATACTGTCATGGTGTTCAGAAGAGCAAGTTGGAGCTGGGCATTCTTTGAATGCAATAGCTTTCAGCCAAACCACATACTTTGTAATATAGACGTTTGTGGCTGCCAGTGGTATATATTTTCAGCCATATTTCTCGATTATTAATTTAATATAATGCAAGCAAAATGTGCACATGATCGCTGTGTGAAAACTTCGACTTGTTCAATATTCTCACAGATTCAGACTAGCCCTGGCTGGAGTTTAGCAAGCATCTAAACTTATTTGTATAAGAGGACGCCTTTGTGAATATAGCATGAGAAATACGCATTTACTGTAACTGTTGAAACTAGAAAACTGGTATTGATTTGGTTTCCCCAGAGAAATGATATTCTTTCGCAAATAGTAGGTTTTCATTTAATTTTACTGAGGAACAAAACATTATCATCTTTACATGGTGGGAGAAGTCATTAAGCTCAAAACATGCAGAATAACCTTTCCTGGCTACAGATATTCACTGGGCTGCACAGAAGTGTCAGTTTCCATTGTGTGAGTCCCAAACTTCACCACTGATAAATGATATTTTCCCCTGATAGGAATCTCAGCAACACAGCTCCTCTGGTTCGAAAAGAAAGAAAGGATATGAACGCAGGTCATGGTCACAAGACCTGTGTTTATCTGATGAAGAGTACATCAGTAAACAGGAGAGGAAAGCTTTGTTTATGCTTGAGGCCATGAAGATTGGGAAATAGTAGCATGCAAGGCCAAAGATGACAGTTGGGAGAGTGCGGGTGTGTCTGCAACACAATTCACTTGTGAATTCGTGCACATTCATGCAGAATTATGTTCATGGATATGAAAAAGACATGATAATATATGAATATATATATATAAAAAAACACTCAGAGACACACTCCATCTTATTGTGTTATGTGTGTATGAGGGAGTGAATACACAGGCATAAATGAGAATCTCTTAATCATATTATAGGGCTGGAAAATATCCTGAAAATGAACATTTTAAAGTTTATATGAATTCACAGATGGCAGAGTAACAAAAACTTGGTCATAGAAACCAGGGTGTCTTTTTCTATTTCTAAATTTTGTGATTGATGTTAAGAAAGATAAAAAGGTTTTGCTCTACACAGTGCTCTCCTTTCAGTGGAAGAAAATGGGGCTAGTAGGCTTTCAATGACAGCTCTTTTATGGATCTAAAGCACCATGTAAGTCAGGGACTTACCATTTCTTTTTTCTATCCAGAAAATAAATATTTTCCAGGTTCTGAATGTCTAATTATATGAAGTTATTATTACAAACTTCACAAATGGCACATTATTTGACAAAATAAGCCATTAGAAAACTGATAAGAACATTTTTTTTCATTGCTGTTAATAGCTATATTCTCTCAGTTGAATTCTAGAGAATACTACCAATGAAATTTTTTATGTATTTATAGAAAATACACCTCCAAATACAAGATGGAATCACTTATTTCATAATCTCCTCTTACCTACCATGCTTCTTATCTAGCAAAAACTTTGAAAAATAGAAATTTGGTTTTATTAGGTTTACCACTGTGTATGTTAGGCTACTCATATACCCAGAGACAGACTATATATTTTTGCCTTTTAATCTTGCCCTTACATTTATAATTTTCCTATTCATTCATCTCTTCAACAAATGAATATTGGGCACATTTTGTGTGCTTAGTCTTTCTTGTTTTTGCTTTTTCCTCAGTCCTTGAAACACTGATATGTATCTGCATGTATTTTTGAGATGTCCATATTTGTTGTCGACAATAGAAAACTATGTGTGGATAAAGGTTGAATATAAATAATACAGAGATGACTGGGTTGATGTTTGGATGGACTACAATTCACGGATAACCTTAGGGTCATGTATATGGATATATAGATAACCAGCGGGTAGTATGAAGAGTCCTATATGATTACATGATCCTGATTATACTCATAAACTGCAGAGCTCTACTGTTCTCCTACATCAGAGTCTACCAGTTGAGCAACAGATTATATTCTTCTATGGGAAACAAGTAGGGCTAGTGGTAAAACACCCACCTGCCAATGCAGGAGACGCAAGAGATGTGGGTTCAATTCCTGGGTCAGGAAGATCCCCTGGAGTAGGAAATGGCAACCTAATCCAGTACTCTTGCCTGGAAAATTGCATGGACAGAGGAGCCTGGTGAGCTACGGTCCATGGGGCTGCAAAGAATGGGAGATGGCTGAGGGACTTAGCCCACAGAAAGCAAAAACACCCAGCCTGGAGTACTCAGAGAAAGAATTCCTCCACAATAGTTTCAGCTTCCAAAGATACGGAAAATAAGACTTACATTTTCACTAGTAATTAGCTGATGTGGGTATGACCCAAATGTAGCTAGAATGGAAAACTAAAGGAAAAGTACAATGACTCAGAAACTTTTGTCAGAGAGGTGTCATATTGGAGGAAAAAAACTGAAATGTTATACAGAATGAATTTCGTTCGTGCAAAGTATCTGTGCTTATTGTAGAACTGAAAATCATGTTATAGTAAGAAGGAAATTCTACAGTCTTACACAAACAGATTTTAAGGTGACGTATTGCTCTGAAGAATATGTTGGTTGAAGATATCTTCCAGGGGATTTAGAATTAACAAAATGGTAGAACCACATAACTCTTGAATATTAATCCAACTTTCTAAAAATTCTTAATATCCCACTAGTGAAATCATGGTGGTCTATGTAAGAACTAGGAATATTAACAGTCAGACCAGATGAGCACATTGTCCAGAAGCGTTCCTGTTGTGAAACATCTTCCATGGCAAATGTCCACAAGAGAGACCCAGACTTGTGAGGCACTGGTGGACTGATATTCTATCAGCACATTCCATCTGTGTAAATATAGTCTGTGATATTTTAACTAAAATTTGCCAGAAAAACAATTTACATGTGGAAGTTTATCACTTTACCTCCCTTCCTCTAATCCCTGTTAAAATATTATAAATAACACAGAGCTTAGAGTTGCAGAACAGAGACCCAACAAGACTTAACCTATAATCTTTTTGTAAAAGATCCAAATAAAACCTTACAACAGATAACTAAACCAACCCACTTTGATCCATATGGCTTATCTATAGTTCTAATTCCTCTTATCTTTAAAAAATAGGGAAGGGAAAAAAACCTTCATATTTAAACATTATTTTATAGGTTTTCCTACAAAAAAAAAAAATCCACAAAAACAATTCCCCTGAGATTTCGTATTTCTGTAGGAACTCTTATTTCAAAGAGAGTTTGACTTGCTCTGGTTTTACGCAGCCATGGTACCTTCATGCCATCTCATTGCTGGGATACGCAGAGGTTACTCAAAAGCTCCCTGAAAAGACCTGTACCTCTTTTATGGAGACAATGACTGGGGTTTTATACCTAGACAATGATAGAGAGACAGGCAACTTCTTTGAAGTTCAGATAATTTGACAACTTCTGGAATTCCTAAAAAATAATGAAAAGAATCTCTGCTGAATTTTTATTTTGTTTTTGGTCTGCCTTCAGTTCACTTAGGCGGGTTCAGGCAGGAAGCACAGCCTGTACAGCTCAGTCTGATCTGGAGGGATTAGTTACAGCAAAGAAGGCTGTTGTGTGAATCTGAGTCATTTTTTTAAATGGTAGCAATTCTAAATAAAAAAAAATTCATAACGTACATAAACATGCCAAATCCTACCTTTCTGATAGGTGTGTGCATGCTCAGTCACTCAGTCGTGTCTGACTCTTTGCGACCCCATGGACTGTAGCCCACCAGGCTCCTCTGTCCATGGGATATTCCAGGCAAGAATACTTGAGTGGCTTGCCATTTCCTTCTCCAATATACCTTTCTGATAGGTATATCTGGACAAAACTTTTAATATAATATCACCTAAATATTTTTTATACCTAATTAGAATGATCTGTTCTAAAGCAATGCTTTATTGGACTCTTAGTGAAACACAAGGTCTCTTATTTCTGAACAAAATGTAATTTCAGTCATAATTATAAATAAAATACTTAATTTGGCATGCATTTTCACATCATCAATTGCTTTTAAAGACAAGGGCACAAGACAGGAAGTATACAACCAAGGTGTGAAGGCTTTCCATCAATTTTAAGGGTAACTAGGAGGATATTAAAGGTGAGACAGTGATCTAATTTTTCCACAAAACTTTGGGACTAAAATAAGAGTGAAATAAGGAAAATTAATTTTCAAAATATAATTTCCTAGCTGAAATTATTTCAAGTTGGAAGAATAAAATCTACCCCTTGAAATACACCTCACTCAAAGATCTATTCTAAAATGTCTAAAATGATTCATTTTCTGCTCCACCTAAAATTGAACTTTTCACATTAAACTTTAACATTTTATCTCTGCACTTAACCAAGTCCCCAAAATGTGGAATAATCCTGAGATAAATGAACTAACATAACTAAAACATTGATTACCCAAATTGTAAGATCCATTTTCTATTACATTATAGTCTCATTGTGTGTTTTTGGAAATGTTCTCTGCCTATAGAATGACAGAGCTCTATGATTACAAAAATGAAATAAAAATATTTTAGTGATGATTTTTTAAAAATCACCTATATTTCAGTCCAAGAATCACTGCACAAATATAGCAGTGTCAAAGTTACAAAGAATGCCTATATTCAAGATGGCAACTTCATGTGGCAGGGAGCATTACACAAGTTATTCCAAACCTGAGAAGAAATACTACAAAAAGTACTCAAGAAGCTGCTTTTCTCCCATAAGAGCCCCACCATTTACAGAGTTTGGAGTAGCCCAAGAGATCTGATAAAATGTGCTTCTTACTATATTGCATAAGACCATTTCTTTTTCCTGTCTTATCATTTATCCATTCAGTTAATAGGCCATAAGTAATAAGGACTTATTATTAACAATTTTAGGCAAAGGAGAAAAGAAAAGGTATACTCATTTGAATGCAGAGTTCCAAAGAACAGCAAGGAGAGATAAGAAAGCCTTCCTCAGTGATCAATGCAAATAAATAGAGGAAATAATAGAATAGGAAGGACTAGAGATCTCTTCAAGAAAATTAGAGATACCCAGGGAACATTTCATGCAAAAATGGGCTCAATAAAGGACAGAAATGGTATGGACCTAACAGAAGCAGAAGATATTAAGAAGAGGTGGCAAGAATACACAGAAGAACTGTATGAAAAAGATTTATGACCCAGATAACCACGATGGTGTGATCACTCACTAGAGACAGACATCCTGGAATGTGAAATCAAGTTGACCTTAGGAAGAATAGTGGAGGTGATGGAATTCCAGTTGAACTATTGCAAATCCTGAAATGTGATGCTGTAAAAGTGCTGTGCTCAATACGCCAGCAAATTTAGAAAACTCAGCAGCGGCCACAGGACTAGAAAAGGTCAGTTTTCATTCCAATCCCAAAGAAAGGCAATGCCAAAGAATATTCAAACTACTGCACAATTGCACTCATCTCATACACTAGAAAAGTAATGCTCAAATCTCCAAGCCAGGCTTCAAAAATATGTGAACCATGAACCTCCAGATGTTCAAGCTGGATCTAGCAAAGGCAGAGGAACCAGAGATCAAATTGCCAACATCTGTTGAATCATCAAAAAAGCAAGAGAGTTCCAGAAAAACATCTATTTCTGCTTTATTGAGTATGCCAAAGCCTTTGACTGTATGGACAACAACAAACTGTGGAAAATACTGAAAGAGATGGGAATACCAGACCACCTGACCTGCCTCCTGAGATATCTGTATGCAGGTCAGGAAGCAACATACAGAACTGGACATGAAACAATAGACTGGTTCCAAATAGGAAAAGGAGTACATCAAGGCTATATATTGTCACCGTGCTTATTGAATTTATATACAGAGTACATTATGTGAAATGCTGAGCTGGAGGAAGCACAAGCTGGAATCAAGACTGCCATGAGAAATATCAATAACCTCAGATATGCAGATGACACCACCTTTATGGCAGAAAGTGAAGAAGAACTAAAGAGCCTCTTGATGAAAATGAAAGAGGAGAGTGAAAAAAATTGCTTAAAACTTAACATTCAGAAAACTAACATCATGGCATCTGGTCCCATCACTTCATGCCAAATAGATGGGGAAACAATGGAAACAGTGAGAGACTTTATTTTCTTGGGCTCCAAAATCGCTGCGGATGGTGACTGCAGCCATGAAATAAAAAGATGCTTACTCCTTGGAAGGAAAGCTATGACCAACTTAGACAGCCTATTAAAAAGCAAAGACATTATATTGACAACAAAGGTTCATCTAGTCAAGGCTATGGTGTTTCCAGTGGTCATGTATGGATGTGAGAGTTGGACTTAAAAAAGCTCAGCACCAAAGAATTGATGCTTTTGAATTGTAGTGCTGGAGAAGACTCTTGAGAGTATCTTGAACTGCAAGCAGATCCTACTAGTCAATCCTAAAGAAAATCAGTCCTGAATATTCATTGGAAGGACTGATGCTGAAACTGAAACTCCAGTACTTTGGCCACCTAATGCGAAGTGTTGACTCATTTGAAAAGACTCTGATGCTGGGAAAGATTGAAAGCAGGAAGAGAAAGGGGCGACAGAGGATAAGATGGTTGGATGGCATCACCAACTTGATGGACATGAGTCTGAGTAAGCTTTGGGAGTTGGTGATGGACAGGGAAGTCTGGCATGCTGCAGTCCACGGGTCTGCAAAGAGTTGGACACAACTGAGTGACTGAACTGAACTGATTAACAATTTAAGAACTTACCTGGCCAATTAGTAGAAAGAGCACTATCTTTACTGTGATATTAAAGCCTGAATACTCTGTTTCTTAAGATTCATAACTAAAAAGAATTTGTGGATTTTAACAGAAAATCCGTAATGCTTGAAACTGTGACCTGTTTTTAGCTTGGGGTATAAAAGGCCTATAGAATTTCATTTAATAATACATAAAATTAAGGAAAATTCAGGTAGGAAAGCAAAGAATTAGAATACTTGCTTGAAATTAAGATTGATGTTATTTCATTAATTTGTTAGTTGCTTTGCTACAGAAGTTGGACAGAATGACAGAATTCAGTATGTAGCAAGATAAGAGATATTTTTTTGGCAATTATCCTGTAATTTAGTTTTATAATGACTTGAGGGAATAAAAAAGAACAATTATCAAGTCAATTGCTTCAATATGAATTCTTTTTGCATGTGCAGAATCAAATGACTTCATTTATCTTTATTCTGTTAGGTAAGTGGACAATCTAAGAGTCAGCCAAAATCTATTCTCTGGCTTCACTTAAAATGAATATACAAATCAAAAAACTAATGAAAAATAACGGATCAGAAGTAATTACAGGGGTCAAGTATGTAGTATTCCTTTCCCCTGTCTCTCTCTTCTTCAGCTAGTACACACACACATCACAGAGACACATGCATAAATACAGTGACATGCACTCCATGATTACACATCCACACACATACACACTGCCTTGTCACAAATACACATTCTGCACTCACAGAGACATTTATCCAGGTATTCTGATGTTTTAATTTATCACAGTTAATCAAAGTTCAATGCCTACGTGTCATTCTCCACTCTCACTATATCATATACAGTGCTATTTTAATTTTTTATTTGCTTATCTACCTGGTCCTCTTAGAAGAAGGAACATTTATCAGCATTTTTTTTTACAAAAGTGTTTAAACCTTACTCAACTTGTTTGCTATCTTTTCTTGCAATCTGTGGGTAGTGAAGTTGACTAGATCTACACTTACAACATTATGAAATAATCTTTAGAACATAGTTGCACAAAATTTATAAGGTTTGGGGGGGGTCAATGCATTGACATCTTTCTGGTCTCTGGTCTAAAAGGACAGCAGAGGGAGCCCCTGCATGACTTAAGGAAACCAAAGGCAGGCTGGAGAAGAAAGATTTCATGGTTGGAAATTATGCATGGTGCCCTCTGCTGGAATCACTGATTGAAAGTTTGGATTTCAAAAAGAAATTTGCAAGCATAGAACCCCAAACTTTATTTTAATGTGTGTTATCACCAGACATCATAAAGGACTAGCAGAATTTTCTAAATAAAACTAATAATTTCTTTTAATTAAAAAATAAATATATGCTTTACAGTTTTTACATGAAATTTGAGGTTGAAAATGAAACAAATGTCTGTATAAAATCTCACTTCTCTAAAATTTGTAACATTACTGAGTAGTCATAATAATTTCTCCATAAGTCTGTAACTCCTATATTCTAGAATCTTAACACGAAGTATATAAACTATGACATTCATACAATAATAATGCAGGTATAACATTCTAATGTAAAATAGTTTTACAGTGGGTGAAATAATCCATTTAAAGTGTTTTAGATTAGGGTTTGTACTGACTGAATAATATGATTAATAAATGTTTTTCCTTGTGATAGCTCAGCAATGATCCCACTTAGAGAAAACCATTTTAATTCTGCTTACTTTTTAATTCCTTTGAAGACTACTCCAAAAGAAAGTATCTTTAAATTTAGAGTGATTGGTAATAAAATTATTTTCAATTTTATTGTGAATAAATAAATATTAATTATAAATAACAAATTTATTATTTCTACTGAGAACCAACAATTCTCTCCATATTCTGTACAATATCATGTTATAATATTATGTACTATAATACTATGTAATCACTTGCAAATAAGACATTTATGAAGATCACTATGGAAACCACTTCTTATTTAATTCTATTATATTTAAATCCCAGGTAGAAAAGCACTATTGCACTATAATTTGAAAGTAACATAAATTTGAAAACTATTTCCTTCATTAATGTTTGTCACGATCAAATGACTACTGAAAGAAAGAGTCCATCTATAGGAAATAAACCAGATACTGAATGGGAAAGAGTTCATTTGATGTTCTGCTTCTATTTTACACTGAATGGGCTAGTTAATTTACTATTAAGCATTTTTAGTTTATATTTATGACATTACTTTGAAACTGTGCTTAAAAGATACTCAGAATGTTGAACTCTAATGTTGCTGTTGTTCAGTTGCTGTCATGTCCGACTCTCTGAGACCCCATGGACTGTAGCCCACCAGGCTCCACGGTCCATGGGAATACTGGAGTGGGTGGCCATTTCCTTCTCCAGGGGATATTCCTGACCCAGGGATCGAACCTGGGTCTCCTGAGTTGCAGAAAGATTCTTTACCACTGAGCCACCTGGGAAGCCCCAGAACTCTAATGGTAAAATATAAATGCTGTACATTTACACATGGCACTAACTTGCAAAAAAAAAAATATATATATATATATATATAATTCAAGAAAAAGTTAGCACAATATTACTGTCCTCCATAGCATCATTGGAAGGACTGATGCTGAAGCTGAAGCTTCAACATTTGGCCACCTGATGGGAAGAGCCGACTCACTAGAAAAGGCCCTGATGCTGGGAAAGATTGAAGGCAGGAGGAGAAGGGGATGACAGAGGACAAGATGGTTGAATGTCATCACCAATTCGATGCATATGAGTCTGAACAAGCTCCAGGAGATGGTGAAGGACAAGGAAGCCTGATGTGCTGAAGTGCATCGGGTTGCAGAGAGTCAGATATGACTAAGCAACTGAACAACTACACCACAAAAAGAACAACTTACTGTTCAACTTAAATGGAAACAAGCAACTTTTCCTCCTGGTCTGCTTTGTAACATGAACATTTAACTAGACAAAGCCTGTGAGCAACGATGCAACATAAAAGAGGAAAGTTTCTTGAGTTGTTTCCTAGTGTTTGTGTTAATATAGACTACTAAACACATTAATGATTAACCTAATCTTGAATATTAGTACTATATGTCTGTGTTGGGAGCTCTGGCTTGAGCAAAGGAGTGGTAAATATTGGCTGAGGATGAATGGGTATTAATTAAGTTATATGTTTGCACTGATCTTGTAAAAAGAGTCCAGTTTCACGTATACATTTACTTCTTTTGATGCTGGCAAAATTTTTAAAGAATAAAGGCAAATGTTGAAATAAAGACAAATATTTATTTGTTATCTGTTTAATAGATTTTCTGTAACTCTTATAGGTTTGGCAGGATCCCAGTTCCTCGGGAGGAAGCAGTGTGCTGTCCCCTTTAACGCACACTTTCATTTCACAATCGGTAGCATGTTTATGACATTTATCATATTCTTTTCTAGAATGAATCTATCCCATGTAGAAAAAGAGTTAATACATAGTGTTGAAATTTTTTATTGTGAATAACTCATTGTTGCAGGTTTCTGGATTTTTAATCTCACTATTATTATTATTACTGACAAACCTTTCTGAAGCTTTTCCTCACCTTCCTTTTCAGATTCTCAGTTTGGGATTGATGTTTTGGTCATGGTTTCAGATAAATAATATTTTTGTTCTTTTTTAGTATAGAGTAATATAGGGCTCACTAACTTCTAATATTAAAGGGACTGATACTGTAGCAAATATTCGATACTACAGGTTTTTTTCTGCTATTTGAAAGCAGTGTTTCTATAAAACCTTTAGTAAACTAAAATGGCATAAAGCAAAGAAGCAGTTACCTTAGGACACATGTTGCTAATGGATGCACAGAATTAATTGAGATGAAGCACAGATGCTCACAGACACAGTCTAAAACTATGGCAGCTTGATGCTGAGATAGTGTGGTTCTGGGAGAAAGAGCTTGGCAGTGCTACTCACAGTGCTTGGGGACATGATTTTCTCTATCTTTTTTTTTTTTTAAGAGCAAAAATCCTCTTTGGATTTCTTTCAGTTATGGAACACAGGCACTAATGTAAGTCTTTTGTAAAGGCAAAATGATAAGTGCAGAATGCCTGTATAGGTATATAAATGCAAACTTAATCTAAAGGTGTTCAACATTCTTTGTCTCTCCGTTTCTGTCTCTCCCTTGTCTATCAACTAGATATCTACAGTCTATCTCCACCTCTCTTTCCTAAAATAATGTGTGGCAAGAATACAACACATTTTCTGATTGAATTATGCTTATACTGATTTGCCAGTGATTCCAAGATCATCCATCCCCATCTATCCACACAACAGTATGAGCTCATAATCTCCTCTGCCCTCTATGTGTGGGACAAAATTAACACCATTTCTTGCATATCATTGATTCTCAACGTTTTTCCTCTCTAATTTTGTATCTGAATTATTCATATGGTGAAAACCATCTTTCCTCATTTTTGTCATCAAGTGTACAGTGAAGTCGCTCAGTTGTGTCCGACTCTTTGCGACCCTATGTACTGTAGCCTAACAGACTCCTCCGTCCATGGAATTTTCCACGCAAGAATACTGGAGTGGGTTGCTATTTCCTTCTCCAGGAGATCTTCCCAACACTGGGATTGAACTCGTTGCCACGAGTAGGCAGATGCTTTACCATCTGAGCCACCAGAGAAGTCCTTCAAGTATATATTCAACAACTAATTCAAATGCCATTTCTTTTTTGAAGCAGCCCTTGAGTTTTCTCACAGCTAAAAGAAGCTGTATGCTTTCTCTGAACTCTCATAATCTTTTTTATAAATCTTTTTCAGAGCTCAGTATATTTATCATTTATTTTTCCCTCTATGGTACACATCTTAGGTTTCCTCTAATCTAGTACTCCAACAGTAAGCTCTCTAAGAATCAGTGCATCTCTAGAAGTGAATAACCTGAGTACTAAACTCAATTTTGTAAATATTTTTTTAAAAATATTTACAAAAACAGTCACAATTTATGACCTAATCATATTTATTCAAAGCACTTTTCAGTAAGAGTATTCCTTGAGATCTAGTGTGCCTTTAAGGAACATATGGTATCCCATGCTTTAGGCTATTCTGGCTTCAAGATACTGTACAAAGTTTGTTTACCAAATGATAAATTAAGATTGCCTATAATTAATACAAGTTAAAATGGAAAAGTAACTTTACTAAAAATTATTTATTTTAGGAGTGACAATTTTCAAGATTATACAGCTTAGGAAAACTGAAGAAATGTGATTCAGTTTGAAAAAGAAATATATATTTTCACATCTAATAAAAGTTTCTCAATTAAAAATATATTTAACTGAGATTTTTATTTTTCAATTTGTTAATGTGGTGTATTACATTGATTGATTTGCGAATATTGAAGAATCCTTGCATCCCTGGGATAAAGCCTACTTGATCATGATGTATGATTTTTTTTTAATGTGTTGTTGGATTCTATTTGCTAGAATTTTGTTAAGGATTTTTGCATCTAAGTTCATCAGTGATATTGGCCTGTAGTTTTCTTTTTTTGTGGCATCTTTGTCGGGTTTTGGAATTAGGGTGATGGTGGCCTCATAGAATGAGTTTGGAAGTTTACCTTCCTCTGCAATTTTCTGGAAGAGTTTGAGTAGAATAGGTGTTAGCTCTTCTCTAAATTTTTGGTAGAATTCAGCTGTGATTATCTCAATAGATGCAGAGAAAGCCTTTGACAAAATTCAACATCCATTTATGATAAAAACCCTCCAAAAAGCAGGAATAGAAGGAACATACCTCAACATAATAAAAGCTATATATGACAAACCCACAGCAAACATTATCCTCAATGGTGAAAAACTGGAAGCATTCCCCCTGAAATCAGGAACAAGACAAGGGTGCCCTCTCTCACCACTACTTTTCAACATAGTTTTGGAAGTCTTGGCCACAGCAATCAGAGCAGATAAAGAAATTAAAGGAATCCAGATTGGAAAAGAAGAAGTAAAACTCTCTCTGTTTGCAGATGACATGATCCCCTATACTGAAAACCCTAAAGACTCTACGAGAAAATTACTAGAGCTAATCAGTGAATATAGCAAAGTTTCAGGATATAAAATCAACACACAGAAATCCCTGGCATTCCTATACACTAACAATTAGAAAACAGAAAGAGAAATTAAGGAAACAATTCCATTCACCATCGAAACAAAAAGAATAAAATACTTAGGAGTATTTCTACCTAAAGAAACAAAAGACTTGTATATAGAAAACTATAAAACACTGATGAAAGAAATCAAAGAGGATACAAACAGATGGAGAAATATACCGTGTTCATGGATTGGAAGAATCAATATAGTGAAAATGAGTATACTACCCAAAGCAATCTATAGATTCAATGCAATTCCTATCAAGCTACCAGAGGTCTTTTTCAAAGAATTAGAACAAATAATTTCTCAATTTGTATGGAAATACAAAAAACCTCGTATAGCCAAAGCAATCTTGAGAAAGAAGAATGGAACTGGAGGAATCAACCTACCTGACTTTAGGCTATACTACAAATCCACAGTCATTAAGACAGTATGGTACTGGCACAAATACAGAAATATAGATCAATGGAACAGAATAGAAATCCCACAGATAAATCCACGCATCTATGGACACCTTATCTTTGACAAAGGAGGCAAGAATATACAATGGAGAAAAGACAACCTCTTTAACAAGTGGTGCTGGGAAAACTGGACAGCCACTTGTAAAAGAATGAAACTAGATCACTTTCTAACACCATACACAAAGATAAACTCAAAATGGATCAAAGATCTAAGCATAAGACCAGAAACTATAAAACTCCTAGAGGATAACATAGGCAAAACACTCTCTGCCATTACCCAAAGCGGGATACTCCATGACCCACCTCCCAGAATATTGGAAATAAAAGCACGAATAAACAAATGGGACCTAATTAAAATTAAAAGCTTTTGCACAACAAAGGAAACTATAAGCAAGGTGAAAAGACAGCCTTCAGAATGGGAGAAAATAATAGCCAATGAAGCAATGGACAAACAATTAATCTCAAAAATATACAAGCAACTCCTGCAGCTCCATTCTAGAAAAATAAACAACCCAATCAAAAAGTGGGCCAAAGAACTTAACAGACATTTCTCCAAAGAAGACATAAAAATGGCTAACAAACACATGAAAAGATGCTCAACATCACTCCTTATCAGAGAAATGCAAATCAAAACCACAATGAGGTACCACTTTACACCAGTCAGAATGGCTGCCATCCAAAAGTCCACAAGCAATAAATGCTGGAGAGGATGTGGAGAAAAGGGAACTCTCTTACACTGTTGGTGGGAATGCAAACTAGTACAGCCACTATGGAGAACAGTGTGGAGGTTCCTTAAAAAACTGCAAATAGACCTGCCATATGACCCAGCAATCCCACTGCTGGGCATATACACCGAGGAAACCAGAATTGAAAGAGCCACATGTACCCCAGTGTTCATCGCCGCATTGTTTACAATAGCCAGGCCATGGAAGGAACCTAGATGCCCATCAACTGAGGAATGGCTAAGAAAGCTGTGGTACATATACACAATGGAATATTACTCAGCATTAAAAAAAAATTCATTTGAATCAGTTCTACTCAGATGGACGAAACTGGAGCCCATTATCCAGAGTGAAGTAAGCCAGAAGCAAAAACAACAATACAGTATATTAACGCATATATATGGAATTTAGAAAGACGGTAACGAGAACCCAACATGTGAGACAGCAAAAGGAACACAGATGTATAGAATAGACTCATGGACTCTGTGGATGAGGGTAAGGGTGGGATGATATGGGAGAATGGCATTGAAACATGTTAATTATCATATGTCTACTCAATCGCCAGCCCAGGATTGATGCTCAGGGCTGGTGCATTGAGATTTCCCCAGGGGAGGGAGGAGGGAGGGAGGAGGGAGGAGGGAGGGGGTTTCTGGAGGGGGAGCAAATGTAAACCCATGGTGATATCATGGCATTGTATGGCAAAACTAATAATATATATATATATATATATATATATATATATATATATATATATGTATATATATATATATATTTAACTGAATATATTTAAATGCATAGAAATACATCTTAAGATTTGTAAAATATAAGGGAATTTTGCTTAAAAAAGCTTTTCTAGAAGAAATTTTTGTGTATTAAAACACTGTATAGCCAGATTTTTGCATCACATATATGCACAAAAGGAAGATTCAGAGAGTGTGTGATCATTTACTTTATTGTCACACTTTTTGAATCACCATTATGTAGAGATGCAATTATATTATTCATTAACATATACATATGGCTTAAGAATCTCCCATCTGTTTATTTTTATTTTTATTTTCATTATTCTTGGAGATGGATCATAAAAGTTGCTGCTGTGACGTATGCCAGAGCCTATGTCATAGGCCTATTTTTGCCTATCTTTTCCCCTAGGAGTTTTATAGTGTCTGATCTCACATTTAGGTTTTTAATCCATTTGAGCTTATTTTTTGTGTATGGAGTTAAGAAACATCTAATTTTATTTTATATTTTTACATGTGGCTGTCTAGTTTTCTCAGCACCATTTGCTGAAGAAACTGTCTTTCTAATGATGTGTAGTCTTGCCTCCTTTGTCACAAATTAATTGATCATAGGTGCATGGGCTTATTTCTGGTTTTTCTATCCTTTCCATTGATACATATTTCTATTTTTGTGCCAGTATCATACTGTTTTGATAACTGTAGCTTTGTAGTATAGTCTAAAATCAAGGAGTCTGCTCCAGCTCTGTTTTTCTTTTTCAAGATTGCTTTGGCTATTTGGGGTCTTTTGCATCTCCATACACATTTCAGTAATTTTTGTTCTAGTTCTATGAAAATATCATTGGTAATCTGATAGGGACTGCACTGAATCTGTAGATTGCCTTGGATAGTAGAATAATCATTTTGACAATATTGATTCTTTCAATCCATGAACATGGCCTATCTTTCCATCTGTTTATGTATTCTTCAATTTTTTTCATCAGCCTCTACAGTTTTCAGAGTACAGGTCATTTGTCTCCTTTAGGTAAGTTTTTCCTAGATATTTCATTTATTTTTTTGATGCAACAGCAAATGTAATTGCTTCTTGAATTTCTCTTTCCAATCTTTCATTGTTAGTGAAAGATTTCTGTGTATTAATTTTGGAACCTGCAACTTTACCAAATTCATTGATGAGTTCTAGTAGTTTTCCGGTAGCATCTTTAGGACCATCTATGCATGCTATCATGTCATCTGCAAATAGTGACAGTTTAATTTCTTTTCCAATTTGGATTCCCTTTATTTCTTTTTCTTCTCTGATTGCTGTAGCTAGGACTTCCAAAACTATGTTGAAAAAAGTGGTGAAAGTGGACATCCTTGTCTTGTTCCTGATCTTGGAATGCTTTCAGTTTTTCACCATTGAGTATGATGCCAGCTATAGGTTTGTTGTATATGGCTTTATTATGTTGAGATATGTATCCTCTATGCCCACTTTCTGGAGAGTTTTTATCATAAATACATGCTGAATTTTGTCAAAAGCTTTTCTGCATCCTAGTGAGACAACCACATAGTTTTATTCTTCAGTTTTGTTGTTGTGGTGTATCATTGATTAATTTGCAGATGTTAAAAAAAATCCTTGCATCCCTGGGATGATTGATTATTGATTATGGTGTATGATCTTTTAATATGGAATGCTGATATTTTGTTGAGGATTTTTACATTTAGTTTCATCAGTGTATAAGCCTATAATTTTTTTTTTGAAAGTAAAAGTGAAAGTGAAGTCTCTCAGTCGTGTCCGACTCTTTGTGACCCCATGGACTGGGGCCTATCAGGTTCCTAGGTCCATGGAATTTTACAGGCAAGAGTACTGAAGTGTGTTGCCATTTTCTTCTCCAGGGGATCTTCCCGACCCAGGGATTGAACCCAGGTCTCCCACATTGCAGGCAGATGCTTTACCATCTGAGCCACAAGGAAAGCTTTTTTTTTTTTTTTCTTTTGGTAGTATCTTTGTCTAGTTTTGGTATCAGGGATATGGTGGCCTCATAAAATGAATTTGGAAGTTTTTCTTCATGCTATTAGCAGCAACATGGATGTACCTAGACAGTGTCATACTGAGTGAAGTAAGACAGAGAGTGGGAAATATCATATGACAACCTTTATATGTGGAATGTAAAAAGAAATGATACAAATGAACTTACTTACAAAACAGAGACTCATATACTTGGAAAATGAACTTACGGTTGTTGAGGGGAAGGGATAGTTATAGAGGTTGGGAAGGTTATATACACACTGCTACATTTAAAATGAATCACCAACAAGGACCTATTGTATAGCATATGGAACTCACCTGAAACTACCACAGCATTGTTAATTGGCTCTACTGAAATAGAAAATAAAAAGTTTAAAGCTTAAACGTAGAAAAATGTATAAATGGAAATTTAGAAATACCCTTGTGGCAGACACAAATATATCCCTTTTGCTTTCACTCTTGAGAATGTAGTTAGACCATATTTTCAAGACTTATCTCCTTTAGATGAAACCACATGACCAGGTTTTGAACAGTGAGACATGGGTGAAAGTTAAGTATGCCAAGCCACTCCTAGGCCTAGCCAATAATCCCTCTCCCCAGCAAACTTCCACACTCTAATTCCTTAGAGATGACTTCAAGGCCTTAATTAATAGAGTCAATGAAAGGTCAATGAAAAGTCAATAAGGTTCGATGAAAGGAACCTTAGTCCCTGAATCACCACTTGGAGGAAAGCTACCAGAAAAACTTTCTGAGAACATCCATATTGGACAGTTACAGGAGAGAAAAATATGTTTTATTATGTGAAGCCACTAAAATTTCAGTATTGTTTGTTATAGCAGTTTTCCCACCCTAACAGAGACACAGCAAAAAGTCATACTATTCACCTTGTGACCGGTAAACATAGCCCACAGAGAAGTTTGCATGAAAGGATGAAATTCATAAACTTAGATTAGGCCAACCCAGAGGCAATAAACCAGAACAAATGAACAAATTTTTATTGTATGAGATCCAGTTCAATAAGGACAAAAATATTTGTTGATTTTTATGAAGAAATTATTTTGGACAAATTACATGGAGAATGCTTCTTTAAATGTTATATTTCATTTATTAGAAAAGTGTCATTGAGAAAGCTAAGAATATTAACACTAAAATCTTAGTGCTTGAAATTACTTGAACAATCAGTTCAGTTCAGTTCAGTCATTCAATTGTGTCCGACTCTTTGCGACCCCATGGACTGCAGCATGCCAGATTTCCCTGTCCATTACCAACTCCTGGAGCTTGCTCAAACTCATGTCCATTGAGTCAGTGATGCCATCCAACCATCTGATCCTCTGTCACTTGAACAAATAACAGTATGAAAATAACTCTTACCTCCCATTCTTACGTTTGATTGCTAGAATTCACATGTAATACATTTTATCACATGTAATGCAGTTTATCTAATTTTATCACCAAAGGAAGGCTTCAAGGTAGATTTACTGGCAGTCCTTTTTTTTATCATAAGAAACTAAAAGTTAAAATACCTCTAAATCTATATAGCCAATAGCAGCAGAGCTGAAGCAAGAATTAAACTATTCCAAACAATGCTATATTTTCTGACTATTCTGTGTCAGAAACCCTTCAGGTTTTATATTGAAGGTGTAAAGATGAATAAGAGATTTTCCCACCTAGCCTAGTCTGTCCTAAGATTATGCTATCTCTTCTTTATTTGAGCTAAGAAATGGCTGAATATTTGAGTGGGATGTGTTTCACTATTTTCCGGAAAGTGTCTTTTGGTTGCTCAGAAACTTTGAGAGAGTCCTGTTAACCAGTGTTGCTCAGTATTTGTCCAACTCTTTGCAACCCCATGGAGATAGCCTTCCAGGCTCCACTGTCCATGGAATTCTCCTAGCAAGAATACTGGAGTGGGAAGCCATTCCCTTCTCCAGGGGATCTTCCCAACCCAGAGAACGAATCTGGGTGTCCTGCATTGTAGGTAGGTTCTTTACCATCTGAGCCACCAGGGAAGCCTGGTCAGAGGTTCCAGCTTGTGGCAATTCTCATCACCCTTCTCATATCCCTCCACCACCACCACAAACACTGCCCCCACCTGCTGGCCTCCCAACCATGCCCAGTCACCAGCTTCGTGGAGAAGCCTCTGCTCTAGCTTATCTCCTCAGAGAACACTGAATCGTAAATGTTTGTGTGTGTGTGTGTGTGTGTGTGTGTGTGTTTTCTCCTGTGCTGAGGTGGTTACCTGAAAGGCTGCTCCATTTGTTCTTTCTCCGTTGAGCTGAAACGAGGATGGGGAGTAATAGGCTCTACACTCTGGGCTGTCATGGCCCAAGGACTTTGAGTTGCTTTCAGTGTCTTACAAGAGCATGCCTCAGACCATCCTGATCCTACTGGGTGG
The DNA here is from genome assembly GCA_007570785.1 of Antilocapra americana. NCBI lineage: Eukaryota > Metazoa > Chordata > Mammalia > Artiodactyla > Antilocapridae > Antilocapra > Antilocapra americana. The sequence continues at coordinate 3,856,695 of ML662441.1, forward strand.
ACCATATATCACACGGACTATCCTTTCTGTGTTTTATACTAAAAGATTATTTAATCACAAGGATATTAATTATTTATATGCAAGGATAATTTAAAGATTCAAACCATTATAGTTAGTCTTGTGTTGATGCCTTTAAGTGCACTGTCTTCTATAGTTCTCAGGATAAATCAATGAGATGAGCATATTAGAAATCTTGACTCACAGATGAGAAAAATCTAAGCTGAGAGAAGTAATAAAACTGACCAAGGTCACACAATTGGTCGGTAAAAAGGGATGACCAAAAAGAAAGGGAGCCTTTTCTTTCTGGCGTCAAAGTTCTTGCTCTTAACTAGTCTTGGCTTTGTTATATTATCTCTTCTTTGAAACAGTGGCACTTGATCAAAAGAAACCTTAAGATTTGAGTTTACAGAAAAAATTAGCAAAACAGTTCCTTACATTTAATATAACCCTTGCATTGTGTACAGCCATCTGTCTGCATATCTTCCCCAAAGCAAATGGTGTGATCTTGTATTCATAGTCCAAACTCAGTATAAAACTTCATGTTTGATGCAAAATGCTTGCATTTTTCTTGTTTAGGGAGATAATACAAAGAAATACATCTGTGATTGTTTGGGTCCTCATGACTGTGCTTTTTGAAGTTTATATAAAAAAATTCTTATTTACAAGACTTTTAAAACTTTATGGTTCTTACTATATTGTAAATTGTAGAGCAGGAATATAATCTTCCTACTACACCCTTCTCATTACTCCTAACAGTTAAAATATCAACTGATTAACAATTAAGACAAAATATGTGTAATTATATAATAATTATCACAGTCAACTTTAAACAAAGGTTAGATTTGATGTGTATACATGTTGGTACAGTTTATTTAGATGATGAATGAAGATTTGGCAACTGTGGTTAAGAAATTTTCCCAAACTAACTGTGAGTAAGCAAAGATAAAACTCAGTCACTCTGACACTACAGTTTGGCTTGTAAGCTTCCCACATCAAACTGTTACCATTGAAAAGAATGGGAAAAGTTTTTTTTTTTTTTTCCCCTCAGAAATATCCTTTAAAATTAACCCTATTAGAAAATACTCAATTTGGTATTTTGAATATATTATTCATAGAAAAAGTTCTATCCCTTGAAAGAAGTCTTCCTTTATGCAACAAAAGGAACCATCTTACAAATGAATCTGATATTAAGCATGCAGAAATGGCATAGAGGACACAGATGTATAACTAAATAAAACAGATATTAGACCAGTCAATGGGAAAGTCTTAAACAAAGTCACCACAAGTTAAGGAAAAACTAAAGGAGACAGGTACAGAGTCAAAAAATTTATCTACATCCAATCTAATATCATCCAAAGGAATTTGACTGAATTACTTCCTGTGTATTGAGCATTGTTTTAAAAGGAGTAGTACATCAAGGCTGTATATTGTCACCCTCCTTATTTAACTTATATTCAGAGTACATCATGAGAAATGCTGGGCTGGATGAAGCACAAGCTAGAATCAAGATTGTGGGGGAAAATATCAATAACCTCAGCTATACAGATGACACCACCCTCATGGCACAAAGCGAAGAGGAACTGAAGAGTCTCTTGATGAAAGTGGAGGAGGAGAGTGAAAAAGCTGCCTTAAAACTCAGTATTCAGAAAATGAAGATCATGGCATCTAGTCCCATCACTTCATGGCAAATAGATGGGGAAAAAATGAAAACAATGACAGACTTTATTTTCTTGGGCTCCAAAATCACTGTGGATGGTGACTTCAGCCATGAAATTAAAAGACCCTTGCTCCTTGGAAGAAAAGTTATGACCAACCAAGACAGCATAAAAAGCAGAGACATTACTTTGCCAGCAAAGGTCCATCTAGTCAAAGGTATGGTTCCCAGTAGTTATGTATGGATTTGAGAGTTGGACCATAAAGAAAGCTGAGCACCAAATAATTGATGCTTTTGAACTGTGGTGTTGGAGAAGACTCTTGAGAGTCCCTTGGACTCTAAGGAGATCAAACCAATCAGTTCTGAAGGGAATCAGTCCTGACTATTCATTGGAAAGACTGATGCTGAAGCTCCAGTACTTTGGCCATCTGATGAGAAAAACTGACTCATTAGAAAAGACTCTGATGCTGGGAAAGATAGATGAGAAGGGGATAACAGAGGATGAGATGGTTGGATGCCATCACTGACTCAACAGACATGAGTCTGAGCAAGCTCTGGAAGACGGTGAAGGATGGGAAGTCTGGTGTGTTGCAGTTCATGGGGTCGCAAAGAGTCAGACATGACTGAGAGACTGAACTAACCGAATTGACTGACTGACAGTCATTCAATCCCAAATGACCCTAAAAGTTATTAGCCCCCTTTGCCAGATAAGGTAACTGAGGGGCAAAATGGGTTTTTTAAAAAGAGTCCAAATCCAATGGCCTAAACCAGGATTTAAGCTTAGGTCTGATTCCAGAGCTCTTGATCTTACTAGGAGTTTATTATATAATTATATTTATTACATAAATATATATTATATGCTATTTATTATTATAATTAATAAATATAATTATATTTATTATTTATAATTTACTACTGCAGTTTTCCATCTCAAAATTCTGCTAAATTTTAAAACATAGTAATATATTTAAAAATCCCAATTATGTTATAGTATTCCACATATATATTGGAGAGAGAAATGGCAATCCACTCCAGTAGTCTTGCCTGCAGAATCCGGTGGACAGAGGAGCCTGATGGGCTGCTGTCCATAGAGTCGCAATGAGTCGGACACGACTGAAGTGACTTAACAGGAGCATTCCACATATATTATGTCTCAGAAAAGCATCCGTACTGACTCTACTGAGGCTGCAAATCATGATTTTCTCTCTGACAACATCATAAACTCCATCCGGAATCTGAAAATAAAGCTGCTCTTTGCCTCATGCATTGTCATTAATCATAGAGATTTTTCAGTTGGGACTTGGTGGTAGGACAAGGGGGACAACTCTACAGTTTATCTGGGAGAGACATCTCTGTAGGGGAAAGGCCTGGATAATTGTATTCATGCTAATGCTTTCCAAAAATATCTTTTCCTTTGGTTACTTTTCCTGCTTTGATATCCTGGCCCCAGGCTAGTACCAAGTGGAAGGTTGCATAATATCTATGCAAACAACTTCTGTATCACTTTCTACCTTTCCACCAACCTCTTTGATTTCTGTCTGGTTTCTGACTACTCAAGTTTTAATCCTGGCTTTCTCACTTACTAGCAAGAGCAAACTATTTAATTGCTCTGTGTAACAGATTTCTTATCTATAAAATAAATGTAATAATAGTACTTATGTGGTAGGGTTATTATAAGGGTCAAGTGAGATAGGACATGTATTAATAAGATGTTTAGAGAAGTTTCCAGCATTCAGCAAGTGCTTACTCAATTAGTATTAAATACAAACTTTAAAATGGAAAGAGCCAAGATTCACAGTGTAATAATCAACTCCTATAGGTTAATACTAAACTTTTCAGAGCAATTTTTAAGATATGTGATATGTGTTTTAGTTCAGTTATACTCATGAAGAAACTAATGTTCAGAACAATAATTAATTGTTGGGACACAGTACCTGAGGCACTACAGAGTACCATAAACTACTAAGGAGACAAGGGGAAAAAATTGAAACAGTGACAGATTTTATTTCCTTGGCTCCAAAATAACTGCAGACAATGACTGCAACCATGAAATTAAAAGACGTTTCTTGGAAGGAAACATATGACAAACCTAGACAGCATATTAAAAAGCAGACACATCACTTCACAAACAAAAATCTGTCTAGTCGAAGCTATGGTTTTTCCAGGAGTCATGTACAGATGTGAAAGCTGGACCATAAAGAAGGCTGAGTGCCAAATAACTGATGCTTTTGAACTTCGGTTTTGGAGAAGATTCTTGAGAGTCTCTTGGACAGCAAGATCAAACCAGCCAATCCTAAAGGATAATAAATAAACCTGAATATTCATTGAAGGAATGATGACAAAGCTGAAGCTCCAATATTTTAGCCACCTGATGCAAAGAGCTGACTCATTGGAAAAGACCCTGATGCTGGGAAAGATTGAAGGCAAAAGGAGAAGGGGACGACAGAGGATGAAATGGGTGGATAGCATCACTGACTCAATGGACTTAAATTTGAGCAAACTCTGGAAGATAGTAAAGGACAGGGAATGCTGTAGTTAATGGAATCACAAAGAGTTGGACATGACTTAGTGACTGAATAACAACAAAAAATGACTAAGAACTGGTACAGACCCACTGTGGGTTGTTTCCAAACTATGATTTTTTTCTCCTTTAGATGAGCAATAAACACTATATCTCAAGTTGGACAACTTGTTTAGAAGACAATTTGATATTTCTCCTCTTTCAGTTGATATTATCCTCTATAGACATGGTTTCCCTCTTTACTGGGAGAGAAGAACAATGGATTTGGATCTACAAATATAAGTCCTAGCATCTTGAAATATCTACAGAGGCTTGGGCTTGATGTTTGAGGTACTAACAGAGAAACTGCTTCCAGCTACAGTCTGGGAACAGATTAATCTGAACTTGGCTGACCAAAAAACATAGTTTTCTCAGATTCTTCGGTGTAAGTTATTTCATAAGGTCAAATAACCTGGCAGCAACATAAAGAACATCATTTACAGAGTCATGTGGGTGGCAGTTCAAATCTTGAATTTAACTCTCAGCATTGATCTCTGGGAAAATTATTTAACTTCCTTGAGCTGCAATTTCTTTTTCAACAATCCTGATAGGAAGATTAAATGTGAGCATGTGTTTAAAGCACATATTACAGAGCCTGGCAGATGGTAGTTATTGGAATGTGAGTTGATTTGAGCATTAAATAGCCGATTGATGTAAAGGCCTTTAAACATCCCCAAAATGAGATTCTTTAAGTCTATGAATCTTCAAATCCTGACATACAGCTTTCTCTCTACACACAAAATGTATGCCTACTTTGTGTAATTCAAAATCCCTACCCTACATATGATAAATAGAATCATCCAGCTGTAGTCAGTAAATTATGTAAAAAAATCACTTAGTGTTTTCTGCTGAAAGAGGTAGAGGTTACCTCAAATACCATATTTGTCAAATATTATGCTCATCACCTTATTAAATTGATCCTTTCTAATTTATTCATGCAAGTGAAACCCCTAAGCCTGTTTCATCACTCAAAGTGAAAATCAGAAGAGACATCAATAGCAACAAAACAACCCTCTTTATGGAAATACATTTTCTAATATAATCAAATTAAATCCAGGAACTTTTAGTATCATGGAAAATGCACACATTGAGTTGATACAGCCTTCCTGTTAACACAATAATGAGCCAGAATAGGGAGGAGGGTCAGAAGGGTGGAGAAATAGTATGACAGGGTGACGGAAAATTTCCTGGGATTCTAATCATATTTTTCTAAACACTGAATAGCCAATAGGGGTTACAGCTTTGATTGAAAGCCCTTTACAAAGTATAATAAAATAAAGGGCTATGGAGCATGCCATAGTCTATGAGAATGAAATGCAGGCATTTTCTCTTTAACTTCGCTTACTCTGGAACTTGAAAAACTGTTTCAACCCCGATGGTAAAGCTGGAAGATGGGATTTGCTATCCAGGAAAATTATTAGGTACTAATCTTTCCTCTTGAATTATTTTCTGATAATAGCTATTGTGTAATGGAATTATTGCTGGCATTCTGATATACATATTAAAGGAAAAAAATATCTTTCCTAGTCTTTTTGCTGACAGAGTTAGAATTAAGTTAATAGCCATCTGATGCTCCTAATTTTAACTTAAAATATTATTAACTCTTCACAGACATAGCAATTTAAAATTTTCTGTCTTGACCAGTAAACACCAATAAGCATGTTAAGAAAAAGTAAGGGGTAAAGGATGAAGAGAAGTAGACTGTGAAAGAGAAGAGGAAAAAGGAAGAGAAACGAAGAGAGCATTGATTATGTATCTGAGGACACTGACTGATGCGAGCACCACTGAACAAGATTTCATTATGAACTTCTTTATACTATTTTTTCTTATCTTAAAATATTTCTTTGATCATTTCATTTCCATTTTCCAAAACCATTTACTTTCCCAAAGGCTAAGGCATAAGGATGCTTTGCCGCTCTCTTTTCATTCCTTACTTCTATTAATCCATCCTTGTTCTTTCACATTATTATTGTTCCTTAAGTGAGTCATAAGAATGCCTATGCATCTGAATACAAAAACAAAGCTCCTTTTCAAGACATGGATTCTGGTTGTGATTCTCTTGTGATCCTTTCCATGAATGGAGGTAACCTTCATAAACACAATCTTTTCTTTCTTTAGAACTAGTTATGTCCTGGGCATAAGGACAGATTCTCATAAGATGATTGATCTAAAATGCCATTTAAGAATATAAAGGACTTTATAAGTTCAAGGGAGTACATTAATACCCACAAAACAACCATTCACCAATGAGATAAGAAAAAATTCTTAACTTTGCTGATTTTTACTTAAGATTCCTAACATTTGAGTCCATTGAGGCTATATTCAAAGCCTACTCCTCTGGAAAATATTATAGGATTTTAAAAATATGGCTACAAAGAGCAAACGAAGATTTGAGTCTCCAGAGAAAAGTTCTATAGATTGAATGCTGCATAGAAAACTATTTATTCACCTTAGGAAGATGAAAGGATGAAAAGACCCTGAAGGGTAATAAAACTTACCCATGTGTTTAGTGCCTCAAGAAGCTGTCTTATCAGTCTTGAAAGTTGGAAAGTATTTGCAATCTCAAAGAAAATCCTAAATAGTGTCCAAAGAAAATGTCTACATAGATTTTTAAAACTTCACTGTTTTTTCATTATCTCTCCATGACTTTACTTGAGAAAAATTTGTTCAGAATTATGATGTCATTATTTTTACATATCTGTTCTACATTAAAATAAACAAAAGTTTTAATAATTAAAATATAATTACCATGTATTAAAGTTCCTAAGTCATTTTGTAAAAGCAAGATGACTTTCATATATGCAAAATTTGAACTTAAATAACTTTAAACTCTCATAATTTTGTGTCAGAAAACCTTTCTCAGTGAGTATATCTAAATTAATAGGCAACTATTTGTTCATTAAGTGTATATAACTTGTTAGATCATGACATGGAACAAAATCATTAAGATTTAAATGCAAAAGGTAATGATATGGCAACTATAAATGAAAAAAAAAAAACAAGAAGATGAGTAAACAAAGAAAAAGAGAAATGGGGAAATAGTTTGTAAGGATCTGAGGAAACAAAGAAGGCAACGTTTGACCATGAAATAGGCCAAGGGTCCATATATGTCATCATAGAATTTAAGCTCTAATACAATTAGCAATTTTGACCTTCCTGTATATAATGAAACACTCCCCTTGTACTTTATTTCACCTGAGAAAAGAATAAATAAAATGATCTGGAAGTCCACATATACGTTCAGCCATTCTCAGGTCCCAGGGTTGCCATCTGTGGGATAATGCAACGCGGATGCAGTGCATTGCAGACTTTCTCAGTAGAAACCAGGATGCAGTAGCATAGTGATGGCAATTTCCTGATACCCAATAAGCTTTATTATTAAGGAACATTGGCTGTCACCAAAGAGCTGCTGCTGCTGCCAAGTCGCTTCAGTCATGTCCAACTCTGTGTGACCACACAGACAGCAGCCCAGCAGGCTCCTCCATCCCTGGGATTCTCCAGGCAAGAATACTGGACTGGGTTGCCATTTCCTTCTCCAACTAAAGAGCTAGAGGTGGTCAAATTTTGTGACTTAACATAGAGTCTATATTCTACGGCTTTAGAGGGCTAGCAAAAGATTATGCCCATTTAGAAGCTATGAAGAAAATATATTTACAGTACTTATATCTTACTATGGCATTTTTTACTGATACCCAGAATTATAATGAGAACCAGCTTAACGCTTACCAACCAATGTCAGAAGCAATGGGATAGGAATGAGGGAGAGAGGGTGTTGGATGCAGGGTGGTGGGGACTAAACATATATTCCCTGAAGTATGTTTTATGGTGCACAAAACCAGATAGACATACTCTTCCTCTTTGTAAAATATCTCTTTGATCAAATAAGTTTAGGAAACACACTCTCTCTCTCTCTCTCTCTCTCTCTCTCTCTCTCTCTCTCACACACACACACACACACACACACAACCTCCCTGGAGATTAAAAATTCACATTAGCACATAGTAAGTACACACATCCCAATACACATAGTAAAGGCTCTAAAAACTCCCTCAAGGCATAGCATTTCCCAGACATTTCTGTCTGCTGATTTCACTGGCATATTTGGAAACACTGCTGTTGAAGAAAGTGGTTTAATCTGTGGGAGCCATTTAAGGTGTTGTGTAAGCAAAATGCAGGAAAGGGTAAAACTTTCAGCTATAAGAAGAATAAGGCCTGAGTATCTGGAATAAAATATGGTGACTATCATTGATAACACTGTCTTGTATGAATGAAATTTGCTAATAGAGTAGAACTCAGATGTTCTCACCAAAAATTAACAAAAGATAAATATGTGAGGTGACAGATGTTATGTGTAAGTTAACTAGATGGGAGAGCCTTTCACAACGTTTATGTATATCAGGTCGCTGTGATGTACACTTTAAATATCTTACAATTCTATTTATCAATTACACTTCAGTAAAGCTGGGGAAAAAAATGCAGGGCAAAATGGAGTACACAGGTAAGAAATCACCTTAACAGAGGAGAGTGCTTTATTAATTTCAACTCAATATTGCAAAAGTAAATGCCTGAAATATTCTACACACTAAGGATTTTTGAACTACCTTTTGTGTCTCCCCACTAAGTGGCCTCCAATCTTGGCTGCTCATTAGAATTGCCCGGGATCTTTTTAATCATCAAAAGAGAGTCTGACTTAATTGATTTGGCTGCAACCTGAGCATCAGCATTGATAAAAAAAGTTTTCACATGATTCCAGTGCTGTCTGGTTGAGAATCACAAATGTAAAAATTTTCGTAAAATCCATTTTGAGACCAATGAAAATGTTTAACTTATAACTAAAGGCTTTTGATCAGCCCAGCAGGCTGTGGTGTGGCCTTGTGTGAAAGGTATTTGTAATTGATGTCTGGCTTGGAAATCCTCTCATTCAATGCTAGCTCACCACCAGCCTGGTTCTCTGCCTTTATATTCTGTTTCCTTTTGCTTTAATACATTAGCCCTCTTGTTATGCTCTCTCCTTGAGTTTCCTCCCCCCACTACCATCCCCTCTTGCCTTTTAGAAAGGCATTTTCTCATGTTGCCCCCTCTCCTGGCTGTGAGGAATCACTCACAGATGAAAACAGCTTTGGTGGTCATGCAGCTGAGGATAATTGGATTTGGAAGCACCCACCATCTAAATGCATACAGGTCAACATAAGCTGCTTCCTTCTTAGCTACAGCAGCAAACCAAAAATAGGAGCAATTATCATGAAAGAAAATCTCATACTGCTGCCTAGGGGGCAAGCAGCCCCTCCCACTCTCACAGCAATGACTACCTTTTATGGGCAATCTGTTTTCCTCCTAATTGGACATTCGGGTGGTACAAAATAGAGCAGTGTTCTGCCTTTATGGATTCAGGTTATTTGTTTTGAATATACACGTAAAGTTTTATACCAGCATCCAACTTTCTTTTATTATTGTTGTTAAAGAGTAGTTTACTGTTTTTTCCTCCAGGCAATAACTGTATTTAATTAAATTGTAGATTTGAGTGTCAACTCCCTACAACAGGAAATGTGGAACTGGGGTTTATCTCTATTTTTATTTCTTTTTTTGTGGAGTGGGTATGGGCAGGCATGCTGGGCGGAGGTTGTGAACAATGGCTATAGGAGGTAATCTTGAGGGAATAATTTTTTACTTGTCCCATATAGTTCTGCAAACATGAAACAGCAAAAATACAGAACAAAGCTAGTATCTATTAAATGCATATGTGAGAAGGAGGAACTGAAGGACGTAAGGGACGGGCAGAGCACTGGGAGGTGAAGTCTGGCAGTAGGAAGGGGAGAAGGACACACTTAGGATAAAACACTGGGCTCAGTTGCCTTCATCTACAACTCTGTTAGTAAATAACTTTACAAGTGCTCTTTTCTTATTCTTGAAGCCTAGAGACCGACAATTTTGCTCAAATCCCGATAAAGTGATTTATTTAAAAGTGCTTCTTTCCAGAAAATCCACGAAATGGAGTCAAATAGTCTCTTCTCTACTCCCACCATCAATTTTTGTTATCTATACCAGCAAGGGAGTGATGTTTATGCTTTTTCCCTCTTGTCTCCACTATGTAAAGAAGAAATCTGTTTTTTATCAAGCACTCAACTTTTTAAAAAATATCATAGTATAAAACATCAACATACATAAACTGAGATAACTTCTTCAAATGAGAAAATCATCTGTATATGAGAAAATTAATCATCTTTCCATACTGAACCCCCAAATTTAAGAGGTTGAAAGTATAATATATAATCATCTGTTCTTATATCTGAGAAGAACTACTGGGACTGATATATTTCAGCACAGGATCTCAAGAGTCTCTTGAATTTCTGAACCAACAAAAAGAATTCATGCTAGTAGTCTGTACCTCTTTCATATACTGAAAAAGCACTGATTTCTTCCCACATTTTCCTAACAGCTTGCCTACACCACATTTTTGTTAATTTTTCTATCACTTGGTACTTCATTCATTTAGCATGCAAAACCACTTTATCTAAGAAAATTCTACCAAAACTCTATCATGACAAATCAAATGAGAAGAGGTTCTGAAACCTAGGCTCTTTGGCAGACAAGGAGAGAAACTGGTCCACAGTGAGAGGGATCCTGGATCAAGCTATGGAAGCTAACAGCCTTTTCAATCAGCACTTCTCACCTGAGCAAAGGACATGAACTAAACGCTTTAACTCCTTCTAAAACTTGGGCATTTTAAGTACGTATTTTATTGAACTGATGAGATGTAGTGAACTAACATAAGAGAATGATATATCATCATCATTCAGTTGCTCAGTCATGTCTGACTCTTTGTGACCCCATGGACTGTGGCATGATAATATAGAACATCATTTGGAGCAGAGCAAGCTTTGAAATGGGTGTCCCAGGTGGTGCCAGTGGTGAATAACCTCCTGCCAATGCAGGAGACATGAGAGATGCAGTTCTGATCCCTGGGTTGGGAAGATCCCCTGAAGGAGGACATGGCAGCCCACTCCAATATTCTGGCCTGGAGAATGTCATGGACAGAGAAGCCTGGCAGGCTACAGTCCATGGGGTCATAGAGAGTTGGGCACGACTTAAGGGACTTAGCACACATGCATGGCAGCCTTTGAAAGGGCACCGTGGGAGACCACGGCCAACCAGCGGAGACTTGGCCATGATTTCCATTCTCACCAAATCCTGACCTAGATCTCCTGTCTGTGTCAAACAGATTCCATCTTTTTATGCTCTCTCGAAAAGAAATAATAAGAATAATATATCCTCCCTTTATTTTCCCCCTTCCTTATAACTGGTCTTCATCAGGCTATAAGGAATTCAGTAACTCCGGGCCACTTATCCATCGCTTGTGCTGCGTTTAAGAAGCAAGGCCATGAGGGAAAAACAATAAACCACACTTGATTAATTCCCACATCTTTCATTGCTCAGAAACTATGATGACAGCATATCAAATAAAACTCCTACAATGCAATTTTTTATTTGAATTAAGTCCAGGGGTCCTCAGTATCACCTATTGATAATTCATGTTCTATCATCAGAGAGAGCAATGGTCTTGCTGACAACATAGTATCCTCCATGAATTTATTTTTACTGCCCATATTGCAGGAGGTCAAGTTATGGAAGCTCTAAAATAAAATAGACAGGAACATCGAGAAATATCAACCCATTGAAGGTTCTTGGACAGGGAAATAACAAGGAAAAAAAAAAACTTGCTTTTGAGTGAGTAACCTAGAAGTCATATGTAAATTATGACAACATGGAGGATACTGGTATAAAAGATAAGAGCTATAAATAACAGTGTTGCAGGTATAAATGAAAATGAAGAATGCAGAAAGAAGAGAAAGTGAATTAGGATGGTTTTAAGAGGAAAATACTTAGAATTTAGGATCTGACTGGATCTACATAATTAAAGACATACACTTCTAAATTGACTGCAAGAAAAAAGACCTTGAATACTGGGGGAATTTTGATGCCAAAAGATAAGTTAAAAGAACATTTGCTAGAGACATAAACTTGACTTTGGATATGCTGAGTTCAAAGTAAAGGCCAGGTAGACGAGTAAATGTAGCCAACAGGTAGGCGCCTGGTGACTCTGAAGTGACGCCTTGGTGAGAAGGCAGGGCTGGAGATGGGCATGGAGGAGATAAAACACGGAGGTGACATGTGAAGCTGTGAGTGAATGAGGTGGCCCAAGAGTGAGTGTGGAGGGAGTTTCAAAGGGAAGAGATGCCAAAGAAGGAGGAGGAAAATGAATCTGGATGCAAAGGAAGATAAGAGTACAGCACTGGGCAGGTCAGAAGACAAGGGACTCTAAGGGCAAGGCAGATGTGATGCGGCAGAGCAGTGGCACAGTAGTCACTGGATCTAGATTTTGGTTCTGGATCTGCTATTTTACTAACTCTCACAGACCTTCTCTGAACAAATTCTTTGTATGCAAAGTAAGGCATTAAGATGAGCTTGGCATTTCTTACAAGTTGTTCCAAAAAAAGATTTTGAATCCTACAGAAAGCAAATGAAATGTCCTGTGTCCAAACATACTTAAGACATGCCTATTTAAAATACTGTTAAATAGATTTTGCTTATTGCAGGAGTTTCCATAATTTTTATAATACTGATATGCATCATGAATCTCGACACAGTGTATAATGTTTCCGAAATTATTTGACAAAAGAACGTGTGTGTGTGTGTGTGTGTGTGTCTGTAGTAGCAGCATTTCATAGTATCAATGAAACTATGGAAAACACTAGCCCAGAAGATTTCTAATGACTCTCCCAACTCCAGAATTTTATGACTCTATCAGGCATAGAATCTGATTCTTGAAAATCTTTGCTTAATAACAATACATAGCAATATTAATGCCATCATCAAATGTTATCTTTAAGCCCAGAAGTATACATTTATTATTTAAAAATCTGTTTCTAACCCATATTTATCAGTGGCAATCTATACTATCAAAAATGACACATTAATATAGTTATCCAAAAGAATTATGCTTTCAGAAACTTGCAGCTTTTTTATCAAAGGAGAGATTTGTATTAGGTGAGGTGATAGATGTAACCAATCCTACTGTGGTAGTCATTTCACAATATATAAGTAAACCAAATAATCATGCTATACACTTGAACTTACACAATACTCTCTGTCAACCATATCTCAATAAAAGTTGTGGGGGCATAGTTTTGGGCACACTAGATAAAGAATCCACTTTTTTTCCCCTCAAAATAGAGGAACCTTAGAACTAAGTGTTATATATTATTTAAAATTAAGATGGAGAGAAAAGTGTTTACTTGAAATTCATGACATGTTTATCTCTGGCTCTGACTCTGAAAACATGCCGACTAGACAATCTTACCTGACTACCACATTCAACAGACGTTTTTTTCACTCTTCGTACTCCTGTTCTTACTGATTCTTCATTCATAATTTTCTTGTTCAGCCCTGTTTGCCCATGTTGCTGACCAATCCCAACTTCCCGACAACATGGCTCAAGTCAAAGTAATAGTTTCACTGAATTGTGATCTTTCAGTCTTTATTTACAGATTAATTTGATTTTTAAACAAATTTTACATGCATAGGAAAAATATCAAAGGGTATTAGATCAAATGTTAATCACAAAACTATTAGTATTTCTTATTTCTACTGCTGTTATTCTTTTTACAATTGAAAGTTAGTTGATGTACCATAACATATTAATTTCAAATATATTACACAAATGATTTGACGTTTGCATACATTACAAAGCGACCACCATGATAAATTTAGTAACCATCTATGCCCAAAGTTATTACAATATTAATGACCAGATTCCTTCTTCTGTATATTACATTCCTCTACTGCTATTATTCTTATTTCTGCTATAGTTAGTTGTTTATTTTTATTAGGAAATCATTTGAAGCTTTGTTACATGGCTTCCCAGCACTCAAATGGGTATAATAATTAGTATGAAGATCTGGGAAGTGGGACTAGAAATTTATAGTCGGTTACTCTGACAGCAATGACGTGACAATTAACAGGCTGACATTAAGAGAGGTGACAGGAAAAGATGCACACTGAGATCTATTACTGCATAGGAATGGATCTTCATTCAACATGACAAGTGTGGGTAATGAGGAAAAAGGTTAAATATAATGCTATATAGCTTTGTAAGCTAAACCACATGAAAATACACACTACATTTGATCTTAAAAAACTTAATTCAGAATAGTAGAAAATGAACAGATAAGTGGTTTGGCACACAAAGGGGTAAGCTTGAGTGGCTAGGAAAATGATAGTGTATGAAATACCTCTTCCTTTGTTGCTGAATAAATGATACATCAATATAGTTTCACATGAAAATGTACTAAACAATATTACACACGGTCAGATATCCTCTACTGTTTTTACTAAAATGTTATTGTTAAAGTCTGTTAGCTTTAATTTACTGAAATGAAAATCAGAAAAGACACATTTTAAATTGCTGGACTACTGCATGAATTCAACTACTCCAAACAGGGAAAGCAGTGCCCTTGGCCCTCATGGGACAGAAGACTATGCCAACAAGGTGGGCTATCGGTGGTCTCCTAGGAGGACTCACTGGCCATGGCATCCCCTTTGTGAACTATTTCCTAAACTTTTCTAACAAAAATGTAGAAAATAGCAGACATATTTCATGAGGAAATATGGGGAAATCTTAATTTTCTTAATTCTAACTTTACAATTTAATCACTTTGAACTTCAAATAATACTCTTACCTCTTCAAAAGATTATCATAATTGTACAGCTTTCCTCATTCAAGTTAGAAAACCTGAACCAATTGTCAGCATTAAGTTAGCTCTATAAATTTTATTTCAATAAATAATTCAAATATTAGTATTTCCTGACTCATAGAATATATATATATATATATATATATTGCTTTCACAAAAAGCCTGTGATAGAAAACATTGCCAATTTCTGCACTGGCTCTTTTAAATGATAACTTGTTTAAGGGCAGGGTATTTTTGAAATCGGACACAACAATGCCATCATATAAAAGTGATTCCATATTTAGTTACGCCATCTTTTGGACAAATGCATTAGAAACATGAAGCACGAGTGATACTTTCGTTTTCCTTCTGAGTCACAGTGTCTGAGGTGTTAGATCTCAGTGTAGTAGCTACAGCATCCATACAAGTATGAAGTACCCTCACTTCAACACTTCATAAACTAAAGCAACTGCTGAGTCGCTTCAGTCGTGTCCGACCCTGTGCAACCCCATAGACGGCAGCCCACCAGGCTCCTCTGTCCACGGGATTCTCCAGACAAGAACACTGGAGTGGGTTGCCATTTCCTTCTCCAGACTAAAGCAAGTTTGGTCCTAAATTTTTAACAAAATCTGAACTACTGTGTACTTCTCTCCAGTGTAAAGGAACCCGAGAATATAAAGAGTTCCTTTCAGCTTTCTCTCAAATGGGAAAAGATTTTAATACAGAAAGTGATGAATAACAATGGTCACATTGATTTCCTGGTAAGTGGTCATTTCTCTCTAATTTTTCTGGCACAAGATGATTGTCATCCTAATTCTATATCCTAATGCTGAAATGCCAGTTTAGGATTTTTCCTTTTAGGAGAAGAAGAGGTTAGACAATGAAAACTTTCACATATAAACAGTTTACTTCTCAAAGAAAGCCAAATGAGCATACATTACAAGAGCACATAATCATTAGCAGTGTTTTTGTTAGAAGAGGAAAAAAAACACCCTCTTTATTAGAGTAAAGAGGATTCACAATTTGAGATGACACCTGCCATCCTAGAGTTACAAAGGACAGAGAGCGAAGCATTATTTGAGAAAAGTACACTAAAAGATTCTAAGGCTCTAGTAATGCTTAGAATCCAAAGTAATTATCTCATATCTGCACCAAGAAACAAAGCCACGCGATTTGTAGAAGCTTTTAATGTAGCGGCATCTTCCCAGTTTTCTGAAATTTTGAGGTGAGCTTTGTCTCTATTTTCTTCCTACAAACATTGTAAAGCCTTCATAATCTTTCCTTTGACCTACCATCCTTCATGAGCTAGCTTTTCCTGCTTAAGTAAGTGTTCTGCTTTGCTAACTGGACATGGGCTTTTGAGTATAAATAACCTACTCTATTGGTAGATTAAGTCCAACATCTCATTTAGGGGAAAATTACACAGTGTTCAAGGACCTGAGTGAAAATTAGTTTTATTGCATACTCTTATTTTTTTCAAAATGGCACATATAATCCTCATTGTAAATAGATTACATAAAAAGAAAAATATTGCTTCTAAAATCTCATTTTATTTGGACTCAGAATAGAAATATTTATATGTTCCCATAGTATGCTCAACTTTCTTCAAATAACTTTTGATATTCTAAAACTTGGTCTTTGTTATAGCAAGAAAAATATTCTACCACTAAACTCAGAAATATTTGATATTTATTTAACTACATACTGTGGCTTCCCAGATGGCTCAGTGATAAAGAATCCACCTGCAATACAGGAGACTCAGGTTCAATCCCTGAGTCAGAAAATCCCCCGGAGAAGGAAATGGTAACCTACTCCAGTATTCTTGCCTGAGAAATCCCATGCACAGAGGAGCCTGGTGGGCTACAATCAATGGGATCACAAGAGTCAGACACGACTTAGCACCTAAACAATAACAACAACAGCAACAAACTACATTTTATTTAAATAAAGAAAGGAGACATGCATCTTTCTGGTCAAAGCATAGCATATAAAGCACACATTTCTTTTAGATTAGAGTCACCATGCAAGGTTGTCTACCGGATGGAGCAGAATCAAGTCATATAGATGCACAGTGGTAAATGACTTCATTGATTCATATCTTTATCACAAGACACATGAAGAAATTTTCCATTGGACTGGGGTTGAGCAGTTTACACACATAGGTCAATGGAAAAGTTTTCCTTGCTCTTTGATCTATCATTCTGTTGGCCCAAATCTTTCTTGATTATTAAATTCTCATCCCATTATCCCTTCAAATCCTACCATCATCTGCATATTCCAATATTCAAATTTCACATCTCTAGATCTGTATTTCCAGCTCTGCAAGATATCTCAGTTCCATTAATAATTTCCTTTAAAAGTATTCAATTTATATATAAGAAGTGAGAGAACTGAGCCAGAAACAGAGATGGTGCTAATGTAATATAGTGGATATGTTTTTAACTCAAGTCAGACAACCTTATTTTACATTCCAATTTTATTGCTTGCCCTTCATGGTGCCCTGGATGTGATCATAGTACCTACTATATGAAGTTTATGTGTGGATAAAATGAATGATGTTTAGAAATGTTTGACACTGTTCCTGGCAGTGCCCAATTATGCTGTAATTATAATTAACAAGGCAAAGTTGTCATGTGTTATACTAAGAACAGACCTAATAATAATAACACCAAAATTCTATCAAGTGAATATTTTGACTCCTTAAATCCTGAAGTCTCATTAGAGAAGATATCTGAGTTGGCATTCCTATGAATTTCCTTTAATTCAGTTCAACAACAATGTAATAACTGAGCATTAACTATTTGCACTGTGATAGATGATAGAGAATAAAAGGAGAAGGAGAAGGAGAAAAAGGACAAGAACTGATATAAGAGATGCAGTTTCGATTCCTGGGTCAGGAAGATCCCTTGGAGGAGGGCATGGGAATCTACTCCAAGCTTCTTGCCTGGAGAATGCCATGCACAGAACAGCCTGGTGGGCTAGAGTCCATAAGGTGGCAAAGAGTCGGGCCCAAATGAAGTGACTTAGCAAGCATGCACAACATTCATTAAGTACTAAGCTAGGTGTCAGACATTATTCTTAGTATACATCTTGGCCAAATAGACTGAAAAATCATCAAGCTGGCAAGTGGTAAAGCTAAGATTTGAACCTGAGCTCTCCTGACGTCAGTCTGTATTCTTTAGTGAGAAGGGCAAATAAATAAGGAATAATCCAAAAGACAGTATAGAGGGTACTGAGTACTATGGAAGATTGGGGAAAGGGTGATGAATTTTAACTTGGCAGAACTAGATCAGACAAAATAGAAGAGGTGACACTGAGTGTATTAATACTAGGGAAAAATAATGAAATGCAATAAAATATTCAATATTTATTTAATGATTACTATGTGTACTATTCTAATGTTTTATCTAGGCAACATATAGATAAGGGTGAGAAAATGTATTTTGGTAGAAAGATCAGACTCAACCCAGAGCTGAGACAGCAAACAGAAACCAACACGATAATGTAAAGCAATTACCCATCAATTAAAAAGAAATAAAATTTTTAAAAAAGAAGGAACTTCATAATCCAGTGTACTCAGTGTTTGTATGCACAGGGAAATGACAGTGATGAACAAGAAATGCAGGTTAAGGCCAGTGTTTGGAGCACTCTCTGGAGAAAAAAATGGAATCAGATTAGGTTTCTTAGCGAAGTTAGTTAGTTCAGTCACTCAGTCGTGTCCGACTCTGCAACCCCATGAATCGCAGCACACCAGGCCTCCCTGTCCGTCACCAACTCCCGGAGTTCATCCAAACCCATATTTATCAAGTCAGTGATGCCATCCAGCTGTCTCATCCTCCGTCGTCCCCTTCTCCTCCTGCCCTCAATCCTTCCCAGCATTAGGGTCTTTTTCAATGAGTCAGCTTTTCACATCAGGTGGCCAAAGTATTGGAGTTTCAGCTTCAACATCAGTCCTTCCAATGAACACCCAGGACTGATCTCCTTTAGGATAGACTAGTTGGATCTCCTTGAAGTCCAAGGGACTCTCAAGAGTCTTCTCCAATACCACAGAGTCAAATTAATCATATCTAATGCTTTAGAAAAAAAATTAAGTTAGAAAAGTGAAAAATGATTGGAGTTAGTGTCTCCAAAATAAATAAATACAAAATAAATTAAAAATTAAAACACAGCAGGATTACTCAAATAGTTCAAGTAAGAAATGAAAGAAATTGAGCTTTTAAACTGGGAGTATGAATGAATTTGCCAAGAGTAGATAAATAGGCCTTCTAGAAACAGAATTGACAGAATTTGATAGATTAATGGATACCATCAGTAATGACAAAAGAGAGGTCTTCAAGATATTCAGGTCAAATCACCAGTAAGTAATGTGTCTATACTTCCAGAGAGAGAAGAGAGCCAGAAACAATGACAGATGATGGAGAAATGAGAGGCCATTGGTCGATGGCTAGAGTTCACAGTACTTCCACATAAATATATATATGATGGATATTGTAAGTATATACAGCGTATGTAAAATGTGAGGGTGAGGATTAATGGAAGGTGAGGCAGTTCAAGCAAAAATTTCAAATTCTTATGAAAGAGCTAGCAGTAAAGAACTGGATTAGCTTTAGAGAAAATGGATTTTTCATTTTCTTTTTTAAAAGATGAGAATAAAATTCTTTTTAATGTCTAAGAGAAAAGAAGCAAAAGGAAAAGGGACATATTTTTGAATATCTTAGACAGACAGTGACAGAGCAAGATTTAAGGGAAAAGGAAACAGGCCTTGATGAAGAGCATAACAAGGGAGAATCTAAGAAAGAACATAAGCCTTGGTTACCTGAGGCAGAAAAGAAAGTAAGCAAACTGGGCCAAGACAGAGGCTATTTCCAGCCATTGATGAGAAGCTTTGACAGATTTTAACATGTGTGTGTGCGTGCACAGTGTAAGTTTAATCATTTTGCTTCCTCTACAGCAAAGCCTGGGACAAGTTCATTTGCAAGAAGAGAGAAAGTCAAGTTGGGATAGACGCTTGGAGGAGGAAATAACGTTTGAAATTTCCACTTGGAGAGGTAGATAGAGATTGCAGAACAATCGTCAGGCTCAATTTCAAATGCTGGCATTCTAAATAGCAGAAGAGAGTGTTTTCCTCCACCATTAGCCCGTAATTCTGGAGCAAGAGGTTTTCAGTTATTTCAGTGCCACACATTGCCTCCTGCCTGTGTGGAACAGTGAAAGGAGGAAAGAACTAAGAATAGTTCTAAGATATTTCTTAAAATAGTTGAGCCAGGAATCTTAGTTTACAAGTCAGAGAGGAGAAAGAAGGAGGATGGATAACAATAATAACAAAGATGATGATAGTGGTGGTGGCATCGCTGTGTTGCTTTTACAGAGTGCTTGTCAGTGTTCTATGGATTCATTCTTTCATTCTATATAAAGTCACGTGATGAATGCAAAAAATAGGTTTACTTCCTAGCCAGATGGACGCTCCACATCACACTCGCATTTTTAATGTTTTACTTGCAAATGCATTTGTGTGTAACACATCATTTCCAAGACACATGGGCAATTTGTTTTCACTTTTCTAATTCACATTCTAGATGGCTCCAGTTCAGCCCTGGAAAACTTAGCTCATTTTCCAAACATTACATTAATGCATGATTTAGGAAGTAAACAAGAGCTGAAAATAAAATCCTCTTGGATATTCTGTTGTTTTAAAATCTGAAGGGTTCAGTAATCCTTTAAATCTGTAATCATTAAGAAGAAATCCATTGTCACTAAACCACATGTAGCTCTCTAGAGAAGCCACATAATGCAAAGTTCTCCAAAGAATAACTATCATTAACTGTGACTGTGAACAATAATGGATCTGGCAAAGCAGCTGCCTGCAATGCAGGAGACCCGGGTTCAATCCCTGTGTCAGGAAGATCCTCTGGAGAAGGGAATGGCAATCCACTCTAGTATTTATTCTGGAAAATCCCATGGACAGAGAAGCCTGGCGGGCCACAGTCCATGGAGTCACAAAGAGTCGAACACAACCAAGCAACTAAAACTACCACTACTACTATGAACAATAAAATTATGTTACAAGGCCACTTTCACATGCATGCTATTTTATTTGACATCATAGACGTCTTTATTCTCTTCTTTTGAATTGAAGTTATAGCAAATCCAATCACAGTAATAAAATTAGCAGAAGTGAAAAAGCATGTGAAAATATTCAACAAGATATATAAACAAGGAGACATACTTGAATTAAAGCTGGCCTTCTAGGCATGTCTATCACAAAAAATTTAAAACCCTCAAATAATCTTTAAATTGATCTATTTTAACATAATTATTACAACACAAAACTACATATATAATCTCTATATGTTTGATAATATTACTAATATTAGAAAATATAGTACATTTCTTTTAAAAATTTTACATCTTATTGAAGTCATCACAGACATCATTCCTTCTTTTCCAAAACATTATATATTTTAAATTTAAAGAAAATGTGCCTGCTTTTATTATTATTTTGAGATATTTTTCTCCATAGTAATCTTTCCTATTCCCATCACTCCTTTGTGAGACTTTTTTTAAACTTTAATTCTACCTGTGGTGTCTTTAGTTCCTTCTATTTTTGTATTTTGAAATTCGTGGGGGCTCCATAATTTTCAACTAATATTCTTGCATAAGATTAAATTTGAACTCTTCCGTGTAATGACATATGATCTTTAATAAATGATGCTATAGCTTCTAATGTATTATGTTGATAATTATCAGAGGCACTTTAATTTTTGTCAAATTTCCCTCTCCTCTCTAAAAAACAAGAAACTAAAATGAGCTCAGGGGATTAGATGACTTGTTCAGAGTCACAGATCAAGGAACAAAGATCTCCTGATACTCAGAACCTTACACCATGAATCAAACACATAGAGAGGGCTGTACCCCAAATCTCCTGAAGACCTCAGTCTACTTAAGGTTAATTTTTAAAATCTATCTAGGATGGCATTTGTAAATTGTCAGAAGCTTGAGTAGCCGCTGTACAAAAAGCCTTCATGTATAAACATCTCCGAAGCAGGCAAATGATAAATAACACAATGAGCGTTTTTTATCTTCCCAGCTTCAGCCTTTTGCTAGCTTATAAATTTTTTAGAGGGGAGCTATAATGCTATTGAATTGATGACAGCAACAGACAAGAATCTGGAGACAGGAAGATTCCTTCAGACAGACATTCCCCAGACAAACTGATAGCACTTAAGAGTTTAAGTGACACCTCTTCTCTAAAATCCCTAGAACAAAACCCCCCCAAAGCCATCAGATCTCCTGGCATCAGGTGTGAACTGAAACACAATTCATCCCTCGGATTATATCATATTACCCTATAAGCTTCTATGTTAACAAATCATATAGAATACAGCTCTGCATTTTTTCCTCTGGAAAGTAATTAGGCAAAACCTTTTCTCTGATTTTCATTTACCTTTGATTGAAAAACAGCTGGCTGCCCAGAGGAATTTTCCATTTGATATTCAGCATAAGAAGTGTCTTTACTTTCATGTCAATTGAAATATATCTTTTCTTTTGACAATAACTTGGACATATATACATATTTCATTGAAATGCAAATGAATAATGTATCAGAAGAAAATTTACAGAAAATACACATGCCTTTGTATGCTTTTTAATTTTTTGCAGTTTTTAACTGTCGCTTTCCATTTTCAGTTATTACCAAATATGGTCTTGATAACACCAAGAAATTTTTCTAATCCAGCACTACACTGACTTTTAAAGGGACTGCAGTGGGACTCTGTGCTATCTTTAAATTTATCCATGGTCCGTAACCAGGTGGCCAGAGGTCCAGCACTATCATAAGCCACATTGAAGGTCGAGCACAAGCTACTTTTCTCTCTTAGTCAGTTTTCTCATTTTTAACACTGATGGGAGAGAACTGGTGATTTTCAGACCCTTTAGCATCCTATATTGTATATTCAGAGATAATGTATTCCTAAATATTAATATATTCCTATATAAGCTGTGGAAGGGAAAATCGCCTCAGTACTGGACCAGTCTGGTGGATGGAAGGATGGCTTGCCAAAGTAACTCTGGCCAGATGGGAGTTTTATGTAAAACTGATGCAGCCTTCTCCTGATTCAAAAAACTCACAGAATTTCTGGAACTGCTTCAAAACAACTCTTACCAAACACATTTCGATGAGTTATGTCTATGCTGATCAGAAACATATGGATTGAATTTTCCTAAGGTTTAAAAATTAAATGCAAAGAGCATAACAAAATGAATTTTTCCAAAACTAAAAAATTAAATCATGTGGGATTCAAGAAGCCACTGAGTTCTCGCCATCTTATACTGGTCCCCTCAGCTACCCATCCTTTTTGGTTATTTGTTTCCTCAAATTATGATTAGGGGATTGAATATTTAGTTATTTTTATTTTTGTTATATTAGCTGGCATTGGAGGAAAATCAGACTGAAATTCATGAGCCCCACATGTGAGCATTTATTACCAGTACTCCTTTAGGTAAGATGGCCTCAATAATGTTTGTCAATAGCCTTGAAAATGTGTTCTTTGCTAAAGAAGAACCAGGTCAAAAAGAGGAGAGATTAACAAGATCTATTACAATCAAAGATGAATGACTCCAAGTGCAGCCCTTCCCAAGGAGAATTAGGACAGGGAGGATAGTGGGATACAATGATACAATGTCTAGTATTGAATCAGTCAGTACAGTAGCTTCCAGGCATATATGGTTATTTAAGTTAGTCTGACTTACATTAAAAATTTAGTTAATCAACTGCAAGAGCCACACCTCAAGCTCTCAACAGACACACGTGGCAGACAACTGCTCTACTGGGCGGCACAGATATAAAACTTTTCCATTGTCACAGAAAGCTCTATTGGCCAATGCTGGCCCAGTATAATGCCTAGTATGCAATAGCTGCCATATGAAAATTCAAGACACTAATTAGAAACTAATAAAGACATTTTGAATAGCTAAGATTAATTGAGGAAAGTTCGTTTTCAAAGAAAAAAAATTCCTTTTTCTGCAGATGTTTGGGCAACCTTAATATATACATTATGTCAGAATAATCACTATGCTAATCAGTTGATACAATTTAAGCAGTTTCTATTAATTACTATAAAACATCAATTCAGCTCTATTTTCTCTCAATTATCATTAAAACTATCTTGTATTTGTATAAATTTAATTATAGGAAACTATTTAGCATAGAAAGCATATTCATTTAACCTTCACAGAGCTCTAAAATTAAGGATTATCATTTCTGTTTTATAGGTATGGAAACATGTTAATGGAATCAAATGACACAGTTACACGGCTGTATTCTAATTTAGAGGAATCAAGGGATTATTTACAGTGCGGGCATGCTCAGTCACCCAGTTATATCTCACACCTTGCGACCCCACGGACTATAGTCTGCCAGGCTCATCTGTTCATGTGATCTTTAAGGCATTGCCATTTCCTTCTCCAGGGGATCTCCCCAACCCAGGGATCGAAAGCCTACCATATAATAACGGCCTAATAAATATTGCATTTTGTTGTTGCTGAAGTTATGATGATGACAATTATGGCCTGAAATCACCTACTGTAATAATTAGTTTTCAAAGATGGCTCCCAGTGAGGAATAAGCAATGAGCTTATTCATGTGTGTGTGTGAAAGCTGCTCAGTCGTGTCTGACTTTTTGTGACCCCATGGACTATATAGTCCATAGAATTCTCCAGGCCAGAATACTGGAGTGGGTAGCCTTTCCCTTCTCCAGAGGATCTTCTGAACCCAGGGATCAAACCCAGGTCTTTCACATTTCAAGTGGATTCTTCACCAGCTGAGCCACAAGTAAAGCCAAAGAATACTGGAGTGGGTAGCCTATCCCTTCTCGAGTGGATCTTCAGGGCCCAGGAATCAAACAAGGGTCTCCTGCATTGCAGGCAGATTCTTTCTATCAGGGAAGCCCGAGCTTATTCATGCCTTAATGCAATCTACTTACACATTGAATACTGGACTGACCTGTGACTGCCTTCAATCAAAAGAATGTGGTAGAAGCAACACACAACTCTAGTTTCGAGCTTAAGCCTTTAAAAAGGCCTGACAGCTTCTTCTCATGTACTTTTGCAAGCCCTTGAGCCAACTTGTAAGAGGTCTAGTTAACCTGATTGAGACATATAGAGAAACCATGTGGAAAGACTTCAAAGAGAGAAGGAAACTATGGAGAGTCTATAAAGCAATAAAGAGGCCCCACCATCTGATCATCCTATCTGAACAAAACCTTCCAGTCATCTCTCCCAAGGCTCTGGAAGTCATCTTTCATGTTCTAGCCATGGCCACCACTTGGCCGCAGTCACACAAGTGACACCAAGTGAAAACCAGAAGAGTCATCTACTGAGCCTTAGTCAATCAATAGAAGCATGAAAAACAATTAAATGTTATTTTAAGCCATCTGGTGGTGAAGTGGTTTGTTATAAATAACCAACAGATAACCAGAGCATCTAATACTAGTTGTAAAATTACATATGAAATCTTCAAAATCATTGTAGTCAGAGATGCTATGTAGATTTCTCTATCTATTGTCTTCTATTTGATACATTTTCATTTATTATATCTGTCAAATATACCTCATATCTGATTTTTTTCTAACACAGATTCTTTGCTATGTTAAAGTAAATCTACCTGATTTACCATTCATATAATCTGTTTCTTCCAGTTTTACATCTTTGATTCACAGCATTTTTGTTATCTGTGATATTTCCTTCTTTCATAGAGGTCAATCTATTTTCACTTTCTTCTTCCCAGAAGCCTTCCTCCACTTTACTACTATTTTTCCATGGCTCACACATAAACATTTGGAGCCACATTAATGCACTGATACATATTTCTAGTAGATGGCTTATTTAGTATGAAGTTTCATTTGTGCCACAGTCTGATTCTGTCTTTGAAGAACAACAACATACACTTTTGTATTTTTATGCAGTAATAAGTATATCACGCAACTCTATATATAGATTGTCTCCCAGGGACAGACTAACATCACCAAGCTCTAGAAATAGCTGACTATAACACCAATGTCAGTTCACTAACATAATAAGAAAAATGATTTTCAAAGTAACATCACTAGACTAGAATGATTTTCCATTCATAATTTTCACATTATGGTGGTTTTAAACCATAGGCAAACAACATGGAAAGCTAATTATAATCAAAAGCTTGCTTATTGAGGGTGGAATGTTTCTTAATACAATTTGATTGTATTATGGACTCTATCTAAGAGAGTCTCATGTATCCACATCCACAGTAAGCTTATATCCATTGCCTAGCCATGCAAGTTCTCAGGCCAGGCATATTCTTTCTACACTGTGTTAAATAAATACTTCTTGACTGGATCTTTATTCATTCAAAAATAGTTATGAAGCATCAACTATATATCAGGCATTGAGGATAAGGAAAAAGAAAATATGACCTAAGGGGACAAAAATCCCCATCCTAATGGAAATTACATTTTAGGAAAAGTTTCTGACTTACTGCTAAGCTCTCTAAAATAAATTCAAAAAAAAAAATTAAGTATGCTCATATGTATATAGCTATTGTTTTCTATATTAGAAAATTTATATTTTACCTGGAATTCTGAACCTATAAAGCTGTCAGAATAAGCAAATACCTACTGAAGCTGAGATTAAGAACTTCAGTTTGCCGGATGTGTAAACGGTTAGGCCATACTTCCCAGTGCGTGAGCGTAAAGCATTAAATCCTTATATTAACAAGAACCATTATAGCCCTTTATTTCAAAAGTGATTTAGAATCTTTTAAATAAATCCAAAGCAACCATCTAGTGCAATCTATATTTTTCTGATACAGCCTTTAAACTAATGCTCCTTTCTACAAAAATCACCAAAACATCTAAATGAAAAGAGAAGTTTATTTGGCTCAACCCTAATGTTAGCCCACTGCTTTCAGTTTTTAAGCCGCATCATCACCTAATAGGGAGTAAATATGCTATGTCTCTGACTAACCTAATAAGGTATCCAAGGGATTTTAAAAATATTTAACTGGGTTTGGTAAAAATCCTCCCCGCCCCCCACCCCCACCCCTACTCTCTAAAAGTATAAAGCCTTTAGTCTTCAGTAATACAGATTGAAGGACCTGAAAATGTCTATAAACACATTTTCCCTGCTTATCTAGGGTTCTCCTCTGTTCATTGGGATCAGTGTTTAGATTGTTTTCAGAGAGGGGACAGCACCTTGTCAATGCCTGTTACATGTCAAAGGGTCATCTGAGCTTGAATCCACCATTGGAGCCTGGAAGGAATGCATTTACTTTCAACAGGCTGAAGTTTGGGCCTGTGAAAAATTATTATGTCAAGGTTTAGCCATTTAAGGAGGGTTAGCGTAAAGTTACTCCACCATTAGGCCTATGGATTGAAATGATCAGCACTTCGAGAAAACTCCTGAGTATTAATGGAAATAGAAATGATGACAACAAGGCAAATAGCAAAATACCACCTATGGTAGTGATGATGTTAAAAATAGTGCTGTGGAATTCAAACAGCTCACAAATTTGGATCACTAGATGTGGTTCCTAACAACAGTCCTAGTTGTAACTTTGTGTTTTTCCCAAACAAAGCCCTCTATAATAGAGATATTTTATCAGCATGTTTATTACCATCTTTCATTTACTATTTTATAAAAGTACAAGACTCATTTTAGTAGCTCATTTTAGTCTCCTTTAGACTCCTTCTACTTACCAATTCAAGCAAGTGACACATATTTCTTTGCTGAAAGTTTCTGCTACAAGGCTTTGTTTTTTTTAATTGGAGGAAATTGCCTTACATGTGGTGTTGATTTCTGCCATACAATAACACAAATCAGCCATAGTTAAACATCTATCCCCTCCTTCATACACCTCTCTCTGCTCCCCCCATCCCACCCCTCTAGATCATCACAGAACACCAGGCTGGACTCTCATGCTATATAGCAACTTCTTACCAACTATCCATTTTATACATGACAGTTCATATATGTTGATGCTACTTTTCCATTTGTCCCACTCTCTCCCTCCCCACTGTGTCCACAAGTCCATTCTCTCCATCTGCATCTCCATTCCTTCCCTGCAAATAGGTTCATCAATACAATTTTTCTAGATTTCGTATATATGTATTAATATATGATACGTGTTTTCCTCTTTCTGACTGACCTCACTCTATATAACAGGCTCTAGGTTCATCCACCTCACTAGAATTGACTCAAATTCATTTTGTATTATGGCTGAGTAATACTCCATTGTGTATATGCACCACGTCTTCTTTATCCATTCATCCGTCAATGGACATCTAGGTTGCCTCCATTTCCTGGCTATTGTAAATACTGCTCAATGAACACTGGGGTCCATGTGTCTTTTAGAACTGTGGTTTTCTCAGGGTATATGCCCAGCAGTGGGGCTGCTGGGTTATATGGTAGATTTAGTCCTTGCTTTTAAAATACTCTCCATTCTGTTCCCTCTGATGGCTGTAGAAGTTTACATTCCCACCAACAGAGTAGGAGGGTTCCCTTTTCTCCACATCCTCTCCAGCATTTATTGTTTGTAGATTTTCTGATGATGGCCATTCTGGCTGATGTAAGAGGATACCTCATGGCAGTTTTGATTTGCATTTCTCTAATAATTAATGATGTTGAGCATCTTTTCATGTGTTTATTGGCCATATGTATGTCTTCTTTGGAGAAATGTCTGTTTAGGTCTTCCGCCTATTTTTTGATTGGGCTGTTTTGGAAAAAATCAGAGTATTCATGATCAAATTCATCAACCTGGTCAGTGAAAAGTTATGTGTGGCTCAATTACGCATTAGAAAGAGCATAAAGTCAGACATTTATTAGCTGTTTCTCATAGGATAGGTACTTAAATTCTGTTCCCTCATCTACTAAAATAAGTATAACAATACTACTTCAAAAGGTTTTTATCAGAGGGAATGAGTGTGCAATGTCTCTAATGTTGCCAAATCCACAAAGGTTAATTACATATTTATCACAGAACTGTATGAAAGAATAAGTCATACTAGAAGTGAAACTGAAGAAATTCAAAAGCACCCAAAATACTTAATATTAATCATCGCCATCATGCAACTCCACCAGGTTTCCCCACAGGACTAAAAGGGTCACCATTTCATACTAAATCATTTTCATTAAGTGCACAAGCTTCAGGGGCTAAAAACAGTTTGATTTAGCAATTCAAAGGCAAAGGTACAAGGATTTCCTTAAGGTATATGTAAACATGGACTTAAGCCAGGAGCTCTGTAGGCCCCCGGGGCTGGCGCTTGCTTGCAAATGAACCCATCCTTTGGCCAGAGAATGCAGTACAGCAGTATAATGTGAGATGCAGTCTTGTGTGGAAGTTCCTGATAGTCACTTTTATATAGCCAAAACAGTGTTGACAAAGATTTTTTTTAAGGCATTTATTTTATTTTTCAAAAAATATTTTTGCTACAAGGTTTGAGTAATTTTATGTTATCACAACCTTTAAATTTTTTTGAACAGCAAAGGAACTGGGGGCAAGGCTAACATCCATTCTGGTTTGGTTGGAGGGCAGTTCTTTACAAAATCATGGTTATGGGTTAAACGGTTTTCAAAAGGCAGAAAGCTGAATGAATTTTATGTTCCTTTCTTTTCTATTATCTTTCTAATATATCACCTAAATCCTTACTGTTACAGTCCCTTCCTCATCACTTCAGTGGAAAGAGAACAATCCAGAATTCAGTGAATTATTCCTAAGAAAGCCTGACCTACGCAAAATCTAGTAAAAGGATTAGCATGGTCTTCTTGCCTGCTGTGCTTTTATTTATGCACGGTTCATAAAGGCGCGCTGCTGATTCCCATTTAGCTTGTTATCCGCTCTAATCCCATTATTTTTCTGCTACTGTTGCCTCACCCTGAAATGTTCAGTTTCTGTCCTTAAGATAGTTTTCTCTTCACAGGTGAATTGTTCTTTACTGTTTCTATCAGACCTCATTCAACTTGTCAAAGGCTTTTTGAAATGCAATGTTCTTTCCCAGGATTTTACTTTCAAGGTACAGTGAAATGCCTACAAAGATCTGCACAACTGACAAATAAAATTATCATCAACATCTACTGAATAAACATAAAAATGGTTATGGCATTATACAGATCACAGTGGATAACATAAAGGCATGTAATACACCGTCCTCATTCGAACTGCCTGGTGGGGAGATAAGACCACCACAAGTACAGAGCAGTATATGGTGTTCAAGACAAGAGAGAGCACTCTGAGAAGGAGCCAAGGTAGTTACAGCCTGAAAGAAAGGTTTGGATGTTTTTGAGGGTAAAGAAGGGAAATTAAAGTGACAAGGGCAAGAGAAACAGTTTTAGCAAAGACAAAATATTTCTGGAGCCCATTTGGAGCATAATAAGAGAACTAGGATGCTTGAAATCAGGACTACACCCAGAGGCTTAGAGAGAGAAAACTTAGGGTAATGGGTTTGTGCCACATTATGAAGAACATTCCGTACTAGGTCAGAGCAGTCAGAAGTATGCAACAAGGTCATACTGTGTGGTAGTTAAAGTACAATCTGAAAAGATGAGTTCAAATCCAGGCATTGCTACTAACTGGCTATGACTCCTTGGAAAAATTACTTCCATTTATTTCTGCAGGTGGAAAGTGAGATTTTTAGTAGCTTCCACTTCTAGAGAATCCATGAGTATATAAGATGGCACACGTAAGATGACTACTCCCACGAGCACTGTGGTGGCACCAAGGGTGCTGATGAGCAAACATGTCTGATCCTTGTCATCAGGGATTCCGGGAAAAGGAGTTTGGGTTTATTCAGTTAGACAAAAGAAAGCAACTTTTTTTTATCGTTCCTTTTAAACAGAGGAGTAGCATGATGAAAACTAACTTGGAGGAAAATAAGCTAATAATCTTACAGTAGAAAATTTATACAGCTAAAGCATATATCTGCCAGGGGTCTGATAGCAGAAACTGGATAATGAGTTTCTAGTTAGAAGTTATGAAAGATCACAACTCTGGATTCAAAGATACGCCATTCATTTGCATGTTTGGTTGGGATCTGAAGTAGTAAAATAGAAATATTATAGTTACAAGGGCAAATTTTCTTTCTGCAGGATTTAATGTAGATTGTTCAATCTTATATTTACATTCATTAAATAAATGAGAAATCATTTACTGACTCATGCCTTAGACCTCCTGAGATTTAACAATTAATCATAACAACTTAGCACTAAACCACTTCTCTCAAGGCCAAGGAAAACTCAGGCAACTCAAAATCATATCTATGAGCCATTAATTAAGCAATAAAGATAATTAGTGGAAATAACACTGAGCTGAAGCCCAGTAGCTGCAGTAGGAGTCTTATTATTCCCATTATAACCTTGTAAAAATTCCACTATCTCGTCTGGGTCCCGATTTTTCAACATAAATAAGTGGAACCAGAGGTACTCAAAAGTCCTTCTAGCTCACAAATTCCAGGATTTTATGATGTAATTCAAAGACCTGGTCATTCCAAACTACTTTGGTAGAGTGTTTTATTAATATGTTCTCCTACAGGTTAGTATAAATTTTTTTCAGTCATTTAATTAGAGGGGTGTACTCAATAACATAGAAGATACATATAGAACACAATATTTTTCCAGTGGTGTGTGGGATTCAGCCATTGTGAGAGCTTATTGCTAAAGTTTTAGGAATATTAAAAACCCATTGACATCAGGCTGTTAGGCTGAAATTGATCATGGTGGGAGAATTTATACCCTGCAAATCTGTAAATAACACAAAGTATGTTTTGCATTTTTGTTTGTCTTTTCTGGAGAGTCAGTTGTTAAACATGTATCAGCACATTAAGTAGAATAAGTAAATCAATATTATCAAGCAACTAAGGTCTTCTGTTTCACAGTTTTTGAATTATGATTGGCTCTGTGATAAAAGATAATAGGAACTGTCTCAAAGAGTGATTCAGAACAAATAAAGTACATTTAAAGCAAAGTTCAACATGATGTCAAAAATAACAAAACTACTCTTCCATTTTATCTCTTTCCTACTGTCTCAAGATAATTCTGATTTGTATAAATGAGAGCTGCCAAGAAGACATGGACCCTTGTTCTATATCCCAGCTGGAACTCACAGTCAAGACAGCTAGTTCTTAATAGAGTGACTTGTCCTCAGTGGGATGTCCTAGGAAGTGGGTTAGCTTTAAACAATATCAGGGATAAACAAGAAAACTCACCATAGCAGCAATGCGGTGGTTTAACAGCAACCCACAGAAAGATCTGAAGGCAAGCACTACTCCTAATAAATATCCTGATATTCAATCTAAGGGACTCTAAATTTGGTTTGCAAGATTGCCAACACATGTTACAATGCTTCCTGGGGTCCAGTACCACCACAGAATCATTCTAAAAGAAGCCAACAGTAGAGGGTGAGAGAAGAGCTTTAAATCTGGATTTAATTTCTCATAAATGAAATAAATGTGTCTTTTTAAGGATTTTTGCATGCCTGTTAACAAAGAAAGAGACACTGCAGATTTACAGGGCTAGAAGACTGAAGTTCCAAGAGTCTTTGTTTGAGAGGAGTGAAATGTTCAAAGATAACTCACTACAAAATCCTGCCAGGACCCTTAAGATGATGATTAAAATTTGCTTTGAAGAGAGTGACCAAGTACAATAATCTCAGGAGGATTTTATGTCTTGATTCTTTTTATTTACTAAAATGTGTATTGTACACCAGCAAGAATAACAACAAAAATAACTGACATTACTACTACTTGGCACCTCATTTGATGAATGGCAGTGTAAGTAATCTCAGATTGTGAGTGTATGCTCAGTTGTGAGTGTAATTTTTAGAGAAAGTTTTTAAAAGAAAAATTGCTTTAAGGACCTAGAAAAATCAAAGTATATATATCCTAAAACATTTTTTTTTCCTATCAAGAGTCTGAAGTATATATTCTCCCATTGTATTCAAGATGGAATTCAAACTTAATTTCCCATTGCTAAGAATCAATTCAGTTCAGTCACTCAATCGTGTCCGACTCTTTGCAACCTCATGAACCACAGCACGCCAGGCCTCCCTGTTCATCACTAACTCCTGGAGTTTACTCAAACTCATGTCCATTGAGCTGGTGATACCTTCCAACCAACTCATCCTGTGTTGTCCCCTTTTCCTCCTGCCTTCAATCTTTCCCAGCATCAGGGTCTTTTCAAATGAGTCAGTTCCTCGCATCAGGTGGCCAAAGTATTGGAGCTTCAGCTTCAGCATCAGCCCTTCCAGTGAACACCAGGACTGATCTCCTTTAGGATGGACTGGTTGGATCTCCTTGCAGTCTGCTCAGCTTTTTTATAGTCCAACTCTCACATCTATACATGCTGCTGCTGCTGACTCTGCGACCCCATAGACGGCAGCCCACCAGGCTCCCTTGTCCCTGGGATTCTCCAGGCAAGAACACTAGAGTCGGTTGTCATTTCCCTCTCCAATGCATGACATTGAAAAGTGAAAGTGAAGTCGCTCAGTTGTGTCCGACTCTTCGCGACCCCATGGACCGCAGCCCACCAGGCTCCTCCATCCGTGGGATTTCCCAGGCAAGAGCACTGGAGTGGGCTGCCAGTGCCATCTCCAAGCCATACATGACTACTGGAAAAACCACAGCCTTGACTAGACTGATGTTTGTTGGCAAAGTATTGTCTCTGCTTTTTAATATGCTGTCTAGATTGGTCATAACTTTCTTTGCTAAGAATAAGGCCTCTAAAATGAGCTAATCACTCCTTTATGGCCCGATCAAGCCACATCTATCAGAGTTACTAATAGTAGCAACACTTTGAAGGGTAGACCATTTGGAAATCACCCAACATTTACTAATTAGTTACATTAGCATTCTTAGGAAATAAAATGATAAAAAGATTTTGTACCCAATGGAAAAAAAATTAAAAGAGTGAAATTTAGCTTGAAAATTAATGTTGATGAATTATGCCTTACTCATAACTCTATTTTCTTCTTATGATACCTATGCATGTTGAATCAATAAGAAAACATTTCCCGAGATAAAATGAATAAAAGGGCAGAAAACTGTCTTAAAAAGGTAGGCATCAAATCAAGCTTTCCAAGTGTAACCTTGTTCTCTTATTGGTGTTGATTGTTGTTACTATCATTATTATTCTTTATTAACATTATTTAAAAATGCAGTGATATACCTTTAGCAGAAAAATGAGTGGTTTCTCTCATGCTGACTTAAAATCATCATAAAACATGAAGTCTCCTCTAATGCTTATGAAAGAGAATTATTGGTTGTGTGTAGTGATTTTGGAGTAGTTATATCTGTCAGTTGGGCTGGGGAGAGAAGAACCATTTATAAACTATAAATGTTCACTTTGAAATTTTCATGCAAATTTGGCAATGAAAAAAAAAACCTGTAAACAATTTATGTTTAATGTAGAAGATTCCTGCTGCTGCTACAAAACAAAAAAGGTAACCACACCAAATGCATTATAGACATCACGCTAACCAAGGCTGACAGTGCTAGGATGAGGAATCAGACATAATCTTATTATTTGGCTATAGTTTGGACAGCTTCTAGGCATGACTTAAGAAACAGAATTCAAAACATTATTTTCTAAAATGGCAGTTTCCCATTCAGGCTTCTGTTTCCAATTTGTCTTCTCCCTCACACTCCATTCCTCTCCCAACTCCCCTCCTTCTCTCACTCTCTTCTTCCTCCCATGGCTACCTCCTTACTTCCCTCCTGACTTCTTGGTCAGCTATATTTGAAGTGGTAAAATACTTCCTTGGGATTTCCTGCTTGCCTATTATAAACCACATCCAAATTATCTCAATATTATGCTAATCACAAAAGGTTGGGTGGGCTAATGACTCTCTCACATGTAAAGTCATTGTTTGAAGTGTATGCGGCCAACTTTTTCTTAAACGAATTTACCAAGAGTCATTATCGAGGAACTAAATCTTTGGAAACATTTACACAAAACATGGTGATAGTGGGAACCAGATGCTTTCATTTCTATTACAATGCTTTTGGGAGTTGGGCCTTTTTTTCCTTCTTTTTTTTTCACCTCCTCTCTCCCCTGGTATAAAGAGCAAGTTTCCACACTATCATGGACATGTTGCAGTAAACTGTGTCAAAGTCTGCTTCCACTAATCTGTGGCTGTTATTAATATCAATGGAGAAGAGCTATAAATTCCACCCTGACATGGCTTCAGTGGTGTGAACCCCTAGATCTTCTCTAATCCCAAGATTAGATACTGAAGTGCCGTTTCAATTGCACGATATTATCACATCCTATCACTTGGTCCCGTTTCAGACTGGAGCATTTACTGACAATACTTTCCAAGCTGTTGCTAAGTTGTGAGCACTCCAGCTTATCTGCTGCTCCTTTTACCGTCTTAACTAGCAAGACTCTGAGAAGAAGTTTCCTTCTAATAATGCCACCAAAAACAATCTGCTTGTTTTCATCCCCTTTAATACAAAATGTCCTTGAGAGTCACAAACACTTATTTACTCTGAATCACTCTCGGTGAAAGAATCAGTCTCCTTTTATTTATTAATGTTTTGGAGCTATGCTAATTTCACATCCCTGTTTCTTTCTCTTTGGATTTCTTATTGACATCATGAAAATCATGTGAAGACATGAGGAACTCTTTGTTGCTATTCATGGCCTTTTTTTCTGTGAAAGATTACTTCATGTTCATCTCTCCAGGAGGAATGATGAATTAACGACTTTAGAGAAGTAAGGAGTTTGATTCCTGGGCCGGGAAGATTCCCTGGAGAAGAAAATGGCAACCCATTCCAGTACTCTTGCCTAGAAAATCCCACGGATGGAGGAGCAGGCTACTGTCCATGGGGTCGCAAAGAGTCAGGCACGACTGAGCGACTTTTTTTTTCAGTCTCCCTGCTGTAACAGACAACAAAGACAGTTAAAATAGCTTGACATATTTGATGAGAAAATGTATTTCTTCCTCCGCAAATAGGACTTTCCAAAGTTTCTGGATCATCAGAATTTGGTATATATGTAATTACATACACACAAAACACTGGGTAACATTGAATCTGCTTGGCACCCTCACTTGGATAGCAAGGAGAGCTAAGTGCTCAATAGGAGCAAAAAGTGAACTGCAAATTATCTGAGCAAACCACTCTTCGGCAATATTCCCAACTTAGTTCCTTGCCACAGCGACCCAGTGTCTTCACTGATGCCCTCTCATTTTATTATACACCCAATTCCTGAACAGATCCTGCATGCCTAACACTCAAATCCAACCACTCCCTCCCACTTGTTCTCCTCTGGTCATACAAGTCAGTGTTTGTCTTTTCAAAAATTTTTGCCCTCACATCTTGATTAGATTTTAGTCTTTCACTCTTTCCCCTTTAAATATTTTCTTAACAGAGCATCCAGGACGATTCTTTTATAAAACACTTTAGATTACAGCAACCTTATACCAAAAATTTTCTTTGGCATTCTTTCCCAAAGGGGGAAAAAAACAACTAAATCTATCATTGATTACTTATGTTCATCTCTATAGTAGGAATGGTGAATTAAGCACTTTAGAGAAGCAAGGGGAAAACCAAAGTCCTTACTGTAACAAACAAAGACAGGAAAAATAGCTTGACATAACTGATGAGAAAATATATTTCATCAGCTGAAAACAGGTCTACAAGACTGCAAAGCTGGCCAGCATGTCCTGCTCTTCCTCATTCCAGGGACTCAAGTCGCTTTGCTATTTCTCCAGCACTGCGGCCATGCTCCCTCTCAGGCTCACGTGCTCTGTTTGCTGGCATCCTAGAAGTCCCTGAGGGTCACCCCTTTGCCTCTTTCAGGGCTCACCCAAATGTCCTGTTCTCTATGATGGGTGGGGAGAAAATAGGGTGTGTGCGTTTGACATGTACACACTTCTTTGTTTAAAGTAGATAACAAACAAGGTCCTACTGTATAGCACATGGAACTCTGCTCAGTATTCTGTAACAACATGAATGGGAAAATAATTTGGAAAAGAATAGATACATGTATGTGTATAACTGACTCACTTTGCTACACACCTGAGACAAACGCAACACTGTTAACTCACTACGTACACGTGTGTGTGTTAAGTCCCTTCAGTCACGTCCAACTCTTTGCAACCCCATAGACTGTAGTCCACCAGGTTCCTCTGTCCATGGGATTCTCCTGGCTAGAACACTGGAGTGGGATGCCATGCCCTCCTCCAGAGGGTCTTCCCAACCCAGGGATCAAACCAGAGTCTCATATGTCTCCTACACTGGCAGACAAGTTCTTTACCACTAGCACCACCTGGGAAACCCTGTTAATTTACTATGATCCAATATAAAATAAAAATTTTAAAAATTAAGCTTTAAGCCCCACAACCCTCTGTACTCCCTTTCTTCATTTTCATTTTTCTCCTTAGAACGTTTCACAATCTGTTATATATTTTATTATTTACTATGTTTATTGCCTGACTCCCCTCACTAGAATATAAACTCCATGAGGATGCACATGTAGGTCTGATTTATTTGCTGCTTTATCCTTAGGCCTTAGAAAGTGTCAGGAACATAGAGGTATCCAATAAACACTTGTGGAATATTTACATCTCTGTATCTATTGCATTGTACTGAATGTCATCTGTATTTGCCTACTAGCATGATATTTTTGGAGGTGACTAGAATTATTAACATTAGAATAAACCTTGATAAAAGTAAAATATAATTTTATTCATTTATTTAACCCCATAAAATCATGATTATCTATTGATTTTGTTAAAGAAAAATAACAAATAATCTACATTTTATAAGCATAGTATTAGTTTCCTTAATCACAACTAGATAAAATAATCCACAATAGGTTATATATTTCTAGATGTTAAGATCTCTATATATACTTGATGCGTTTAATGACAAGCTGTAAAATTTGAAGAAGACAAAAATAGAAGTTTCTAAATCTCAACATATATAATAAATAAATTGGAACAACTAGAGATTCCTAAAAACAAAATGCATTATACTGATCCACCCACAATATAACTTGATCTCAGGGACTTTAAGATACTTATTCAGTAAACTTCAAGAGTATTTGCACTTAATTATTGAATAAACAAGTGTAGCTGGTATATAAGCCGGGGACTTCTGGTAGCACTTTGTCAGTTTTCTTTGATCTCTGGAAGTTTTAAGTCCTTTTCCAGACTTGAGCTAATTACTAGGGACTTCTGTCCCCTGCTCCACCTGCTTTTTGCCTTGTTCAAACTCACCAGTTGTTTTGTCTGTCATTACACAGACTTTGGCATGAAAGTCAAATCCCTGTCAGTGTGTACAAGAAAGGAATCCTTTTCGATAGCACTAAAGATTTTAGAGGGTCACACAGTGAAGTCTTATCAGAGGGCATGCAGGTTTCCATCATTTTTCTGGTTCTTCTCTTTTCTTTTCTCCTCTACTCCCGTCTTACTCTTCCTCCCTTTTAGAAACAAAGCAAGTCTTGTCTGCAATTCATGTTTAGTTGACTCCTGAATTCCTATGTTTTGTTGCATGAAAACATTCTGCTTGTTTCTGGGACTGTCATCTACCCATTCAGACTAGTGAATGTCTTCTGAAATAATAAAACACTTATCTCCACGAGGAAAAATGCTAGTTACAGCTGCTAACATAATAAGTTAAAAATTAACTTCCAAGCAGTTCATCTTTATAATGATAAACAGCAAGAGGAATTGCTCTAGTAGCTTTCAATAAAAACAGCATTTAGTTCCTACTTTGCTCAGAAAGGATTATATGCAATTTGAAAATACCACAGCCTAGCTAATTATTATACTACAAACAAAAGTAAGTGAGAAAATGTGAGCAAGGGGAAAATAAAGATAACTAAGATGAAGTCAGAAATAGGATTAGTATATTAAATGTCTACTGAGGAATAACCACCAGACTTAGATCTGGTTTGTCAACCATCATTACAAAGTGGGAACCTAGTCAGTCTCATAATTCAGTTGCCATAAAGTTAAAAAAGAAATGCTTCTCAAAAACCCAATTAATTATGGCATAAAGATTTTTTAAAAGTCTGTATCTTCATTAAAAAGATACTGTGTGATGAGGAAAGCAAGTTCTCAAAAATATTCTTAGAATAAATAAAATATGTATATAAAAGAGTAGCTCAGTGCCATAAAAGCTAAGGGCACGTCAGCTCAGTTCAGTTCAGTTGCTGAGTTGTCTCTGACTCTGCAACCCCATGAACTGCAGCACGCCAGACCTCCCTGTCCATCACCAACTCCCAGAGTTTACCCAAACTCATATCCATTGAGTTGGCTATGGTTGGCATCCAACCATCTTATCCTCTGTCGTCCCCTTCTCCTCCTGCCCTCAATCTTTCCCAGCATCAGGGTCTTTTCCAATGAGTCAGCTCTTCACATCAGGTGGCCAAAGTATTGGAGTTGCAAATTCAACATCAGTCCTTCCAATGAACACCCAGGCCTGATCTCCTTTAGGATGGACTGGTTGGATCTCCTTGCAGTCCAAAGGACTCTCAAGAGTCTTCTCCAACACCACAGTTCAAAAGCATCAATTCTTCAGCGCTTAGCTTTCTTTACAGTCCAACTCTCACATCCATACATAACTACTGGAAAAACCATATCTAATAAAAATGAATTTTTGAGGGAATTAGTGAATTCATTGATTTATTTCCCTCTTTAGTAGAACATGGAGTGTCAAGAAATGTTCCTTTCTTTTATTTCAGTGGTTAGTGTTATTATAATCATTGTATAGTCTTCTATAAGCAAGGTAATACATTATTAATATAGTCTAAAAAAGACTATATTAAAATGTCATTCTTCAATTAATTCCATTATTTGAGACTTGAAGTATCTGATATTTTTAAGACTATAATCTTACGCTAACAATGCAAATAGAAAGAAAAAAATCATTATAACATAAAGCAAAAATTGATTTTATTTTGATAAAATACAATTAGGAGATTAAAAACATAACTTTTATCAGATTTATGTCTTAAACCAAAAGCATACATTTGGCATTGCTTCCTGAATGTCAACCTTTTGTATGAATACATTGTTACCTCCCATGAGGGACAGAATGAAAGAGGGGAATAAAAATATGTGTGAAGCATCTAAGAGTCTCTGGATGAGACTAATTTAATGATTGAAATATAATGAATGGGAAACATATGTACTTATTTCCCTTTAAAATTCATATTTAATGAAAAAATGACCTTCACAGCTAACAGTTTATGATGTGATGTCCCCCCTTTAGCCATGTCCAAATTTTAATTTTATTAAAGCCGTGTTTCTCTAGTAGTATGCTTTTCCATCAGACAATGTAAAATTTAAAAGTTTAGAAAGAATTAATGAGAAAATAGAATTTACAATCCTATCTCTAACTTTGAGTTGTTGGTTGGTTGGTTTTTTTTTTTTTTTTTTTTGGTCTCCCACAGTGCAAACATGCAGCAGGTGACTGAGAAAATACTGTATAAATTATTCTAAAGCTATATTGGAATGCCTTTACCAAACTCTTCTTTCCCAAGACTCCTTCATAATAGTAACAACACAGAATAAAAAGGAATAAACCGAGGCTGTCATTAAGTCCACTGCCACAGTTGTTGAATACTGGTATCAGTTCCTTATCTCATTTTCTCTACGCCATTGGGTTTTAAATATTGGGAATATGAACCCTAGGTCAATTTCATGGTCAGTAGATATGAGTTAAGATATTAACACATGTCTAAAAAAATGAAAAGCAGATGCGATTGTGTTGAAGGACAAAACAGATTAGAGGAAACTAAAACCCAGATCACCTGAATAAAGGACTTGCAGGAAAAGCAGAAGCTATTTTTTCAAAAGGAATCTTGGAGAGAGTCTTCCATCTTAGCAATTAGAAAAAAAGAAAAAGAATTAATGAAAAAAGAGTGTAAGGATTGGGGCTGAATCATGGGGAATAAAGGAAGATCTATTTGTGAACAGTTCTATCAGCTGACTTCTTTGAACTCATTCCTACCCACAAAGCTTGATTGACAAACAAAAACTAGTGGTCTTCTCAATTGAATAACTGAGTCATCAATCTGGGGAGATGCAAGTGCGGATGTTACTGCCTCAACAAAACCTTGATAACTCTGCTGAGGAACACTCAGTCAATAATTCTGCTCTCCTGTACAGCATGTAGCCTGTCAGCCAGCCAATTTTACCTGAGTATTCAGAACTTCCACACCAACCTCTCATTTATGAGAGAGTCCATCAGGAACATACCCACCTACACAAAAGAAAGAGCTATTTGAAATAATAAATTTTACTTTCATTTCCAAATGTAAGTAGGAAAATAAGAGCTTCAAGACATTGGAACAAAATCCATTTGAAAATCCATGGTTGATAGGAGAGGGCACAGCTCCCTGTTGCCAGTTAAGCCACTGAGCTCTTTTCCTGGTATTTTTGGATATGTGGCAAAGAAAGCTATCTGGGTCTATCAACAGCCATTTGGGTATGATAGGTGGAGAGGCCATAGTTTTTACTATCAATACTCTTTCCAACAGGGAGAAGATAAATCTATCATAAGAAAGAAGGAAATAAGCATCAAAAAGAAAAAAAAAAAAGCAAAGATGAGAGACAAAGTTTTGTTGGCATTCAGATTATATTCTATTACAACTGTCTCCGAGTCTCACATAGGTCCATGCTTTGCCAGCAGCTTAGCACTCCTGTAATTCTATAAATTCCTTTGTTTTTCAATAGTTTGAAAATACATCATAATGTTTGAAAATAATCACTGAATACATTGCTTTTATAAATTATCACAGTAGACATGATATATTTTGTGACAAGATATGACAAGTAATAAAACCAACCAGAATTTACTTAACATATATTTTCCTCATCACACTATTGAGACATTCTATGCATAGTCCAATAGCACTGTTGATTTCAAAGAGGCCTTTGGAGCTCAGCTTTTGGAACTGCCTTCTCAACATTTTACAGAAAGCATTACAGTGTTTCCAAAGATTCATGTCATTGAAGGTAAATATCATACTATTTTAGATTCCATTTTTATAAATTAAATAGAAGGTGAAATCTTCTTGGGAACCTTAAGTACAGTTGGGGATAATGAAGAGCAAACAAATATATTTCGCCTTAGTCACTCAAACCTTAATCTCTCAGAGCTAAGTGTCGATGGCCACCATGATGTTTTGACCATTATACTGTAAATCATTTTGGTCCTTAGTCATAATATAATTATTTGAATCCAGATTGGACCTTAATTTAAATATAATTATAAAGCAATAAAAAGCGTATATTTTTTAAATTAGATAGATTATGCTGTGTAAGCAATCTCAAATTCTCATAAATAAATGTGGATTTTGTGTTCATTCACATTTAGTAGTGGATAGTAGGGTTTGGGGTTAAGTGTTCCCCAGCTCAGTTCAGTTCAGTTCATTTCAGTCACTCAGTAGTGTCCAACTCTACAACCCCATGAACCACAGCACACCAGGCCTCCCAGTCCATCACCAACTCCTGGAGTCCATCCAAACCCATGGCCGTTGAGTCAGTGATGCCATCCAACCATCTCATCCTCTGTCGTCCCCTTCTCCTCCTGCCTCCAATCCTTCCCAGCATTGGGGTCTTTTCAAATCAGTCAGTTCCTCGCGTCAGGTGACCAAAGTATTGGAGTTTCAGCTTCAGCATCAGTTGTTCCATTTCCACTTATTCATCAATCAAGAAGCTCTTCAACCCCCCACCTTTCGGGTTTCTATGGGGGTTTCAGTACATAGGAATGATTTGTTAAATCACTGACCACTGGCAGTTAATTCAACCTCCAGTCCTTCCCTCTCCCCAGACGTTAGTGAGTGGGACTAAAAATTCCAACTCTCTAATCACTTTGTTGGTTTTCTGAGCAACCAGCCCCCAAAATTAGGCCCCCCCAAAAATTACCTCAGGGATATAACAAAAGACAACTTTTTTGCTCTCATCACAGGAAATCCCATGGATTTTAGGATCTCTTTTTTGCCAGAAACATGGGCAAAAATCAAATATATATTTCTTATAAATCACAATATTACAGGTAAACAGAGTTTCTCTGTTAGAAGCAAATGGTCAAGGGCCAGGATGACAGAGACAAAGGAGGTGTCACCACCTCCTAGTTGCACCATCTAGAGATTTAATTCTGTTAGTCACTGTGAAAGGGAAAAGAAAAAACTGAAGAACGACATAAGTATCTTTCACAGCCTTGGCCCAGAATAATGAACCATTTTCTCCTCACAAAATGCTCACTGGCTAAAAGCAGTCACACGCCTTGCCTACCTGCAAGGAGACTAAGACATCACAAACTGGATGTGGCTGACTCTGTCACAGAGCCTGGGTCATGACCCTGCAAAGCCACTTCAAGATGATCTTCACTAGTTCCCTATGGTTAGCAATCTTATACTGTACATCAAAATGGCTCTTTTATATTATAAAATAAATCAATTGCTGTAAAAAAAAAGTGTGACTGTTATTTCCGATTTGACTTTTTACTTCTGAGGAATAAAGCAATATCAGCAATACCATATTTATGGAGAAGAGTTTTCAAATGAAATTATAGCCTAAAATGTTTTATCTCCTCAAATAGGAAAAAAACTAAAGATTATATAAATGATTTAATTTTATTAAAGAAAAAGAAACTCCTAACATACCTATGTAAGCAACTTTTCTATTGATTCTATAAACTGTACTTGAAGTTTATTTTAAATGTCTCCAAATCAAATAGGTTATTTTCAAACACACTGGTAAGCAACCTTATTTTTCTCACATAATTGATTTAAAGTAAGTAACTGATTTTATTTGTTAAAATGACAATATGCTTTATATTGTAAATACTATTAAGGATTGAATAAGCTGCTTTATAACAAAATCTTTAATGATACACTGATAAAAGATTTTATTTATTTAAAGCCCACTTCTTATCATTTACCATGAAAAAAGATGTTTCAAAATTTCTATAGTGACACGATAATGTAAAGAAAAATAAATAAATAAAATTTTTAAAAAAATGGGTTGCTAAGAGAAATATATATATATATATACATATTTAGAAATTGCTAGCATAGAAAACAATTTTTTCTGAGCTGATATTAAGAAATCTGAGTTTTCAAACTGATTCTGGGCTCCATTTCTCCTGTCAGTAAATCAAGGGTTTTCTGGAAGATTTTTGAGGAACAAACAGGGGACCCTCACAGGAACCTCCCATCAGATCATGTATTTGCAGTAGGAAGGCACTGAGAGGCCTTTGAAGACACTTCTTCAGGGCCAAATCATACTACAGCAGACTCAATCAAGTTCTCTTCATTATGCATCCTTCCTTTTCCAAAAACTTTTGAGTGATTTTTTTAAAGACTGCATCATTAATTAGGATAAAAAGGCATAGTAAAACTCATGAGAAGAGATAGTATAGGCAGAATAAATTTCAAAAGGAAAAAAAAATACTTATAAAATCAAAGCACAATGAAATATGAAAAAAGTGATTTCACCACAAAAGACTGGTCACCCAAGATATGATTATCTGATCTGGTATGAAGAGCATCATTAGAAATGCATTCTCTAGGTCCTAAAGTGTTTAATAGAATCTTAGCTAATTAATCAATGTGGAGAATTTTAAAA
Organism: Antilocapra americana; assembly: GCA_007570785.1. NCBI lineage: Eukaryota > Metazoa > Chordata > Mammalia > Artiodactyla > Antilocapridae > Antilocapra > Antilocapra americana. The sequence goes on from ML662441.1 coordinate 3,901,244, forward strand.
AAACAATAACAAAAATCCAATGCCAACATTTGCATTTTTATTACATCAGAGTGTCCAAGTATTCATAGAAAACATTCACCTTAGTTTATAGATGTTTTATGGGCAATTGTTACCACAAAAAACTCCATCAGAATAACTCAAATAAATGTCTCTAAAACTAAATACATTTTCATTTAGTATTTGTTAGCCATCTACTTATAACTCAATCCCATTTTTTGTTCATCTACATATTTTCAAGTTGTAGAAGCTTTTGCAAATCTATGTATTAAAATTTTATCCATCAGACACTTTGAAAGTTTTTTTTTAATCTATAAAATATATAATTCCACTGCTGGGCATACACACTGAGGAAACCAGAACTGAAAGAGACATGTGTACCCCAATGTTCATTGTTGCATTGTTTACAATAGCTAGGACATGGAAGCAACCTAGATGTCCATCAGCAGACGAATGGGTAAGAAAGCTGTGGTACATATACACAATGGAATATTACTCAGCCATTAAAAAGAATACATTTGAATCAGTTCTACTGAGGTGGACAAAACTGGAGCCTATTATACAGAGTGAAGTAAGCCAGAAGGAAAAACAACAATACAGTATACTAATGCATATATATGGAATTTAGAAAGATGGTAATGATAACCTTGTATGCAAGATAGCATAAGAGATGCAGATATATAGAACAGTCTTTTGGACTCTATGGGAGAGGGCAAGGGTGGGATGATATGGGAGAACGGCATTGAAACATGTAAATTATCATATATGAAATGAATCACCAGCCCAGGTTTGATGCTTGATACAGGGTGCTCAGGGCTGGTGTACCGGGATGACCCAGAGAGATGGAATCGGGAGGGAGATGGAAGGGGAGTTCTGGAAGGGGAACACATGTATACCCATGGCAGATTCATGTCAATGTATGGCAAAACCAACACAATAATGTAAAGAAAATAAATAAATTAGATTTTAAAAATATAAAATACATGAAAAGCATCAAATTGTAATCCTCAGGACCTTTGCTGATGAGTCAACAGATTCTAAGATTCTTTATTAATACTCTTAAATATGGACTATAAGAAAAATCAAGTGTGTTTTCTTATTTTTTCCTTTCTTTTACTGATGGGAAATGGAAAAGGTTAGTGGAAAATAAGCAATGTCACTGACTCTTCTTCTGGTAGATGTATTTTATTCCCATAAGGGACAGTCATGGATAGCCTACCATTTTGTTTTAATCAAGTGTATTCCAATCAGAGAAAATCAGCCCTTTTGTTTATTCCTCAGTTTCCCTCTAGCAACCCTTCCACTTACCCATAGTACAAAGAAAAGAAGAAATCATTCAAAGGTAAAGACCCCAATCTGGAAAAAAAATATAAATCAGTGAACAGAAGCTTATTCCTCACTTCTTTATGGTTAGACTGAAAGCTTGTGTCCTCCCAAAATTCATGCATTGAAACCAAATCCCCAGTATTTGGAAGCAAGATGCCTTATGAATCAAATTAGTGTACTTACAAAGAGGCATCTGAAAGCTTTCTTGCCCCCTTCTACTATGTGAGGACATAGCAAGATGACGACTGTCTAGGAGCCAGGAGGCTGGCCCTCACCAGATACTAAATCTGCAAGGGCCTTGATTTTGGATTTCTTAGATGCCAAAAACTGTGAAAAACAAATTTGCATTATTTATAAGCCCCCCCAGATGATGGTATTATTTTTGTTATATTAGCCCAAATGGACTAAGATAGTCATACCCTAAAATACACAGTAAGAACAAGAATCAAATTGAAATAAGATATCAGAACTGAGACATTAATATCCACAACAGACTAGAAACAGCTTTTTTTTAATTGAGAAAGCAAACTGAGAATAAAACAACTTTATTACAGAATTAATAATAAATTAAAAGCAGAATGCTTGCAATATATGTGATCTATTAAATAAAAGTCTTGAAATAATCAACATAAATGCAGGATGGGCAAGACCAAGATTATAAGGAAACTAAAGAGACGGTAATACAAATGAAAGATAGATCAATATGAAGTAGAAAACCCAGCAAATGGATCAGAAGATATGTTTGATGTTATATCTGAAATGAAAAAAAAACAGAGAATGTGCACCTTGAGGAGAACATAGAAGAATTTGAGACAGACTGTTCAGTCCTAGTTTAGCCGTAGAACGTCAAGGATTAAGAAAGGCTTATTTTTAATTTAAATAGAGAAAGCAATTCACCTACATGAATGGAAAAATCAAGCAGGACTCAGATTTCACCGCACAAATATTCAGCACCAGAAAACCATTGCACAAACTGGATGAGTATGATGCAGGAGCATAACACCCGGCCAAGTAGTTATTTAAGTAAAAAAGGCAGCAGACATATTTTAGACATGAAAAAATTTAGGAAATGCGGCAGCCATAAGTCACTACTGATAAAAGGGAAAAAGTTTCAATGGCAAAACTCAATCACTTAAGAGATAAAGTTAAAAGGAAACATCTCTGAATTTATCTGTTGAAACTGAGCATTTAAAAACAGACTGCTAACTTCAATTCCAGGTCTTTTTTAAAGCTGCATCTGACTCTCATTAGATTCCTTATTTTTCTACTGTTCCTATTAAAATTACTATCTATGTCTACCTGTTTTCTGGAGCTGAATGTTACCATGGAAAAAGCAAAGGCCTTCCTGATTTTCTTCCAAAGGTTCTACTTATTCTTCCTCTGTCTGGATGCTGAGCGCCCTTAAGTGTTCTTCTAGGTGAATTGCAATTTTTTGCTTGAAAACTTGCAGCAAAGTTACAATGGCTGCCCAGTGCGGTTAGGCAGAGAGCAGGGCTGGGTCCCCTTTCATGTTTCTTTGTTTTTATAGTGCAGGAAAAGATTCAGAAGTTTCCATATGTCCTTTGCAGCAGGGCCACGCTATATGGCCTTCTCAAAGAGCTGTTCCCCGGTGGTTCAGCTGGTAAAGAATCTGTCTGCATTGCAGGAGACTGGGGTTCAATCCCTGTGTCAGGAAGATCCCCTGGAGGAGGGAACGGCTACCCACTCCAGTATTCTTGCCTGGAGAAGTCCATGGACGGAGGAGCCTGGTAGGCTGTTGTCAATGGAGTCCCAAAAAGAGGATATGACTGAATGACTAATACTTTCTTTTCAAGAGCTGTCTCTACCAGGGAAGCTAAAAGTAAACTGTTACAGACCTTTGAGACACTGCAAACCACTGCTGCTGGGAAGTACTGTTGTTTCTGATCCTGCCAGTCAGCAGCTGGGCAATAGGCCTGCCTTCAGTTCTATCCTGAAGCATCAAGAGGGAGTCTCGTTTCTCCACGGACTCTAATTGATGTTCTCCTAGTTCTTGGGTAGGAAAACCCTCAGCCATTTGGTATACTATTCCCTGCTCTTCTTCTGTAGGCAGTGGGGTCCCCCGGGTGCTCCTAGTGCGCGGACCATCCTTCCACTGATAGTTCACACATCTCATGAGCCATGTCCTTTGCAAAGGTATCAGGGTTCTGATCTTTTCTCCACCCTTTCTGCCTCCTGAAGTCACTAAGATTTGGTGCAGTTTAGAGGGAAGCAACCCCAGGTGTCGCAGTGGTAAAGAATCCACCTGCCAATGTGGGAGATGCAAGTTCGATTCCAAGGTAAGGAAGATCATCTGGAGAAGGAAATGGCAATTCCCTCTAGTAATTTTGCTTGGAAAATACCATGGACAAAGAAGTCTGGTGGGCTATGGTCCATGGAGTCATAAAGAGCTGGACATGACTGAGCGACTGAGCATTCACACAGAGGGAAGCAAGGCCCTGTGTACACCCTCACCTACCAGATTCTGGCACGGAACAAAGATTTATCCTCTATCTTAACTTCTGCACCACTCGAGATGGGTAGTTAGGCTGTAGTGAGGAGGGGAGTCCGAATGTGTATTCAACCTGTGTGGCAGTCATGGAAGATATGAGCCATTCAGAGTGCACTTGTCCTGCTGTGTGGGCAGCTACTTCTGCTGGATCTGCTCCAGATCCACCGTCCTGTTTGTATGGATGCCACACTTCCCACAGGCTCCTCCTAGCCAGTGACCAAGGATGGTGGGGGAACCAAAGCAGGCCTGTCCCTGTGAAATTCAGGACACTTCTGAAAAGCATCTTCAGCTCAAGTACTCCTTGTTGGCCTGGCAGTTCAAGACCCTGCTACCCTTCTCTCTCTTCCATCACAGGTATTGGACCTTAGAGGAGCAGTGGGAAAGATGAGGGTGAAACCCTGAAAACTGGTTACTTATCAAAATAACAACATCAGCAATAGTAAAGCTTACCCAGAGCCTATTTTGCACTCAAAGAGTATTAAAAGTGAATGATGGCATACCTGGTGAGGTTAATTTTCTCCCTATCATCCCATTCTGAAAGTTTGGATATTTTATTAGAATATAGACAAAATGCATGAACTTTTGCTTGAGGCTAAGTGTGAAATAGGAATAGATCATTTTTAATAAAATGATGTATAATTTTAGCATTTTATACCCATTAGCTTTTTTAAAATGCATGAAACTTGGAGATATTAAAATTATCCCCCTCATTTTATAGATGAAAACAGATGCGCTGAAAAGTGAAGTAACTTTTTCAAGGCCACACATCCATGGAGCAGAGGTGGGCTCCAAACCCAGGTACAACGACTCTTCAGATGGCAAGATTTGTCATTATGGCTAATGCCTCTTCACATGTTTCATGAACTGAAGAGAACTGCAATCTCCCTCCTGATGTAAAAGCTAAGTACAAGCTATGCTCTCTTGCATTTAAGCCTCAACAAGCTGTCCTGGACTCACTGTTCCTGCTCCATTTCTTATCACTCTACTTCATGAACTTTAATTGTAGTCAAAGGAAATTGGATTTTTCTCTTTCTCAAACCTAAGTCTCTCTTTTCATATATTCATGACATCATCTGTATTCAGGCTTTCCTCAGAAATTACCATAGACCCAAAACACATGTATATTTATTTTTCACTCAATAATTACTTCAGTTCAGTTCAGTTGCTTAGTCGTGTCCGACTCTTTGCGACCCCATAGACTGCAGCACGCCAGGCTTCCCCTCCGTCGATCACTTATCATATGCCCAGCACTTTGCAGACATGAAACATGCAGTGGTAAAGATGACAGGCAAGTTCTTCATCCTCAAAGAATCTTACAGTCTAGTGTCAGAGACTAGATGAATTAGATAAGATAAACACGGATTTCAAACAGTGTTATAAATAGAAATACAGGAGGGTGAGAGAGAGAGAGAAACTAGGGAAGAAGCTTCTCTAATCAAATGGCATCTTAGCTGAAATGTGAATGATGGAAAGAGACTGTCTGTGCAAATAGCCCTGGCGAAGGTTTTCTAAGAGAAAAGGAAAGCCATTAAAAGTTCTTAAGCAGAATGCCTTTTAGAGCTCTGGGAAAGAGAAGATATTGGTATGGATGGGTAGCAGTATGACAAGAACTGTAGAGACTTGGTCAGGGATTGGGTAGGTGATGCTGGAGAAGGGGGTGGAGGTAGAGGAAGAATAAAAAGGACACCTCCTTAAGTCTGACCGTGAGCAACTCAGAAGATGCTGATGTGAGAAGCTGAGTGTATGGGAGAAAATTCCAAGACTGATGTTTCAGACATAGATTACAAATTTCTAGTCAACATCTAATCAAAGATATCAATTACACAAGCTGTAGTCTGGAGCTCAGAATCTGGTCATGAAATGCTTCTGAGTCTTTCCACCATTAAGATGTGTTCACTGGATTCCCTATGCTCTCATCAACTTTGTTCCTTTCTTTCCCCATTTATCACACACAAGCTTTTGAAAAAATTCTGGCATGCATGGCAGTTTATATTTGAGTCATGTTAAAACACACAGACAAATAAAAGATGCTAAAGCTTTTCTGCCTAACATTACAAATTATTCTTTATCTACAAGTACCCAAGGGATAATTATTGTCCTTAGCCAGTTATTTATTTGTTATATCCATCTACTAGATAAAGCTCAGTATTGTCCGTATTTATATTCCTTGTAGCTTCTAAGACATCATTTAATAATGCTATTATTGATATAAATGAATATCTGACCCCCCAAAAGATCTGAAGGTATTATACTGTACTTTGGGGAGAAGAAATAAATGACAACTCTGCTAAAAATCTGACAGAGCCAAAACCACCTCCTGAAGTTATCTGACAATTGCAAAGCATCCGTAAAGGACATTAAAAGGAAGAAGCAAATTTTTATAGAAAATTTTGCAAATACATAAATAGGTTTAAATCATTGTTTGACAGAATTCACTTAACATATTTAAAACATTTTGTTATTTTTACAGACATACCTTAGAAAATTTTGATATATTAAATTCATATACTTCATGTCAGCTGAATAGTAACACTTGCTGAAATATATTATCATCCTATATATTATTATGTAAACAAATAAAACCATTCTTTTACTTTCTCTGTTTTTCATTTTTGTCATTTTTTTTTTCCTTTTGAAGTGAAGGATATTTCAAAGTCATTCAAAAGACTGTACTGCTTTTAGGATTAATTGTATAATACAGTGCTGAAATTACAAATTGATTTTAAAGACTCTGCTAGAGTATCTCTCTGTATTTTAAATTATCATCCAAGCTCTAGGATGAGAAATTGAAAAGGTGATAAAAGCAATCTACTTGTCCAATAGTTTATTACCTTTAAAAAATCACTAGTGTTTGATTTCAGGTGATGTTACATAACATGACTCCCATGAAAGATTTACAGTTTTGCCATATGAAAAAGGGCTGTTTAAGCTCAATACAGTACTGTTGCTGTTTTATATCAGTAACTATCAAGCATATTTATTATCAAAACCCATGGTGCACCAAACAGCTGTACTTGGCCTCTTTGAAATATTTTGAACAGCTTTATGGAGCTATTAGCACTAATAATAATTTTCATCATGAATTGATAAAATAGAAACAGATTTGTGGCCATCGTGACCTCTCTAGCAGGAATGGCTCCTCTTATCTGAATGCAGCCCCCTTTCCAGTTTAGTCTCTCAAAAACGAAAGTCTCAGCGTCAGCGTCTATCAGTACTGTTTCTTCACCAGCTGTGAGCACTAATGTGTGTGAGGTGCTCCTCCGAATATAAACATCTTATCTCCCCACTGTGTTCTCAGTCCCTGTTACACCAGGTCCAGCTGGATATTTGTTCTTGCAGTTACTTATATTCACTCTTTTTAGAGACAGTAGAGAGAAGCCAGAGTTAAGTTATTACTTAGTTACTGGCAATAATGATGATGCCTTAAAACTATCAGTATATAAAAATCACAAAATATACAAATACATATATTTAATTATATGTATACATAATAATATACATGTGTTATCTCATTCTCTGCAAATGAGACACTATCATGTCTATTTTTAAAGTGAGAAAACTGTTCAGTGGGCCAAAGGTACCTCCCTCAAGTCAAACAACTGAAAAGTGGAAAAGCTAACTCCCACCCCGGCCTTTTGATTGCACAGATTTTCATCACATAATAGCCAATGTTCAGCAGAAGCTCAATTTGTAACGCTGACCAAGAAACTATGAAAGTGCATATGAAAAATTTGAAATAGCTATTTGAGGGATTCATGGGACTAACAACATTTCAATTGCCTCAATAGGAGTAATGACATTACTCTGTAAGTTAGTAAAACGATGAATTGGAATGGAATTTAGAAGAACTGGAAGGTTTATAAAAGAATCACAAAAGTGTTATGATAGGATATTTCTAGAGTTTTAAACTCAAAACTCTTTTCCCCACTAGATTTAAAAGCCACAAAAAAGCCTGTTAAGAATTTGTATTTTTAGGACTCATATACTTGCAGATACCTTCATATCATATGAATATAGCACAGATCCTTTGATGTTAGTTAATCTCACAGGCTAGAGCTGTGGCTACCAGAGGTGATAAGAAAGTTTTCACTTATGGAGGGAAACTGATTACCTCCCAAAACAGATCATACTTTCCCAATACAAATATTTCCAAGTTATGTCCACTCACTTCTACTTACTTTTAATGACATCCGTTGAAAAATCTCAGGAGTATCTAAGGAGTAAATATCTTATTCAGAAAAAACATATCATAAGGATAGCTAGTTATTATCTCTTAGTAAATGTGGAGAGTTTTCTCACTTCCTCACATTCTTCATTCTTAATGCATGTTTTTTTTTAATTTATATGTTTTACATGTATTTTTACTGTGTCTCAGAGAGGAAGCAAAAGTATAATGTTAAAACAGCAGAAGCCCCATAAAATACTGCATAGTTAAAGATATATAATACTAAAAATAGGAGAAAGTTAATTCACAAAAATGCCTTCTCATTGCATTTGGTACGTTCTACTGTGAACACATCTGCAAGGAATACCAGAAAATAGAAGAACGTGTTGCTGAATCTGCTTCAGCAAAATCTTTGATGATAACTAAACATCAATCAGTGTGACTAAGCAGACAGTCTGGAGTTTGTAAACAGAAGATAAAACTCAAAAACATGTCTCTGAGTTGGAATCTTATTCAGGAAGAATCAATGCAACATAAAGATTTAAAGGATAAGATGCAAGAACAATCTCTTCTTATAAGAGATGAATCCAGCAATTTTAAGAATGTGTTAGACTTAAAAATATTGAAGTGCTGAAGTTACCAGAGTTGAGGCTTGGTCAGTAGACATGTTATAAAAGTTTGACTTTTTCTGATGAAGGAAGTATATTTGCGTTTATGCTGCTGCTGTGTTCAGTTGCTCAGTCATGTTTGACTCTGTGCGACCCCATGTACCTTGCCAGGCTTCTCTGCCCATGGGGATTTTCCAGGCTGGAGCGGACTGCCATGACTTCATACACATTTGTATGTGTGTGTACATATATAGATATAGATATATCACACACATTTTCATATGCATATATATGCAAATGGAGTTACTCTAGTGGCTCAGATGAGAAAGAATCAGCCTACAATGCAGGAGACCTGGGTTCCATCCCTGGGTTGGGAAGATCCCCTACATGAGGGCATGGCAACCCACTCCAGTATTCTTGCCTAGAGAATCCCTGTGGACAGAGGAGCCTGGCAGGCTACAGTCCATGGGGTTGTATAGATTCGGAGACAACTGAGCAACTAGGCCCACCACAGCATGTATTTCATATATCCACATACATATGAATATGAGATAACAGTGCTTGCTCCAAATTAAAAAACCAATATCGGTTACATATCTCATATACAGTTATTTTAGAATAATATATGCTACTCTGATATTTGTATACACATTTATACATGTATTTATACATGTATTCTGATGTATACATATATACATATACATTTATGTTGACAGAGAGAGATAATGATGTATTTACCATAACCCTTTATGTAAACTTGGGTATTTCTGTATATGACAACTCTTTGTGACACCTACATTTACCACTCATCATCCTCAGAAAAAATGAATGTCATTTGGAGGTTCCTTTAACTCTCCTTTTCCTACACTGATGTGGTTTATCATATAGCTATGAATTTGGTTTTTCACCTCCATCATAGTTATATAATCTATCGCTCTAGGAAAAATGCTTTTCACAAAGATGGCTCACCTATTAAAATTGTGAGAATTAACGTATTTTAAGAATATTCATCATATAGGGACTAATTTGGGGAAAGGAGGTTGGAATTTGGCCAATAGAGGTAAGATGCCTATTGAGTTCTCTTTTCTGAATTTCCTTGTGTCTTAAATCCTCCTGGCTTTACATGGGCATCAGACTAGCCACTGTAAAGTATGACTTCATTTATAGTCATATCACAGAATAAGATTACTTTCATTGATTATGAGGTTAGAGTCTTCCCCATAAACGTGTATATTATAACTACTGTTAGGTGTAAGCAATCATAGCTTAAAACTTGAAGCAAACACACAGGAATCATACAGTTGATTCAGGGTAGAGGCTCTTAGGCAAGTCACTCTTCACTTGCCCTAGTCAAGATAAGTAGTGTTAACACTCTCATTATTCATCAATAAAACAAGAAAGATGAAAAGAGTGGGAGGGCACCAAGTATGATAAATGCTAAATAAAATGTTTGGGAAAAGTGAATGTAGCAGTCAGGCAGAGATTAAAATACAACATATCCTTGGGTCACTCAGTTAAAAGGCTGAGTACATTCATCAGGGAATTCTATGGTGTTTGGCAAACATGTTCATTATAGATATAAGGGAATTCTGACACAGGTAATATAAACATCCAGCCCTTATCATATATCATCACCAAATATTATAAACTATCTCTAAGAAAACCATGTTTCTTTTTCAGTATAAAAACTGTGTGAAATTTGGGGTCATGGTACCAGCCTGATGTAGAGAATTTTTAACCTTGTTGCACTTTTGTCAAGCACAGCTTGCAATAAATATTGAGATGAAAAGTTCAATCAAGAAAATATATTTTTATTCATATGCTGAACTATCTAAGGAAAGTAATATAACTGGCATCTTCAATAAATAAAGAAGCAGGATTTTAAAATGCAATATTAATTCTTTTAGAGTTTATCTAATAGGCAACATTATTTTAGACACATGGAAATATGAATATAGTGGGCACATATATGGACTTGCAACATACAACACATTCAACTTAGTGTACACTAATGTGATAATATGATGGTTCCAATAATAAATATTCACTGATAGAAATCTGCAAGGAGATCCAACCAGTCCATCCTAAAGGAGATCAGTCCTGGGTGTTCATTGGAAGGACTGATGCTGAAGCTGAAACTCCAGTACTTTGGCCACCTGATGCGAAGAGCTGACTCATTGGAAAAGACCCTGATGCTGGGAAGGATTGAGGGTGGGAGGAGAAGGGGACGAAAGAGGATGAGATGGCTGGATGGCATCACCGACTCGATGGACATGAGTTTGGGTGGACTCCGGGAGTTGGTGATGGACAGGGAAGCCTGGCGTGCTGCAGTTCATGGGGTCGCAAAGAGTCAGACACGACTGAGCGACTGAAGTGAACTGAACTGAACTGATAGAAATCTATAGTACATGTTAGCAGGTAACCCACTAACATTTTGGACTGCCCACTGCAAAATAATACAACTTTAGTAGAACTAAAAAGAGAAGAGAAGAAAAACAAGTAACAAGATTCTTTTTTGGTACACTTAATAAGGAGAGCAAGAGGACATTACCAAAACTTTAAAGTCATATAGCATGACCACTGGAGAAGGAAATGGCAACCCACTCCTGTATTCTTGTCTAGAGAATCCTGTGGACAGAGGAGCCTGGTGGGCTGCTGTCCATGGGATCACACAGAGTTGGACATGACTAAAGCAACTCCGCATGCATGCATACATTGGGGAAGGAAATGGCAACCCATTCCAGTTCTTGCCTGGAGAATCCCAGGGACAGAGGAGGCTGGTGGGCTGCTGTCTATGGGGTCGCACAAAATCAGACACGACTAAAGCAACTTAGCAGCAGCAGCATGACCATTGACTATTGGAAAGTATTAACAACCAACAGATCACTCAACACATTGCAAGCTGTGGGTGTCCTATAGATCAAGATAAAATAAACCAGAACTCACACGTTAACAAGACTCATAAAGAATGGCCAACCAGCTGACAAATTACATATAAATTAAGATTTCCAATTTTAGATATAAAATCTACATCTTTAAAATGGCAGCCTGCATAAACTCAGTAAGAGTCCTTCACTGTACCAACCCCTTCTAGGATCTTGAAGGTTACGTGGCTTTGCAAAATATACTAACGTCAAACATTTCAGCTTAATTTTGTTAAGAAATGTCTTTTCTTCTACTTCAATTTTCCCCCCAGTTTCATCCCCTCACTGTGGGTGACAATAGAATAACCAAGGATATTTTCTGAGATTCAGCTAAAGGGAAATTACTTGGAGAAACAGTAGTTTAGACTCGCTGGAGTATAGTGTACAGATTTCCAGTGATTTCTGTGTATAGTTAGGTTGCTGCCAGCCATAGAATGGCTCTCACAGTTTTCCTACCAAACACTGACAGAGCCAGAGGCAATACCATATGATATGAACACTTCTTTGAATGCCTACCTAGGACTAGAAATGTGTGGATAATAGAACAGAAAGAAAGAAAGAAAGAAGTGAATGGAGCCAGAATCTAACCTTTGGATAGTTTGACAATCACCAAAGATGTACAGTTATAAGTGAAGGATTTGTTTCTCATCAAAATATGTAAGTTCTCTCTTATCAGGAAAGGAATATACCCAATAAGGCAGCATATAAGCCTTAAATGCACCCAGTACTTTATTTCTTTATGGAAATTACACTAGAATTTTATCAGAAGTTCTGTTTGTAAAACACAAGCCTGGTTGTATTACTTCAGCTTACATGTCTGTGAGTCAAATTACCAGGTTTCTGAATAACGGGATGATGTTAAGTACATCTGACTCACTGGAGCTTGATGAAGTCTGGGGGTTCCAGAAGAAAAGGCAGACAAAATTCCTACAGATGCCGCAGGTTGATGTGAAAATACGAGTGCTCAGTGACAAAATTCCTTACATATTAATTGATCAAGCAATACATGAACTATCATAGTGTTTGGTTATAGTATTATATAGCTCAAGATTCCTGGTTTGGACACCAGTGAAGGTAGCTCTTTTAATTATCCTTAAATTCATTTATGAGAACAACTAAGAAAATTCTGATTAAAGGGTTAGTAGAATATGAAGCAAAATAAAAAAAATGAGCAAGAAAAGCAATAGAATTTATTCTGATATTGAGAAGTAAATTATGACAAAGAATTACACCATGTTAAAAGTAACAATTCACTAAAAGGAAGAGACAAATTTTGAAGAGAAATAATGAATAAACTTAGATTATTTAAAACTCCAACTGATAAAGAGTAAATTTTATAAATAAATTACTGAAGACCTACAAATTGTCCTAATCTGACACAAAATACTGACAGACAAAATAACACAAAGTTCATAGTAAGGCTTTGCGATAAAGACGTAGTTAAGAAAAAAACTGGTTAATTCAAGAGTATTTAAGATTACTTACAGAATAACTAACTTTGAAGTACAAAGAAATCTTTTTTTTAATTGTAGTTGATTTATAATGTGTTCATTTCAGGGGTACAGAAAAGTGATTCACCTTTATATATACATTCTTTTTCAGATTTTTTCCAATATAGATTATTATACAGCAGGCCCTTATTGTTTATCTGTTTTATATATAGTAGTGTGTATCTGTTAATCCCAAACTTCTAATTTATCCCTTCCTCTATTTCCCCTTTGGTAACGCAAGTTTGTTTTTGATGTCTGAAATTCTCTTTTGTAAATAAGTTCATTTGTGTCATTTTTTAGATTCCATATTATAGATGATATCATATGAGATTTGGTTTTCTCTTTTTCTACTTACTTCACTTAGTATGATAATCTCTAGGTTCTTCATGCTGCTTCTAAGCCATGAAATTATAGCCTACACATCAAAGTTGATAGTTTCCCCAAACTTTAAAAATAAACCTAAACAGAGTGAAGTAAGCCAGAAGGAAAAACAACAATATGTATACTAACACATATATATGGAATTTAGAAAGATGGTAACGAGAACCCTGCATGCGAGACAGCAAAAGGAATGCAGATGTATAGAAAAGACTCGTGGACTCTGTGGAAGAGGGCAAGGGTGGGATGATATGGGAGAATGGCATTGAAACACGTTAATTATCATATGTGAAATCAATCGCCAGCCCAGGGTTGATGCTCGGGGCTGGTGCACTGAGATGACCCAGGGGGAGGGAATCGGGAGGGAGGAGGGACGGGGGTTCTGGAGGGGGAGCATATGTAAACCCATGGCGGTTTCATGTCATTGTATGGCAAAACCAACACAATAAAGTAAAGAAAATTAAAAAATAAATAAATAAATAAACCTAAACATTTACTTAACATTACTTATAAAGCTGAAAGTTTTCAGATCCAACTTAAAAAAAAATAAGGATTTCAATCAACTATTCTAGAAGATAGACTGAACTATTATTCTAATTAAAAAAATCACAAAATCATTGCCATATGAAGAGACTAGTAAAAGATTATGCACAGTACTTCCTACAAAAAAAAATTCAGGATAAAAAGTATTATAGACATTGGGCAGACAGTTAATAAATTACTACACTTTTATATGGATTTGAAATGTTCATTACATTTGTTAGCTTTTTAAAAAAATTTACCTATATCTTTCTTTATTCTAAATAATTACTTCTGAATCTAATTTTGTTTTTAATGGCGTGCTATTTTCATAAGGATTCTTCCAGTAGTAAAGAATCCGCCCACCAATGCAGGAGACATAAGAGATGCAGGTTCAATCCCTAGTTTGGGAAGATCCCCTGGAAAAGCCCTGACAACCCATTCCAGTATTCTTGCCTGGAGAATTCCATGGACAGAAGAAGTACCTGGCATGTTAGGAAAGCTTCTAAAATTGTATAATTTAGGTTTCACATTTCATAAAAATTAGATTCACACCCACAGTCCCCTGGATTTGACATAATAAGTGCTGGGTTCAATTCTCAATGCAGCAATTTCTAGGAGAAGTGATTTTAAGCTATTACTTAGAATAATAAGAATAATTCTGTAACATATTGTTATAAAAATTAAGTGAAATACACATATTGTAGTATAATGTAACATGTAAAATATGTAAAGATGTTACTTTTCCTATTGTGGAACTGAATTCTCTTTAAAATGATGATTGTTTTTATTTTCATGAGACATGAAACTGCATCTATAGTAAGGGACAATCAAGAAAAATTGACCTAAACCACATGATTTAACTTAAGGATATGGAAGACTTACCCAAGAGTGGAAAATTTTAAATGTAGCCATGAATTACTATAGGAAATTATCAAGCTATCATATAATCTCTGGAAATTAAGTATTCCTGAAGATTCAAAGTAAATGGTTCAAATTCTTCATGATAGTAAATACAAGGACTTTTAGGGAAATTATAAAATAAGATAAATTTACTATCATCTACAAGCTGGTGATTTTAACTTCTCTGAGAAAATATATACATATTAATAACTCTTGAAATGTAAGTTAAAAATTATCTTATGATCTCACCATGAAAAATATCAGTCCTACATACTTTCTCATCACAGTCAGTACCCCCTCTGATGCTTGTATTTCCATTTCACATGTGTCACTCATCTCATGTCTCATCAGTCTCCAGTTCTATTCCTTTATTCTAGGCTCTTCATCTGCTTTTCATTACCAGCATATTTTCATTTTTGCTTTTAGGTCATTTGTTATGATACGCTTACCTTGTATGTTTCCTAGGGCATGGAAGATCTGATAGCCTCCACTAATATGTGAAAATAAAATGTAATATTTATATCTGTTGACATATAAAGTGGTCATTGCTTTATATCGTCTTAATGCATGCATTTTTGTTTTCCGACTAGCCTATAAAATTATTACAGATAAAGAATATATAAAACAGTATTAGATTCAACTATAATTCACACTAAAATCTAAATTCACAATGGTCTTAGCAAGAAGCTTGTTTCACACACATATGAATTCTGGGGGTAAAAGGACTGGCATAATGACTCTGCCCCACAAAGTCCTCAGGGGCCCAGCTCCTAAAGCTGCTACGTTACTCACTCCAGAGGGCACCGGTCATAAAGCCTACATAACAAAATGCAACCCTGGGTTTTCTCCAGCCACTGCTCCAACCCTCTTATGGGGTGGCCTCATGCTTCTGGTCCAAGATGGCCTATACCCAGGCTTCCAGTAACAAAATGAGAGAAAAGAAAAGATGAAGAGGACAAAGACCACATTCATCTTTAAAAAATTTTTTCTAGAAGCTGCCATAGAACATGTCTGCTTTCAGCCCAATGACTAGACCATAGCACATCCACATGCCCACACCCATATGGAAGGGGAGGTGAGAGTGGCATTCTGCATCTGGCAAGCCCTTGGTCACAAGGAGAGAGAAATGGGAGCAAATAAGAAAATGAAAATGAAACAAAGTTGCCATTATGAGGATGAAATCAAAAGAGAAGAGATTTCAAAACTGGAAAAATTTTGCCATACTTTTCTTAGAATATACATCAATATATAGGCTTGTGAAGATTTAAACTTTTGTGTGAAATATACAAGTGCATGATATACAGAAAAATATAATTTTGTATTGCTTTGAAAGAAAAAACATTTAAAACATTCCTAAATTTTTCAGTAATATAAAGGTATGCTTACAAACTAGAAGACAATTCTGAGAGAAAACACACCTTTTTTTTTTTTTCAGTTTCCAATATGTCAAATATATTCCATTATGGCCTAAGTGCTGAATACATATCAGGTCCTACATGCAAATCAAGGATTTCTGAATATAATATGATTTAAAATGTGCATTTATACAGTATGTCAACTATGCAAACTTTTCTTGGAAGATGATAGTGGGAAGAGGAAAAAGGGCAGTAAAGAGTAAAAAAAAAAACGAGACCTCATGAATAGTTTTCATTGAGAGAGAGGTTTCTGAAAAGTGTTGGAGTGTCTCAGACCTTACATCTTACAGCTGTGTGCAAAGCACTGTCTTCATTTTCTTCACTAGAACTGGCATAAACATTACTGTACTGAAATGACATACCCAAGAGGACATAAAACAAGATGTGTCCAGAGATATTTTGAAGTTCACCTTGAACTGGAGTAAACAATGATCTATGAATATTTCAATACTTCAGGGAAAAGGAAGGAAAGAATAGGAATATCATTTTTTACTCTGAGGAATAAAGCATTCTTCTCTTTCCACTCTGCTTCTCTCTTCAATTCTCTAAGAAATAGGTTAAATCTAAAACTAGAGCTGGAAAGGAATTTCAGTGATGTTTTACCAGCAAGTGGCCCCCGTGCACCTGTGAGACACCTTCCCCGGAGCTGCAGATACAAATGGGAAATGTTCATTGCAGCTTAGAACAGATGGAACCACTACAAGCAAAAAGTAGTTTCTTATATAAAGTCAATGAATCTAAACCTGTCTGATGTTGCCCAAGGATAATTTGAAATAGATTCAGATAGCTCCAAACCACAGTATTTGGGCTTTAGTGTGATCTTGTCTGGTAATGATTTAAATTTGATAACAGGCCAGATTTCCAACTTTTTATCCCCCTTTTCCCAAATCGATGTAGAGAGCTCTGAATTTATCATGCAGCAAAATCATTTAATATCAGTATCCTGCCATTTTACAGATAGATCATATTTTCAAGAAAAGGAAAAACTAATTTCATGTTCATATTTTCCATTTGTAGAACCCATAACAAATATTTAACTTTCTAATGGTTAGCTTTCTACAAGCTTGTTTCAGTTAGCAGAAAGAAATGTGACTCTATCCATAGCTCACAAAAACCCCATGCGTGGCACAACACAATTTTGAGAAGAGACAGATGGAAAGAGTTTATTCTCAGTGTGAAAAGCTATAACTTATTCCTTGGCAAATAAATAAATTAAAGACCATTCACATTTGAATTAGCCCAGAAACAAATGTGAAGGGCCTTCTCTAGTATACAATGGTAGCTTTAGCATCCTTTTATGTAAACAAGACTTGAGCCACCATTGGCATTGGAATTTGGTGAATAATAAACAGTGGAGGGGCCCAATGCCTACTATTAGCCATTGGGAGCCTACAACAACTTATAAATGTACTAGAGCCATTTCCCTGGCTCTGGAAAAATAGTCAATATGACACTTGCATTGAGGATGATAGACTTTCTACTTTTCAATGTCATTGTTACATGAAGAGATCATGGGATTGGTGAATACAAGTCTTCCCAACTTTATTATGAGACATCTTATTTCTTCAATATTTTTATCAAATTTTCACATGACATGGTTTCAAATCTCCCCAACATCCATCCTAGTCATTTCTGGATAAAAGACAGTCTACATCGCCCTTAAAGTATAATATCCCAGACTGAGCAGCATGAGTTAGCTGAGCATATGACCCCTGCACAATAGTATATCTAATACCAGCCTTTATTTAGATTTCATGTTTTAATACTAACAACAATAAAACAAAAGGGAGAAAAACACACAACCATGTTAACTCACCAGACCAGGAGCTCCACCTGAAATAGGAATGATGTCTGATTTTACTACTTCCCTGGCACCTACATTGTGACTGCAAAATAGGTCTCAATAAATGTTTGCTGATTGAATTACACTGTAGAATAATGGATTTGGACCAAAATCATTACTAGAACTATTCAGAAAAAATCATAATAAAACCAGAATGAATGGTGTTCTGTGGAGAAACAGGCTTTCCAAGACAGCAGCAAGCTGAAGGCTGAGAAATTATTCCAAACACTGATGCACAGATTTGTCTACCTTCTCAATTAAGTATGTGGTTGTGCTAACACTAAGTGTGGTGCAAGAGCCAGAAAAATCCAATGATTGTAAACAGTCCCTGAAATAAACATACTTGGTTTGCCAGGGGAGGCTTTCCAAATGGTGAAAGTAAAGGGATGAAGAGTGAGTGCCTCAGATCTGGCAGTTATAACTCACTGTCATTGCTCTGTGAATAGAGAAAAGCTCACAAGAGCTTTGTCCAGTGGATTTCGGCTCTGTGTGAACTTACTACTTCCAATAACAATTTACATCTTTAATTGGAATTTCATTTACTCATATTTTGTGTGTGTGGTGGGGAGGGGGTGGGGAGAGGTGTCTCTTCCTAATCACCTGGAACTCACTAGAATTCTGGTGGCAATAAATCTAAAACCAACCATATTAATAGATGTCAACATGCTCCTATATAAATATATAATATTTTGCCTTCAAAACATTAAATGAGATAGAAAAAAATGCTTAAATGTAAGTAATGAAAAAGAAAATTATCTAAGGCAAGAATAAGGCAATTAGCATTCATGGTTGTACTGACAAAAAGCCACACATTGTATATACCAAAAGGTTTATAAGGCATACATAAGGACAAAATTGTAACACTTATCAATACTCAACAAATGAATGATAGATGATTGCTAGCTAGCTAGATAAGTGGATAGATATATACACAGACACAAGTACATCCCAAACTACAAAAGGTTAAGTAAACAGGATTTCAGTATCACATATACAAGTAGAGGCTGGGGGGTTCATGAATAAGGAAGAATAAGAGCAAACACTACAGATCTTATCCAAGGTAAGAAGCCAGAACTTAGAAGCCAGAGTTTATCCACAAACCCAGGAAGCAGAAGGGAGCTGTCTCTTCAATGAAAAGAGAACCAGAATTAGTGAACTAGAAAAAAACAATTGCACCTTGGCCTGAAAATGCAAAGAGATGTAGGTCACATACTCTGGGCCATCAGTTGAAAAAGAATATACTTTAAACAAAAGATATGGAATATGAATTCACAGTTACTCAGGGTAGAGAAACCTGTGTAAAGAAACAAACAAACAAATTGGTCAAGAAACAATTAAACTTGTAGGAAAAAGACAGAAAAATTTGGGGGGAAAACTGCTGCCTCTACAACCTATATCATGCGTAAGGCTCTCATCAGTTGACAATTTTCACTGAAAAACATACAAGTACAATTTTTAAATGACAAGCGATGGAAATATATCCAAGAGGGAGGCAACAGATTAAAACAACAACAACAACAACAACAAAAAACAAGAAATCTCTCAATCAAAAATTGTAGGAAAATCTGAAAATGATATTAAAATAAAAATACATTAAGCTGCTTAAATAAATAAAGTAATGAAATCAGCCCGAAGATTGAAGTACTGATTAATTTTAAACATTGCTCAGTTAAATGTGTAAGTGGGAACACAATATATATACAAAGGCTATTTAAACTTCAAAATTATATGAATGGTGTAGAGAAGACCAATCCACAAAAAGAAATGAAAACAACACAAATCAATTTAAAAATCCAGGGAAAACATAGTGTAAGATATAATCAAACATCTTAGGAATCACAATCAACAATCAATTAAACATACTGAAATAGAGATTCTGAGATTTGATTACTTGCAATATCACTATATTTACTAAAGACAAGTTTAAAACATAATGCCAGAAAAATATTCACAGAAACAATAATAGGGAAAGACCAGGTAAATATTTACCAAAATATTACTTTGATGGAGATATTAGTAAAATACAAAAGAAAAAGGTTAGTAGGAAGAAAAAGTGACATTATTCACTGATAAAAGAAATAATGATCTATGAAGATATAACAGCCATAAGTATGAATATCTAATAAGATATCCTCAAATTCTTGAAGGCAAAAATATAACAAAACAACAAAGAGAAATTGAAAAAATCTCTAATATATTAGGAGATTTTCATATACTCCTCTCTGAAACTGATAGATCAAAAACCTAGGATATTAGCAAGGATGTAGATTTAAACAACCAACCAACAACCTTGATCTAATGTATATGTAGAACCATGAAATAAGAAGATATAGAATACGTATGACTTTTTATTGATGTATAGTTAACTTGCAATATGTCAGGCATACGACATAGTGATTCAATATTTATACAAATTACACATCATGCAAACTCATTATATTAGTGACTATATTCCATGTCTGGTGTATTACAAAAGAGTGACTTGTTTTATAAGTGGTATTTTGTACCTCTTAATCCTGTTCAACATTGTAACCATCCTCCTAACTTCTCTGCTCTGGCAACTACTAGTTTTTCCTCTATGCCTGTGAGTCTTTCTGTTTTGTTATATTTCTTCATGTGTTTTAATTTTTAAATTTCAAAATATAAGAAAATATACATAATATGTGAAAATACATAGAATTTGTCTTTCTCTGTATGACTTATCTCATTTAATATAATTCCCTCTAGATAGGCAAGATTTCATCCTTTCTCATTGCATTGTATATACACATTACATCTTCCTTATTCATCTGTCGATGGACAATTGGGTTACTTAGCTATCGTTAATGATGCTGCAAGGAACATAGGGGTGTACATATATTTTCAAATTAGTGCTTTCTTTTTTTTTTGGATAAATACCCAGGAGTGGAATTTCTGGATTATATGTTTATATTTTAATTGTTTGAGGAACCTCTGTATTGTTCTGTACAGTGGATACTGCACCGATTTATATTCCCACCAAGTCTGCACATGGATTGCTTTTTCTCCACATCTTCACCAATGTTGCTATTTCTTGTCCTTTTGATGAGCCATCCTGAAAAGTATGAAGTGATATCTCACTGTGATTTCAATTTGCATTTCCCTGATGGTTACTGATGTTTGGCATCTTGTAATACGCCTATGGCCATCCCTTTATCTTCTTTGGAAAATGTTTATTCAGGTCCTCTAACCACTTTTTTCATCAGATTGTTTGCTTTTTTGATATTGAGTTGTATGAGTTCTTTATATATTTTGTGTTGTTGGTGGTAGTGGTCATCACTAGTTCAGTTCAGTCACTCAGTCGTGTCCGACTCTTGCAACCCCATGAACCGCAGCACGCCAGGCCTCCCTGTCCATCACCAACTCCTAGAGTCCACCCAAACCCATGTCCATTGAGTTTGTGATGCCATCCAGCTATCTCATCCTCTGTCGTCCCCTTCTCCTCCTGCCCTCAATCCTTCCCAGCATCAGGGTCTTTTCCAATGAGTCAGCTCTTTGCATCAGGTGGCCAAAGTACTGGAGTTTCAGCTTCAGCATCAGTCCTTCCAATGCACACCCAGGACTGATCTCCTTTAGGATGGACTGGTTGGGTCTCCTTGCAGTCCAAGGGACTCTCAAGAGTCTTCTCCAACACCACAGTTCAAAAGCATCAGTTCTTTGGTGCTCAGCTTTCCTTATAGTCTAACTCTCACATCCATACATGACAACTGGAAAAACCATAGCCTTGACTAGATGGACCTAGTCCATGACAAAGTAATGTCTCTGCTTTTTAATATGCTGTCTAGGTTGGTCATAACATTTCCTACAAGGAGTAAGTAATTTTTAATTTCATGGCTGCAGTCACCATCTGCAGTGATTTTGGAGCCCAGAAAAATAAAGTCAGCCACTGATTCCACTGTTTCCCCATCTATTTGCCATGAAGTGATGAGACTGGATGCCATGATCTTAGTTTTCTGAATGTTGAACTTTAAGCCAACTTTTTCACTCTCCTCTTTCACTTTCATCAAGAGGCTCTTTAGTTCTTTTTTACTTTCTGCCATGAGGGTGGTGTCATCTGCATATCTGAGGTTATTGATATTTCTCCCGGCAATCTTAATTCCAGCTTGTGCTTCATCCAGCCCAGAGTTTCTCATGATGTACTCTGCATATAAGTTAAATAATTTATCACTAAGTTATATTCACCTCTTTGCAACTCCATGGACTGCAGCCTGCTAGGTTTCCCTGTTCTTCACTGTCTCCTGGAGTTTGCTTAGATTCATGTCTATTGAGTCAGTGATGCCAACTAACTATCTCATCCTCTGCAAATCTCTTCTCCTCCTATGTCCAATCTTTCTCAGCATCAGGGTCTTTTACAATGAGTCAGATCTTCACAGCAGATAGCCAAAGTACTGTAGCTTCAGTTTCAACAACAGTCTTCCCAATGACTATTCAGGATTGATTTCCTTAAGGGTTGACTGGTTTGATCTCCTTGCAATCCAAGGGACTCTCAGGGGTCTTCTCCAAGCACCACAATTCTAAAGCATCAGTTCTTTGATGCTCAGCCTTCTTTATAGTCCAGCTCTCACATCCATACATGACTACTGGAAAAACCTATCTTTGACTATATTTTGAATGCTAACCCCTTATCAGACATATTATTTGCAAATTTCATTTTTCATTCCATAGGTTTCCTTTTCATTTTGTCAATGATTTCGTCTCTGTACAAAATCTTTTTAGTTTGATGCGGTCCTGTTTGTTTATTTTTGGTTTTGTTGCCCTAGCCTGGAGATACAGATACAAAAAAATATTAAGACCAACTTCAAATAGTATATTACCCATATTATCTTATAGGAGTTTTATGGTTTCAGGTCTTAAATTTAAGTCTTTAACACATTTGTGAGTTTATTTTTTTACACGGTGTGAGAATTAGCTATTTCAATTTTTTTTTTACATGTAGCTGTCCAGTTTTCCCAATACCACTTATTGAAGAAACTGTCTTTTCCCCATTGTATATTCTTGCCTCTATTGTTATGGACCAATTGACAGTGTAAGCGTAGATTTATTTCTGGGCCCTCTATTCTCTTCCACTGATCTCTGTGTCTGCTTTTGTACCAGCAACATACGGTTTTGATCACTATACCTTTGTAGAATAGTTTGAAATCAGGGCGCATAATGCCTCCAGCTTTGTTTTTCTCTGTTAAGACTGCTTTGCTTATTTGGAGTCTTTTTTGGTTCCATACAAAACTTAGTATTACATTTTGTAGTTGTGTGAACAATGTCTTTGCTGTTTTGATCAAGATTGTGTTGAATTTGGAAACTGCTTTGGGTAGTATGGATATTTTAACAATATTAATTCTTCTAATCTGTGAACACAGATTATCTATGTTTTTGCTGGGAGTTTTTGGTTATTTAATTTCATTATTTATTACTTTGTCAACAAAGGTCCATCTAGTCAAGGCTATGATTTTTCCAGTAGTCATGTATGGATATGAGCATTGGACTATAAAGAAAGCTGAATGCCGAAGAATTGATGTTCTTGAACTGTGGTGTTGGAGAAGACTTGAGAGTCCCTTGGACTGCAAGGAAATCCAACCAGTCCATCCTAAAAGAGATCAGTCCTGGGTGTTTGGGAAAGATTGAGGGCAGGAGGAGAAGGGGATGACAGAGGATGAAATGGTTGGATGGCATCACCTACTCAATGGACATGAGTTTGGGTAAACTCTAGGAATGGTGGTGGACAGGGAGGCCTGGCATGCTTCGGTTCATGGGGTCTCAAAGAGTCAGCCATGACTGAACAACTGAACTGAACTGAACTGAATAGTCAGTATGTTCAGATTTTCTGTTCCTTCCTATTTAAGTCTTGGGAGGTTATATGCTTTGAGGGATTTATTCATTTCTTTTAGATTGTCCAACTTCTTGACATACAATTTATTTGTATATTCTTTTATAATTGTATTTTTGTGATATTGGCTATAAACACACTTCCATTTCTAATTTTATTTATTTGGGGCCTCTCCTTTTTTTCTTGATGAATTCGATTAAAGGTTTATCAATTTCCTTTAGTTTAAAAAGTTCTAAATTTCATTGATTTTCTTTTCTTTTCTTTTTTGTATGTATCTTTTTCATTTATTTCCACTCTAATCTTTATTATTTTCTTTCTTCTCCTGAATTTCAGCCTTGTTTGTCTTTCTTTTTCTAATTCCTTTATGTGTAAAGTCAGAGTGTTTATTTGAAATTTTTCTTATTTCTGGAAGTAAACTTGTATCATTATATACTTACAACTTAGAACTTATTTTGTTGTTTCTCTTAGATTTTGTAAAATTATGTTTCTAGTTTCATTCATCTCAAAGTATTTTTTTAATTTCCTCTTTGATTTCTTCATTGCCCCACTAGTTTTTTAATATTATGTATTTGGTCTCCAAGTGGTTGTATTTTTTCCAGTTTTCTTGCCGTAACTGATTTTTATTTTCACACTCTTGTTTTTGGCAAAGATGCCTGGTATGATTTCAATCTTAAATTTACTGAGACTTGTTTTGTGACCTAGCATTTGATTTATCCTAGAGAAGACTTCATATGCATTTGAAAAGCCTGTATTCTGGTATTTGGGGTTAGAAAGTTCTGCAGCTATCTGTTAAGTCTACCTCATCTAATGTATAGCTTAAGACTAATGTTTCCTTATTGACTTTATGTGTGGAGATATATTTATTGATATAAGTAAAAGTCCCCTACTATTAATGAATTATTATCAATATCTCCCTTTCTGCCTGATAAGATTTGCTTTATAGGTTTAGGTGCTCCTATGTTACATGGCTATACATTTACAAATGTTATATCTCCTTCTTGGATTGATCCCTTTATTATTATGTAATTATATTCTTTGTCTTTAGTTAGAGTTCTTGTTTCAAAGTCTATTTTGTCTGATATGAGTAATGCTACCTCACCTTTCTTTTTGTTTCCATTTGCAAGGAATATCCTTTTCCATTCTTCTTTTTCAGTATGTGTATATCTTTAGATCTGAAGTGAGTCTCTTGTAAGCAGCATATAGATTTTTTTTTAAAAAAAAATCCATTCAACCACCCTCTGTCCTTGGGTTGTTTGGTGCATTTACATTTAAAGTAGTTATTGATAGGTATATATTTATTACCATTTTATTATTTTTGCATACCAGTGCAAACTGCATGTGCCTAGTAGCTTAGGTGGGAGAGCAGGAGCTGAAGTGAGCATGAGCTACGGCTTTTTCCAGAGTGTGCCTGGGCCAGCCACTTGGCAAGGTGGCTCATCACACTCCAAGGGCTGCCCCTCTGGTGAGGGTTAGGAGGTGCCGGGATGGGCCAGGGCTTCTCCAAGGGCACGCCTGAAGTTGCCATTTTGGCAGAGGTGACAGAGTGGTGACTGGAGCCAGGGCCCTTCCCAGGCCAGGGCTTCTCCCAGGCATGCCAGGGGGACCACCTTGGCAGGATAATTGGAGCCAGAGCCATGTGTGGATGGGAGGCATTCTGGGGTGGCCTTAGCAGGCCATCTAGAGTTCCAGGCACTTTTCAACCTACTGCCTCTGCACTGGAACGTGGAATGAGTCAATTTATGTGCACAAAACTTTAAAAGCAGAGTTTAATTTTCTAAAGCCCGTTGGCTCTCCAAGTCATAATAGGCCATGCTATTTTTTTCAAAACCAATTAAGGGGACTCATCTTTCCAGTACTGGTTCCCAGGACTGGGGTACCAAATATGAGGTTTAAATCCCTCATTTCTTAGGGAGGACCTCTGAGTTTGTGATATTCTTGTCCTCTAATGGGCCCACCTGGGGTGTAGGTGCTGACTAGATCACTTGTCTTTCCGTCGTATACATCTTGGTGTTTTATTTTGGTTTTTTTTCTTTGTATCATTAATTGTACTAATAGAATAGTTGTTCTGCTAGTCCTTGGGTCATTATCAGAAAGAGTTGTTCCATATTAGGTTGTAATTTGGGTATATTCATGGGAGGAGGTGAGATCAGGGTCTTCCCACTCTGCCTTCCTGATCCCACATCTCCTAGAATACACATGAAACACATATGCATTATTTTAGAAACTGGTCATGAAGAAGCCAAAAACACGAAGCTCCAATTATCTCAAAGTATCAATATCAAAATCATATTGATAATAATAGCCTTACAAATTCTTTTAATGAAAGCCATCGGGTTATTTTTAGAAGAGGAATGATAGGTTCTTTCTTGCATTGTAAGAAATGCTACTGTAAGAAATGGCTACTGTATTGAAAAGAAAGTGTAAGATTGAAGAAGAGTCAAAGATGAGAGAAAAGAAGCCATATTTCTTGGTGTATAGACAATTGAAGAATCCAGAAGCAAAATTAGTGTAACAAAACAGTGGAAAAACTAGTCATGAAGGAAATACTCCCTTCAGACTAATTACATTGAAATATCCATTATGCAGAAATACAAGTTCTGTGTAGAAGAAAATTATAGTCCTGCTCTAGGGTTAATGCATAAATAGAAATGCAATATATGCAGGTTTTCTGAACTATTTTCTAGTTTAAAAAAAAATAACATATTTTAGATAGTTGGGAAAAAGCCCCAAAAATCTCACTATTGTGTAAGCCCTGTTGAATCAAATTGTCTGGTAGTTTCTGTCACCACTCTTTCACTATCTTTGAAATAGATTACTATATGAAATAAGGCCCCTTGGGGGTCTTGGATCTCACAATGGCTTCAGAAGAATAAAAATGACTCATTGTTTACTTATCAACACAAGTTAATTTATCAAAAAGAAGGTTACTTAACAAGGTAATTTATCATCTTCTACTATGTACAATGCTCATATTCCAAACTTTCCAAGGAAAACACTAAAATCTACCATCTTCTAGATAAAAAATTAAATAAAAGAGGAAGTGACCAAAGGAAGGTCAGTAAGAGAGAAACTACCCTTTGTTCAAATACTGAGCTTTATATAAAAGACTGAAACAGGATTTTCTAAAAGACTTGAACCTATTTAACCATATCTTCTAATTCTGAAAACTCTCATTCTACTTCTTTCCTTCTCTTGTAAGTGGCTGAGTGTTGGCTGAGCTTAAAATCACTTAGATTAGATTTACAACACATTTTTTAAAAATAACAAAGCAATTAAGATTTCAGAGCCATCTTTTGGGTTTGCTTCTTTTTCCTCCATAATGGTATATAATACAATTTAAACTACAGATTTTTAAAATTTTCTGATTCTAAAACCACCATTCTCCCCACAAGCTACATAAAGTTTCCTGTTAATCATTATGGCTATTTACTTTACTGTCTTGATATTTGACAATCTCATTTTGGAGGACTAAATAAGGAAAATGTAACTTTTTCCACTACACGGTCACTTCGTACAATTTGGGATTGTTGATATTCCCCTCACCTATTCTATAGCATCATGATGGCAAAACACTATCATCCAAGAATTATATGTGACCTTTAAGCTATCTTATATTATCAACTGAAAAATATACCATAAAAATTGTGACTATTACACTTTATTGAATAACATACCTATAAAAAGAAAACAATTTAATTTTAAGCTGATAGTTATATAGAGTAAAAAAAAAGATATTTGTATGTTCTTTGGGATTATCAATTTCAACAATATCTGTCATGCTCAGTAAGTTCCAAATGACAATATGGAAACATGTGAAATTGAAATTAGACTACTAGGGAAGTCTGAGAGGAGATATAGAAAATCAGAGCATATTATGCACAAACCTCAGCTCACTCTTATACTATTATTTTCATTTTCAGTCACTTGATAGCTTCTTCCCAGAGTTTTAACTCCTAATTGTGTTTGCTCTTAAAAATTAATAAACTATATAATAAAATGAAATAAATGATTTCAAGCCCAAATGCTTGAAACTGAAATATTTATATAAAACATTAAATTTATAAAATGATAAAATTTCAAAATATCTTAAATAATAATACAAGATGTTTTCACTTGAATTTTGTTTAGAGAAAATGAGTCACTTAAAAAGGAAAAATGATTAAATCCATTTAAAGAATATTTCATCTCTTTTTATGTTTATATATGAAGTGAAATGCCCAATTTATATCGAAACAAATGTACTTGTATCCATGTATTTAACGACCATTTCATTAGATTTTACCAAGTACAAAGTTTTATGCTAAGGTTTCTATGACAGTATAAGAATAAGTAAATTAACATCTCTTTACTCAAAAACTACAATAAATAAGACAATTGTAAATGCAAGTAAACATTTTAACATGGAGGCTGTTAAATCTACCATAGGGGAGACCAATATTGCATGATAGTTTACTTTTTCATTGATTCAACAAATAAATAAATTCTTCTGAAAAAAACTGACACTCTCTGTGATGAATAGAGAGAACAAAGCCAACAATGAGAAAATTAATGACTTCACATGATTATTTCAAATGCTAAATGCAATCATTAATCTAAAACAGGGTTCTAGTAAAGAGGACTAGAGTTGCTTTAGTTTCCTGTTATGGATATCTATAACACTGGTTAGGATCCACTTTGTTCTTTGAGAAGAGAAATTGTTTTGGTTTACATTTTGTAGTGATCAGCCATTCAAAGCTTTATTCTTTGTATGAAGTCACATTTATGGAATTGTGACCATATAGACTATAATGCTTCTCTTAGTATACATTATGTGATTATTTTACACCAAAGAAAAGAACTATAGCAATATATGATCAATTCTAATTTCATCTTTCTATGATACCTTATAAAATGTTATTTTTCAAAGATCTTCCCCAAATACCTAGATTCCACAATTTTGGACTATCAGGAAAAGTCCATTTGTCTTTGATCCAGTGCATATGCATATCCCATGTATTCACATTTAATTCATTTAAAACAAGTGACATTTGAAAATGTGGCATATTGTGTAGCTTGAGAACCCCCGATAGACAGCTAAATGCTAGCCTCTTTCTTAGGCAGTAGTTCTTAGGTAGACCTATCTATGAGTCTTCTAGGACTCAGGAAAAGGCAATGAAAGCCATGGGTATAATTTCTGGATGAATAACTAACATAAAGAAAATTGCCAGGGCAACTTCTATAATTAAATTCGCCATTTCAGAAAAACCACATTTATCACAATTTTAACTCTCCCAGGGCAATGTCTGCCCTGCTGCTACAATCCCAGAATATATATATTATGTATATATATAATATGTATATATATATACAGTCATATACAGTTTATATATACAGTCATATACAGTTTATATATACAGTCATTCCTCAGTATTCTCATAAGTTTGATTATAGGATCCCCTCAAAGATACCAAACTCTGTAGATGCTCAAGTCTCTTATATAAAATGACATATTTGTGTACAACCTAAGCACCTCCTTCTATATACTTTAAATCATCTCTAGATTACTTATAAATTATAATATAAATAGTTGCAAATACAAATGTAATGCTATGTAAATAGTTTCTGGCACAAGGCAAATTCAAGTTTTGCTATTTGGAAATTTCTGGAATTAGTTCTTTTTTATTTCCCAAATATTTTCAATCCAAGGTTGGCTGAATCCACAGGTGTGGAATCCAAGAACATAGTGGGCCAATTGCATGTGGTAGTACAAGCTTTTGCTCAGTTATTCTTCCCAACTAATTAATAAGGTAAATAGAACAGTAACTATTATTCCTAATTTTCTCAAAGCTTTGGTGGTGGCTCAGAAGTAAAAGAATATGTCTGCAATGCAGGAGATATGGGTTCAATCCCTGCTTCAAGAAGATTCCCTGGAGGAAGAAAGGGCAACCCACTCCAATATTCTTGCCTGGAAAACCCCATGAACAGAGGAGCCTGGGAGGCTACAGTCCACGGGGTCACAAAGAGTCAGACATGAATTATCAACCACACAACAACAGAGGAAGGGCTTCCCTTGTGACTCAGCTTGTAAAGATTCTGCCTGCAATGTGGGAGACCTGGGTTCAACCCCTGGGTTGGGAAGGTCCCCTGGAGAAGGGAAAGGCCAGTATTCTGGCCTGGAAAATTCGATGGACTCTATAGTCCGTGGGGTCACAAAGAGTTGGACACAACTGAGCAACTTTCACTTTCAGCGAAAACAAACAGGCAGAATAACACAAATAACTGCATTGCAGTTAAGAACTCTAAAATAGATTTTTAATTATTAGTTGAATGTTCCTTCCACAGTATTGTAAAGCCGTTGCAATGATAAACGTGGTATAGTGGAAGAGTAGTTTCTTTCACTTGAATGTAGGCTATGCAGAAAACTGGGAATTTTTTCATCTAGAAGAAAATTGTAAAATGTATAGCACAGAGATTTTGTAAACAATGACATTAATAGTAAAATCTGTGAATTCATACCAATAAATAACCTGTGTTAACTTTTCACATAAACAGAAAGTCACAAAAATTTCAGAGCTATTTCCTGCCCTGATAAAATTTCACAAACCAGTTTCTCTATTTTCTAAGATTTTATAATCTGGCTTAATGTACTTTGTGTTAAGTCACGTCAGTCATGTCTGACTCTCTGTGACCCTGTGGACTATGTAGCCTGACAGGCTCTTCTGTCCATGGGATTCTCCAGGCAAGAATACTGGAGTGGGTTGCCATGCCCTCCTCCAGGGGCTCTTCCCTACCCAGAGACTGAATCTGAGTCTCTTATGTCTCCTGCATTGGCAGGCAGGTTCTTTACCACTAATACCAATTTTATAATCTTGCTTAGTAGTCTTAAATTAAAACCCTGTATTGACTCTTTAGAGAACCGAAGTTAGGGTTTCTGTGATTGTATAGGAGAAAATACATGAAAGATGACTGATTTTCAATTGGGGTAAAAGAAGAAAGAGCGTATAATCATAGCTTTTATAAATTACTCTTTCCTTGCAGTTGCATAAGCTGTCAGACCTGCTTCCATTCATAATCACTGAGTGACTTTTAAACCACAAACACCATTAAGATGGTCAGGGAGAAGACCAAAATTTAATCATCTTCCCTCTAAGAATATCTTCGTAGGATGAATGTGAAAGGGGAAGAAAAGTGATCTGCAACTTGATTTTACTTGGATTTTAATTAAAACAGATTGTATATTAAAAGTCAGGCTTCCCTGATTGGCTCAGCATTAAAAAAAAAAAAAATCTGCCTGCAATGCAGGAGATGGGGTTAGATCCCTGGGTCAAGGAAGATCCCCTGGAGAAGGAATTGGCAACCCATTCCATTATTCTTGACTGTGAAATCAAATCCCATGGACAGAAGAGCCCAGTGGGCTATCGTCTATGAGGCTGCAAGAGTTAGACACAACTTAGTGACTAAACCACCACCACCATATATCAAAAGTCACGCAAAACTGAGAAAACAGATGAACTTGTGGTTTTCCGTCCAGGGCTTTCTTCCTAACCTACCACTAACAATGGAATAGAAACAGCGACAATTGCCAATGACTGAGCTAGGTTTGGAACAGTTGCTGAAAGTCTGAGGAAGGATTTTCTCCAAAGGAGAGTCACATTGAGATATCTGCAGCACAATCTGTTCTAATATTCCATCCCCAACTCCTTCAGTTACTGATAGGAGATCAGTACAGTCTTTGAAGGATCTAGGAAGAGAAGCCCATGAACTCATGGATGACCTAGCGAGGCGTGAGAATGGAACAAGGACATTTCAGTATGCTAGCAGAATGTGGTATACATCTATCAACACATCTGAGTAGGGTTGGCAAGGACAGTGCTGTCCCCGTTGGACAGCTGCTCAGGATTATGGATTCTGTATGGTGGGACCTGCTGTCTTTAAAGAGAATACATACGTATTTGCTGAAAGCCAGGAAATACTAGCCAAAAAACCCTTATTGGTTTTTTAAACAATCCAAAGACTTAAAGAAAGGATTTGAAGAATAATGGGGCTACTGTTGACATGTGGTTGTTGAATGTTTTATGCACTGTTTCTAACGATAATAATTGAATGTATTTTTATGATTTTCATGAAATAATACCTTTCAAGTTAAAGGTTAAAAGAAAAAGATGTAAAACTCTGTGAGAAGTATTAACTCCACAGATAATTGGGTGAAGAAAGAAGGCAGACCAGAGCAAACGTTTTGAATGATTTACTATTCCAAAGCAAATACTAATGCAGATTATCTAATTCTGGAACGATGTCCTTCAGTATACGTGAGAATGCTAATCAAGATTATTAAAAATGATTTAGGAAAAACAATCGCTTTCAAAGTGTTTAGACAATCCTAATTATGTCAGTTATCATGAGGTGATGACAGGCAAATTTATAGGTGATTTAATAGAACACAATACACATCATAAATGAAAATTTTAAGGTACTTACTATTATTTATATCTTTTTAGGAGTCTAACATTTCAATGAAACCATGGCCAAAAAATAGAAATACTGGCAAATATCTAGGCACCCATTAAAATAAAAAAAGAAAAGAATAGAGTACCACAGCCAATAGAGAATCAACCAGCCATCCATCACTGTGTTTGACTATCTGTCTGCTTCTCTCTTCAAATACTTATCTACTTAGGAACCACCCATTTCCTTGGATGTTGAAAAGCCAGATAATATACAGCTTTAATTTAGCATTTCCACATGTTCCTAAGGTTTTGTATTTCCTCTTTGAATAGAAACATAGATATACAAACTGGCAGGCACACCCTTTTCACGATTATAGAAAGAAATTTAGAACAGTAGTTACTGAAAGAAACTGTTTTCTTCAGATGTTGGTGAAATAACTAAAAAGGAGGAAAAGGACAATACAGTGAATTAAAATAAAATTATTATTTTGCAATTTGAGCTTTTTCATTGTTAAAATTCTCTTTAAATAATCAAAAGATGTTAATAAAGATAGTAGCTGTTTAACTTTAAAATAAAAATGTCAAAACTATGCCTGCCCCCCAGCTTTATTTTACTTTTTCTAGTCTCTAAAAACCAAAAGTCTTAAATCAACTGGTTTACAGTCTTACATGGAAAGAAATGAGTTTCCTTTGAAATATATATTTAATTCATATTATTCTTTTCATAAAGACAGCTTTTTTTTCTGTCCATAATCTATATATCCTTCAAGTAAGTAAAAGCCCTAGACTGTGCTTTTGTGATATGTTTTCTGACTCACATCCATGTTGTGTTTCTCTGTGTCTCTTTCTATTTCCCCTCTTAATCCCCATGACGCCTCAAGCATCTGTCCATGTTTTCATGACTATCATTAAAACAACTTTGCCCACTTTGAATATGCAATTTTCTTGCTTAGCACAACTAAATGAATGGGTGACAAAAGAAGGCAAGCACAGTTTAAATCAAATACACTCTAAATCATGTTGCTGGTCACTTACTTGCAGTTAGCACTGGAGACCAAGTTTGAACCAGGACAACTGCCTGCAGTAAAAGTGAAAATGAGTTACAGCCATCTGGGACCACCATTCACAGTAAGAAATTTGTTCCCACTACTCCCCAGAAAGCACATTCACAGAGACACAATCAAACATGCACAGCTGAAGTTCAAAGTCTCACAAAAAAATAGTTATCTTTATTTAATGCAATGTACCATCACATTTTTTACTTTATCATTTAATCTGACCCCATTTGCTGTATTGATTTCATGACCCACTAAAGCACCATAGCTCAGTTTAAAATTGTTCATTATAGCACAATTTATAATGTTGCTATTGAATTTCATAGCAATATAAAGATCAAAATAATTCTCTTAAATCAATACAAAATTAGAAACCCAGCCTTATCAAATAATTTTGTAGTGTGTTGCCATGGAATTCTTGGAGGAAAGAAAGACACAAATATTTTTATCTCACTCGTCTATTCTCTTTTTATGTGATGCAATAGGCTGTATCTTAACACTCTGAGGTTTTTCTCTAGATAAATTCCTTCTAAACTGGAGAGGAATGATAACTGTCATTGTTTTCTATTTTTTTAAGTAAATTTTGAGTATTCTAGTTTCAGCATTGATAATGACTCAAATGTTGACTGAAGATTCTGAATTATATGGATGAAATTCTGAGATGTTCTTAAAATCACTAAAGAAACGACAGTTACCTTAAGTTGCCTATTTCAAGTTTATGTAATAAGTCTCTGCAAAGTTTTCTGATTTATTTTCAAAAAAATAAAAAGTGGGTAAAATTTTAAACTGGTAAATACATTGGTTATTTATTCATGGATATGTATGTATGTGTGTACACGGACACATTCTTATTATGGTAAGGAGACCAGGCTTAGGAATCAAACAGAAATAGTTACAGTGGTTTCAGTGTCTCCTAGAAATTTTTAGAATTTCTTCTGAGATTTCCTCCTTTGCCAAATAGAATAATAATCACACTTGCTTCACAAGCTGTTGACAGGGACAAACTACATAGAGTACTAAGTAAAAATCAAAGTGCCATTAAATTGTTCATTATTGCTATAGATTTCAGGGAATGATCTGTTTAAGTTTATTTCATGCCTGGGGAAAAAATAAAATTATCCTCGCTGATCATTTTAATTGATTTCCATGCATGACTCTAATCTTATAATACAGTTAATACATATAAGTAGAGAAAAAGAGACCCCTTAAGACAAGGAAATTGTTGAGAAGAGATTAATAATATAGTTGAAGTTAGGAGGATATCAAATTCTGTACTTCTTAAAATCTTCAGACATCTGAACTTGACCATCAAGTGATTACTACTGAGAGAAGCTCCCATACTTTGAAGGATTAAAATCCCAGCTCCACTTGGCTCCCTTAAGTTAATAAGCATGTAGACAATCCAGTCTGTGGACTGTGTTCCGTAGACTAAAACAGGCACACTGGTTAAATCCAGCCCACTGCCTGTTTATCTATGGCCTGTGGGCTAGAAATCATTTTTACTTTTAAATGATTGGAGAAAAGAATTGAAAGAAGATAAGCATTTTGTGACAGTTAAAAGTTAAATGAACTGTGAATTTCTGTGTCGATGAATAAAGTGTAATTTGAGCACAGTGTAGGTCTTTCATTAATATATTGTCTTTCATGCTACATGAGAAGTTTAGCAGTTGCAATAGAGACTATATAGTTTTTAAAGCCAAAATTTAAATATTTATTATCTTGTTATTTATAGTTTTCCAACCCTGGACTACACAGCAAAAAGAAACTCAAGGACAAAGTGTAAATGATGCCTATTAGCTCCATAATTTCTCCATTATAACTATTTTAAAATATAGCAAAGATGATTCTTAACCATAACAAGTATATTTTTATTTGGTATAGAAATACATAACAAAAAAATATAGCACTATTTTTCTCAAGGAGTTTAGACTTTGATGCCTTGAATGGTTGATTTTGTAAAGAAGAGTGATTCTGCTACTTAATTTAAAACATCTTGAAAAAAAACTTGAAATCTGTAGCTCAGATCAATCCTTTATAGATGGTTAAAGTGAAGAAGTTTTAATAAAAGTGTCTTTCTTTTCCCTGGCTAATCCTTAAGATCTGAACAGAAAAAAAAAATACCCTTTTGAGCTGATACTGTTTCTATTTTTTTCCCTGCCAGTAGAAATGAAGCCAAATAAAATCCTATTCCACAGTTCCCCTCAAGGATATAAATGAGGCTGAAAGTGTCCTGGCTTCGTCAGCTAAGCTGGCAAAAATCCCTATAGCCATTTGCTTATCTCAGGGGGACTGGATGACTCCTTTAAATTATATTTTATATGGTAGGTTTCATATTTGCAAAATGTCTCATTCCTTAAGTGGTCCAATGAAGGTGCCTGTTCACTTCCCCTCATGTGCTTTCCTACACACTCTGCTCATGCATAGTTATCTCTGTCAATGTCTGTGAGGTAAGAACCAGATGCTCTTAGCCACAGGACAACAGAATCAAGGAACTGAGCTACAAAAGATGACACCATTTTATTTTTTTTTATTTTTTTTTATTTATTTTTTTATTATTGTTTTTGCCATACATTGTTATGATATCACCATGGGTTTACATATGCTTCCCCTCTGGGTCCCCCCTCCCTCCTCCCTCCCCTCCGGGAAATCTCGCTGCACCAGTCCCGAGCATCAATCCTGGGCTGGTGATTGATTAGACACATGACATTAACGTGCTTCAATGCCCTTCTCCCATATCATCCCACCCTTACCCTCATCCACAAAGTCCACAAGTCTATTCTATACATCTGCGTTCCTTTTGTTGTCTCCCATGTTGGGTTCTCATTACTGTCTTTCTAAATTCCATATATATGTGTTAATATACTGTATTGTTGTTTTTGCTTCTGGCTTACTTCACTCTGGATAATGGGCTCCAGTTTCGTCCATCTGAGTAGAATTGCTTCAAATGAATTTTTTTTTAATGCTGAGTAATATTCCATTGTGTATATATACCACAGCTTTCTTATCCATTCGTCAGTTGATGGGCATCTAGGTTGCTTCCATGTCCTGGCTATTGTAAACAATGCAGCGATGAACATTGGGGTGCACGTGGCTCTTTCAATTCTGGTTTCCTCGGTGTATATGCCCAGCAGTGGGATTGCTGGGTCATATGGCAGGTCTATTTGCAGCTTTTTAAGGAACCTCCACACTGTTTTCCATAGAGATGACACCATTTTAAAAATCACTCTCTTGCTTTCTCGTTTCTCATACTGATCACTTCCTATACCACTTGGGAGAGAAACAGTCTTAGCTGCTTGGAATTAGCATAATTTCATATTTTCAATGCTTCTATTCAGTAGATTCGGATGATTTAAAATCTCTGAGGATCAATTTTATTATCTGTACACAGTATATTATCAGTATGAATAATAATTATTATTAATTGTCTCAAGTTATTAGCTTGAAAGAAAATAAATATGAAATTGCATAATAAATGCATAATATAAACTGTATACATAATTACATGAATATCTCATTTAGAGAATAAACTAGTATTAGCTTTTATATATTCCACAATATCTATGTGCTGTATTCTATGCTAACATCTTACATACATTATTACCACATTGTATCCTCATCAAAAGGTATGTATTAGTATCTTCCACTTACTAAACAGGAAACAGACTCAGAGATGGATAAAAAATTATTGAAAGACATATGGGATAAGCAGCCCTAAGTTAGGGCTTCCCTGGTAGCTCAGCTGGTAAAGAATCCACCTGAAATCTGGCAGACCTGGGTTTGAGCAATGGGTTAGGAAGATCCCCTGGAGAAGCGAAAGGCTACCCACTCCAGTATTCTGGCCTGGAGAATTTCATGGGGTCGCAAACAGTTGGACACAACTCAGTGATTTCCACATTCACTTTCAGACCTAAGTGAAAATGTGACTCTAGACTTTCACATTATTCTGCATTTCTCCAATAGTGGAGTGGGGTAAAAAAGTGAAATTGCTTTAAAATATAAAATGACATTTTTCAAAAATATAAGCCACAGAAATGCTGAGACAAATAGTATATCAAATACTTGAAAGACGTGATGTAAATAAACCTACCATCACGAAGTATTGCTTAATTTTGTCAAGCAAATAATTTTACTATAAATGTAGTAAGTTGAACTACATCTATTATATGTGGTTCCATAGTAACCTCTTTTACTCAATTAAGGTTTACCAAAGATATTATTTCCTTATCTGCTCTGCAGGGATTATTTCAAGTGTTTTAAAACCCTCATATTCATGAAAGTTTTTTTGGTAAATACATATTAAGTCCTCTTGCAGTAAACCAAACCTGAATTTAGAGAGAAAAAAGAGTTTCAGAGTTTCTCCCCAAAATGCCATAGGAGGTATATAATCCGCACCTCCATCATCAAAGTGCAAAGCTGTTGGGCTGCAGGGGCACACAATAGAAGGGGCCGACTTCACTCTTCCAGCTCTCTGCTTCCCCTTCTACTTTGATCTTCCACTGCCCTCCTCTCTTTTTTCATTGTGGACTCTGCACGCACCCTCAAGAAGTCACTGAATTATTTGTGAAGCTCGTTTGATATTCGGACTTTTCAACTCCTCTGTTTCTGCTCTTCAAGTGAACAGCCATTTTAACAAGGCAGGTTCTTCTTAACATTGCTTCACTCTTCAGCACGCGATTCATTTCAAGTATACGGAGGCAAAACAGAGAACTAAGACACGATCCTGGGAGTTAATAATCCTACGGTCTGTTTGACATGCCTGAAACAAAAGCTAACGTTTCTTGTGTTAGTTCCTCTCTTTTTCTCTCCAGTGTCAGAGACGACCTCCTATGATGGGAGAAAAGGAATACACTTGTTTTCTTTGGAGGGGAAATTCAATGCCAGAGACACACACTTGAAGTTCGTGATTGAAATTCCAAAGACAGGGTCTGGGGCTATGCATTTTGTTTTTGATACTGTGGCGAAGCTCTCCTCACCCCCATCTCTCTCACGTGACAGCCTCATCCCCAGCTGACAGCAGCCGGGCATCCACCTGAAACTGCCTGAGCCTACAGTGTCAATGGACTCATTTCATCTGAGGATTAGTAAAAAACAAGTTCATTTTTCCAGGTTCAGCTGAAATCCTATCTATGAAGCCTTTAATCACTAAAATCCATAGCAATCCCAATGCACGTATTGACTGTATAATTCATAAAGAACCTGGAAATGTTTTTGGAATTGCTATTTAACACTTGTTTAGTTTGAGAGAAATTTTCCTCTTTTTGGCATTTGGTGAAGGACTGGACCAAGCAAAACACTTTAATATCTACTAAGGGCTTCCCTGATGGCTCAGACAGTAAGGGATCCATGTGCAATGCAGGAGGCCTGGGTTTGATCCCTGCAGTGGGAAGAAAACCCTGGAGAAGTGAATGGTTACCCAGTCCAGTATCCTTGCCTGGGAAATCCCCATGGACAGAGGAGCCTGGAAGGCCAGAGTCCATGAGATCACAAGGAGTCAGACACAATTGAGTCACTGACCTTTCACTTTCAATGGTATCATAAATCAATAATAATATATATTAAAACGAACTTGGTAATGAAGACAAGGTAGCCTTTAAAAAATACAGAATAGAGTGGGATGGATTTTAGAAACATTTCCATAGAAATAAATGAAATATTTAAAAACTGGAGGTCTTAGCAAATTATAGATAACTGACACTCCCTGGTTATGACAAGCATGCTGCTGCAAAAAATAATAGCAAAGAACATAAACCAGGCATTTGCCCACTGTCAGACACTGAGTCTTCCCAATACACAATAACTGTGTGATTGTAACTTACATATTATTGATGAGAAAATTAAGGCACTAAAGTAAATTTTTAGAAATATCAGCCAAGTTGCAGAGTCAGGATTTGGAACCTAGGCAGTGTGATTACAGAACCCATGATCTCTAATTAAATTAATAACTTTGGCTTCAGAGTAATAATATTATATATCTACTTCATTTGGACAATAGAACAGAATTATGAAAGAAATAAGGCAGTTTATCCTACTGACAGTTATTACAATCTGAAAGAAATCTTACATTTTAAAACATTATCTTGAAAAGATATGTAAAGGTAAAAAGTGTATTTGAGGGTTCTGGACTAGCACCAACTATGTTACTTTTCCTGAAGAATTCTAAATAATAGATAAATTGACAAGAGTTTCCAGTGAATCACACTAGTATAAACCAAAAATAATAAACATATTATTAGTTAAAACTGAGAAAACAAGTCTAAATACTATTGATTATTTCCTCTGCAGCACATAAACCCCAGAGGCCTGAAAGGGTGAGTGGAAGGAGCAGTGACAGAAACCTAGAGACAGAGATGGGCCTGGCAAAGTACTCCTGAAAAAGGCACAGAGTCAGCCCACAGTGACCCAGCAGGGAGGAAGTCAAGAGAAGAAATGACCTGAGTCACTCTCCTCTTGCTCTCTAGCCTTTTGCTTATGGCTGCCTTGGACTATTCCAGCCAGAAGCCAGAGGCCAGAGAACTCATTAATGCAGTCCCCACTGTAGGCCAGAAGGTGGGTGAAGAGCAGGGAAGAGGACGAGAGCAGGTCTG
Source organism: Antilocapra americana (assembly GCA_007570785.1). Lineage (NCBI taxonomy): Eukaryota > Metazoa > Chordata > Mammalia > Artiodactyla > Antilocapridae > Antilocapra > Antilocapra americana. The sequence continues at coordinate 3,941,225 of ML662441.1, forward strand.
GGAAGCCGCCAGAACGAAGGTGGCCAGGAAAAGTGTCATCTCTGTACATTTCAGTTTTCTACAGTCTCCTTCATAGAGTTAAAAATATACAGTTTTATCTGTACCACTCTGGAAAATCCTCCTACGTATTAAAAATCTAAATCTAAAGCAAAATCACTAAAACATGCCTAATGAAAATCTCTTGCCATAAGAGACAAGACAAAATCTCTTGCCTTATCTTTGCTTCTTTTATCCAGTACATCCTCATACTTTTTTTTGAATAATCCTATCTGCCAGGTACAGTCCTAGGCATCAGAGATGACAAGTTAAATAACATGTGGTCTTTGTCTCCAGAAGCTTGCGTTCAATAGGAGAAAATAGCTAGCTAGGTAAATTACCATGGTGACTTGATAAGTTCAGTGGTGTTGGGGGCCCACTGCCTGACTTACTGAATTCCTAAAAAATACATTTCTCCTTAACTCTGTTGATTCTGAAATCTTATAAGCAATAATTATGATGCTTGTTTGGTGGCATTTGTGAATAATAATGTATAGGTGTTCTCTACAGCTATAATATTAGAACTTGGTGCTCAGAAGTCTAAAGCCTGAGCCTTTGGTCGTCTCACTGCTTTGACACTTTGATCAACATGATTTTGCAGCAAGGTTTACTGTTGCTCCCTTCAGTTCAGTTCAGTTGCTCAGTTGTGTCCGACTCTGCAACCCCATGGACTACAGCACGCCAGGCCTCCCTGTCCATCACCAATTCCTGGAGCTTACTCAAACTCATGTCCATCTAGTTGGTGATGCCATCCAATCATCTCATCCTCTGTTGTCCCCTTCTCCTTCTTCCTTCAATCTTTCCCAGCATCAGGGTCTTTTCAAATGAGTCAGTTCTTCACATCATGTAGCCAAAATATTAGAGCTTCAGCTTCAGCACCAGTCCTTCCAATGAATATTCAGGACTGATTTCCTTCAGGATGGACTGGTTGGATCTCCTTGCAGTCCAAGGGACTCTCAAGAGTCTTCTCCAACACCACAGTTCAAAAGCATCAATTCTTTGCCGCTCAGCTTTCTTTATAGTCCAACTCTCACATCCACACATGACTACTGAAAAAAACCATAGCTTCAACTAGAAGGACTTTTGTTGGCAAAGTTTCTCCCTTAGATTTGTATTTCTAGAGCTCTCTGTTGGGTTTCCTGATCTTTGTAAATTCTTTGATTGAGTGCAGGATGGGGATGCAGAATGGTTATGTAACAGGAACGTGGCTCTTTACGATACAGAACAGTTAATCTCAGGATTTGGGCTTAAGCACCTGAGACTTTCTGCTTTACAGTATCTCTATTCTTCTAGACCAGAGGTAAATGTACAAATTCACAAAAGAACTCAGTTAAATAAAAAGCAATAACCAAATCGTCACCCACCTGTCTCAGGTGAAGTATGCAGAAGAACTGAAACTTCTTGGGTTGCCTGACATTATCTGAGGCATTCTTAGGAAAATTATCAAGTATTTTTAGGAGAAAAATCTATTCATGGGCCTAGTGATGTTTTTACAATTCAAGGTTCCCTGTGTACAATACAATACGTCAAGCCAAGGGAGAGAGTTGCTGGGGTAAAAGGACTGGGTGAAACATTCAGAAGAAACTTGAAAACAATTTTTCTCTCCAGCAGAAGTGCAATGAAAAGAACAGTTATCTTGATATCATATGACTCTGGGTTCTAATCTAGATTTTTTCATTTTGTTCTTAAGCAAGTTTGTGAATTTCTGTTAATATCAGATCTCTTCTGTGTGAAGGAAAGAGTGATTGTGATGACTTCCTACTCAGGGTTCTAATGACACTTAAGATTATGTTTGGTAAGCATGTTTTATGTGCTTTAGAAAAGCTATCTTCTCTATATGTTTATGATTGCTATTATTCCATGGTGCCCTAACAAAAAGAGGCTACACTAGCAACAGAAGTACAAATGGTACCTATAGTAGGAGAAAGTGTAGGAGTACTAGGGAGAAAAGGAAACAGTCCATATAATTTTCTCACAGTTTATAAGAAGCTGAATTTTGACTTGCTTTCATTTCTCTCAGATATAAAATGTAAGTGCTCATCAGTATAGATCCTGAGGTATAATGGATGTCCAGTGGCCTATTGAGCTCCTAGGGGTAGCCTATAATCTAAATCCAGAAACTTCTCACTTACAGCTAGAGAAGCTGAGGCCAAAGAACGTCAGACTCAGCTTCTACTATCACCACGTTCCAGCCCTAGCCCATCCTCCAAACACACCACAACCATGCACTGCCTTCACACGAGGTCAAAGTGTTATGCCTGGAGTGGGTTCCAGACATTTCAGATTTTCATTCCTAGTTAAAGGACACTGGGGAATGTAATACAAGTACATTTATTTTTAAAGTATTCTCATTGAAATCAGAGCCCTTATATATTGCTGATGGGAATGTAAAATGATACAGTCACTATGGAAAACAGTTTAGCTATTGCTCACAGAGTTCACATATCTGACCCTTTGTGACCCCATGGACTGTAGCCCACCAGGCTCCTCTGTCCATGGAATTCTCCAGACAAGAATACTGGAGTGGGGTGCCATTTCCTCCTTCAGGGGATCTTCCCTACCCAGAGATCAAACCTGTGTCTCTTAGGTCTCCTGCATTGGCAGGCAGATTCTTTACTATGAGCACCACCTGTTCACTTTTAAATGGTTAATTTCTGTTGTATGAATGTTACTTCAAAAAATTATTTGAACTTTTGAGTATACTTATTTAAATTGTACAAATGTCTTGTGCTGTGCTGTGCTTAGTCACTCAGTCGTGTCCGACTCCTTGCGACCCCATGGACTTTAGCCTGCCAGGCTCCTCTGTCCATGGGGATTCTCCAGGCAAGAATATTGGAATGGGCTGCCATGCCTCCATCCAAGGAAATCTTCCCAACCCAGGGATCGAACCCAAGTCTCCTGCATTGCAAGCAGATCCTTTACTAGCTGAGCTACCAGGGAAGCCCATCTATGCACATATGATGATATATCCCTATTTGATAGATTTCAAGGATTCTGGTATTAATATCTTCCAAAGGGAAACAGCAAATCAACATGTTTGAATTGACAATAGTCACAGGTAATCTCTTGCCACCAGAAATATGAAATTAGTCCTAAACAGATATAAATATTAAATAAATCATTTATAATTTTTTATTAATAATCATCCTATATCTCTGCTTATTTTTCCCCAAGTAACTTCCTGACTGATGACTACTTTTTAATCCCACCACTCCTGCTGTTGCTTAAAATAAGTGTTTTTCTCTGGATAGTAACATTTTAGTCCTTCACCTACAAACTAATGTACTAATAAATTTATAAATATCTCCACTACAAGAAAATGGATGTTTTTAATGCACTACATGGCTCAGTTAATCTAGACCTGACCAAATCTGACAGTGTTAGTGACATAATAACTGTGAAATCACACAATCCCATGCCCAAAAGCAAATGGCTCTTTCTGGCCTCTGATTCTGATGGTTCCTGAGCCACATATCTTATCACGGAATGTGTGAAGACATGGTAGAAAAAATAGCCTAACCACATGTCAACTTAGAATTTCAAGGCCCACCCCCTCCATATATTTGTAAAAGTCATTCTTCATTCCACTTACTCTGCTTTAGTTTTCTTCATAGCATTTATCACCACGTGGTAAGAATGTTGTTTATTTATATTCATTAATATTTAGTTATTCATATAAACTTCAGGAGGGCAGAGACATCTGTATTGTTTGCTATTCTATTTCTAGTACCTAAAATAGTTCCTGGCCTACAGACAGTACTCAATTAATAAACATTACATAAATTTATGAACAGCTTCCAGTAACTGGAAATTAAACTATATTTCTACTCTCTAATTAATATAGATGTTTTTATATTAATGTTTTTTCTTACTATTTTTCTAGCAATATTTATTTTTCCAGTTAAGCTACTTTCCTTTTTTTTAATTGAACAGTCAACTCACAGAAAAGATTTGATGAATTGCTATATTTACATTTCTTTCACATAAATTGCTTCGGAATTATTTTTAAATGTAATATAATTTGACAATACTTCTACAGAGAAAATAAATTCAAACTATCTCAAGCTTCCTCCTTACAATGTTACACATGTGACACTTATCGGTAACACTTCCACTGAGATATTATGTGTGTGTTAGTTGCTGTCGTGTCCAACTCTTTGCGACCCATGGACTGTACCCACCAAGCTCCTCCGTCTGTGGGATTCTCCAGGCCAGAATACTGGAGTGGGTTGCATTCCCTTCTCCAGGGGATCTTCCTGACCCAGGGATCGAACCCAGGTCTCCTACATTGCAGGTAGATTCTCTTCTGTCTGAGCAATCAGGGAAGTCCCACTGAGACATATAAAATACTTCATTCTACTATCTAGTCCAATCTCATGAAAATGATTTTCAGAGTCATTCTATCTTTTAGATTTCTGGAGATTTAGCTTACTAGAAATAAAGGCTAGGAAATCTTATTTTTATTCTAGATCTACTAGCCAACTGTCAATACCCCTAAAGCTTATTTCTGATATAAGAATATGTTTCTTTGTTTGTTGATGTTAGTCACTCAGTTATGTCCAACTCTATGTGACCCCATCAACTGTAGCCCACCAGGCTTCTCTGTTCCTGGGATTTTCCAGGCAAGAATACTGGAGTGGATTGCCATGCCCTCTTCCAGGAGATCTTCCCCACCCACAAATTTAACCCAGGTTTCCTGCATTGCAGGCAGATGCTTTACCATTTAGGCCACAGGAAAGGCCTATATGATACATATAGGTCTATAACATTTATTTGCCTAGGATATATAGGCAAATAAATATTTCATTTTTCTAATATGCTTTGGTTGTTCAAATGGTTTACACAAGTGATATTTGAAGATCGTTAATACATATAGAGTCATGGATCTTGTCAGCTATAGTGTCTCCTTAAGCTTGAATCAAGGTAAACAATAAATCAGTAAACAGCGTGGGCTAGATTTTCTAAGTTTGAATCTGCTTGTTATACTGGAAACCTTTGGAAATTTACTTCTTCAAGATTCAATTTCTTCATTTATAAAGTAGTGACAATGCACCAATGTTATGAAAATATTGTCAAAAATAAATGACATAATCTCTGTGAAGTATTATATAGCACATTGTCTGGCACAAAATAATTGCTCAAAACATGTTGGCTGTTGTTTGCATCATCTCCCTAAATGTATGAAACTTTTTTCTTCTTGAAACATTTTTGTATGTGTGTTTCTCAAGGCATTTTCATATCTATCTGGTACCAAAGTTCTTTGTGTATTTCTCTTTGTCCTGTATTACTCTCACATAGGAAATCTCATCCATCTTCATCTTCTCTGAAGTGTTCAGGCTTGTGTCTTGAACATGACAAAAATTTAATATATTTCAAAAAATGAATGAAATTAAAATGGGACAAACATATCTACACTAGATTCCTTTAGAAAGAAAAATAATTTCATATGTCCCTTGCAAACAAAATTACTTTAAAAGCTTTTTAGATATAGCTTTCAGAAAACATGAAAGATACATTAATTTTAAAATGTGGATTGCTCTTGTATTCATCATTTCAGAAATAGGTATTTTCTTGTGTATACTGCTTTCAAGCATGTTGCATTTGTGTGCCATGGAAGAATGAACTAGAATCAGAGATTCCATACTTAATGATGGATTTGTAAATTTAATACACATTATTTTCAGAAAACAAAAACTTCCTACTGGATTGAAACAGTAGAACCAAGACCTTATTAGATCATTACAACTTCCTACTTTCCTCTTCTATCCAAGTACTATTTTAATCTCTGGCCTAACAGGTAATAACCATTCATTTCAGAGGAACAACTGGGACTCAAAGAGAATAATAAATATGTTTAAGATTATTCAAAACAGCAGAAAAATTTAAGCGTTTGGTTTTTAGTCCTTCTACTTGAAGTATCCTCTGATAATTTAACAACTAAACTAGCAATAAATAATGTAGCTAATTGAATTTTTAAACTAAAAAATCATTATAATAATTTTGACTTTTTTCTAAAATTTCCTATTCAAAGACAAAAGGATAGCACACCTAGTTCAGAAATTTTTAGTATTACCGTGACAAACTTGCTACAAGTTATCAACAGAGCTGATTGGGAAGAACTCAGGACTGATATTTTCCTAACCACAATTACCAAGCTGTCATATAAGCATGATAAATTTATGACTGAAAATGTCAACCTCTGGTTGTCACCTGGAAGTCTCACTGTGCTAAAAGCAGAGAGTCTGATAAATCCCTGCCCTGCCTTGCTTTGCTTTGACTTGCTGATAACTTTATTCCTCAGAAAGCCAGGGGGACAAAAGTAGAGGAATAATATTTTGAACCTAATTTTACTAAATCCTACATATCAAGGGTGATACTCCAACTCCTTCATAAGCAATACTGAACAGGCACTAGGCAGTCAGGTGCTAGAGCCCCTCTATGCTTCAGCAGTTACTCCTGTAGCTGTTCAATTGTGTGTCTCCTGGATCTGGAGAGACGGACAAGGACCCAGTGAATTAGGGAGACACTTGGGCATATCAAGGAAGGAGAATTTAGCAACCAATTTTTCATTATATCATATTCAATGTTTATTTATATCATTATATAATGGCTGCATATCAGTTTGTTGATAATTCTCCCCTCTTATCTCTTGAATCTATCCCCTACTTTACAACCCAGAAACACTTCTTTGCTTCTGAAATTCACAGGTACATAAACTAAATCACAAGTCTCATGGTTTCTATCTACCCAAAATCATCCAACTCCTTTCTGAGACTCTAGTCTCCATTTTCTAATCCATCTTGGCTTCTGATTGTGATACTTTCCAGGTCCAAATCTTCAATGTTTCTCCAATATTAACAATAGAAAAAACAAACTTCTTAGCCTTAATACTAAGACATACCTTTCATCTCATCCCAACATACCTTCACAAACTCTTTTCTTGAGCAATTTTTTTTTCATTCATCCTACAATCGAGCCCAAATAAACAATTTGTTGTTCTCCGAATAAAGGACACATTTTCACACTCCTTTTATTCTTTGCTACTACTCTCAACCAGAATGCCATTTCCTTTTTCTGTGTCCAAGTACTTCACAGCCAACCTCAGACGTGACCTTCATCACCGTTTTCAGCAATCTCTACATCCATTACCAGCTTTACAGTGCTGTATATTTCCTGATGATGAAAGTAACCACCATATCGAACAATTTATTTTGCATGAATCTAATCTCCTTTTGTAGATGGTAAGTGTTCTGGCTATGATACATGACTGATACAGATTTGCACCTTGATAGCACATACTATATCTACAGCAGCTACCCAACAGACATTTGGTGAATGAAGAAATGAGTCTAATGAAGAGCAAGAGTACAAAATGAAACCAGCAAGAATGTTGGCAAAGACTAATTCTCATCTCAAAATTTACCTAACTGAGAAAAAGAAATGCTGACTATAGTAAAGAATGTGTCCTGGTCTCTAAAATGGCACATTTTTACATTGACTAAATAGTAGATAAAACTAGAGTTTTAAGTTCTAAAACAATATATGATCAAAGAAGACCAAAGTCCACAAAAAATATGGGTGTAAGAGTCAACTTTATACCAGAGACAACTAAATAAATCTATATATATGCACAGGAGTTATTATGCACATATGGTAAAAGAGGGCTCTCATGACCCAAGACTCTTGATACCAAACAGCAAAAGAGCCAAAACCCAAATAGAACTGAGTCTTCTGAAAAATACTGTTGTTCAGTCTCTCAGTTGTGTCCACCACTTTGCAACCCAAATAATTGTGGGATGGAGAGTAGGGAATTGCCTGCTCTTCTGTTGTTGTTTAGTTTGGTTGGTTAATTGAGCACTATTTAATGCATTTCAACTAAGAAAAGAATAAATACATATATAGGAAGGGAGGGATAGGTTTACTGTGTGGTGAAGGTAATAATACTAAACATACATGAAATTGCCAAGAAACATTTAAAAATGTTTATACTAAAACAGAATGAAATCTCAGTGGAATCACGAAGAAAACAAACAAACCCATACTGTAAGACCTTCTACAAAATACCATACTCCTCACAAATATGTCAGGATTAAAAAATAAGGAAAGACTGAGAAACACTCATAGATGAGAGGAGACTAAACAGATATAATGACTGAATGCAGTGTGGTGTCCTGGATTGAATCCTGGAACAGAAAAAGGGTCTAACTGGAAAGCTGGTGGAACCCAAATAAAGTGGTCCGGTGTCTTTCAGCTTTCCCTGAAACCTCCCTTCCTTGCCAGCTAAGTGGGAATTTTCTTACTATTCCTGAGCCAGGGGAAATGATGAAGAGAGTTATGACCTCTCCCACACCATGATGGAGTGATAGGAAACAGAGGAAAACACAATCTTCTCTTTGATATTAATATTTCTGATGTTAACCACCTCCCTGGACTGCCATCTTTCAAGTGAATTTAATGTTGCTGGAAACGGGAGAAATCGCATCCACATCTACTTTCTATGGCTTAGCTCCTTCTACCTAGAACATTATTTGTGAGTTCCGACATCCATACGTTAATAATATTACAAGTTTTCATTCATCTGTTCATTTATTCAGTGAGTATTTACTGAGTGCTTACTGCGAACCAAGGCACTAGAGCTTTTCTGAACTAAAGACAAAAAAAAAACCAATCAGGCACCCTTATTCTCATGCAGCTTGCAAGCAGTGTTTACTGAATGCCTGCTACATGCCAGGAAGTATAATCTATACTTGATTTGATTATCTAAAGATTATAATTAAAACCAGAGTGTTAATTTACTAACTAACATGAACTTTGAGGGGAAACCTTAAATAAGATTCCAATAGATTGGAACATTTAGACCACACTAACAAGATTAATTTTAAAGTCCTAGACATAATTTTTTTAAAAATCAACAACTTAAATGGAAGCCTATTTTAACAGCAGCAGATTTTAACACATTTATATTGTTTTAAAGACTCAGAGCTTCTTGGATGTCTCTCTACTTGATTGTATATGAATCAACTAAGAAATGACAATACAAAATGGCAATGGACAATTTAGAGTTCAACCCAGGTGGCTCAGATGGTAGAGAATCTGCCTGCAGGGCACAAGACCCTGGTTCACTCCTTGGATCAGAAAGATCCTCTGGAGAAAGGAATGGTGACCCACTTCAGTGTTCTTGCCTGGAGAATTCCATGGGCAGAGGAGTCTGGTGGCTACAGTCCAAGGATTCGCAAAGAGTAGAACAGGACTGAGTGATGAACACACACACCATTTCCACTACACTTTGAATGCTAGATTTGAAGTGAGATACTAGAATAATGGTGCATGTTCTTAAAGAAATAAGTTGTCCAAAGGCCACTTCATTGGAAGAATGGTTAAAGGAGACAGAAATTTTTCACCAGTAGGAGACATGCCTTAGAAAAATTGTGATAAGTTTGAAGAACCGCTTTGTCAAAGAAGCCTTCTAGCTTTTCTGAACAATGCCAAGATGCCAAACTAGGACAAGCAGGCCAAAGTTACAAAGTGATAGATGTCAAATCAATACTAATTAGATCTAGATGAGAATAAAGCTGTTTGGAAAATCAAGGTGTTTCCTCAAGTGATAATGACTTTCTTCTAGGTGAAAATATCAGAATACAATAGAAATGTAGGGGGTCAGATTTGAAGACCTTAACATTTCCTTCCAACTTCAGAACTCTATTATTCTAAGAAGATGCAGATGTCAATATGTATGATATAAACCGATGCTGGGAAACACTGAAGGCAAGAGGAGAAGGGGGCAGCAGAGAATGAGCTGGTTAGATAGCATCAGCAACTCAACCAACATGAGTTTGAGCAAACTCCTCCAGGAGATAGTGGAGAACAGAGAAGCCTGGCATGCTGCAATCCATGGGGTTGCAAGAGTCAGACAGGACTTAGCAACTGAACAACAATAATGATATAAATAAAAGCAAATGACTCTGCCTTCTGTGGATGTTATTCCTGCTATGTGAGTCTGCATCTCTTGCTGCTTCTCAAATCTGTCCCAAATATTTATTTGGCTGGTCTACCTCATTTGTTCCTCATGGCAATAACTCAGGTAAAACCACTTTGCTATATTCCAGTACAAACTCCAAGAACCAACGGCGATGACATACAAGGAAACGAATGATATTAAATGTTGGTTTGTTTCAGTGAACATTGGACCCCTGGCCTACCTCCTTTAAGCACTTGATGTGGAATTTGACAGTAATGATTTGTAAATCTTCTAAAGAAAGGTGAAAATCAGAGAAGTGAGAATTCCTAAAGTCCTGATGTTTCACAGATTAGTTAGCCTGCCATTAAGAAAATACAGGGCATTGGGTGAGTGATCTGGAGCCATAAACATTATCAGGTAAAAGTGAGGTTTCCTGGGGCTGCAGAAAGAAATGAGCTTGTTCCTACTTCTGGTATTAATCATAATAAGTGTTTTATCTCAGGCTGTCATGTTTAGTTTCTCCATGCAATTTACCTCTCAGGCACACTGTTCACAATATCAGTTGGCCTTATCTTTTAACTTATAGTCCTCAAGTACCTAAATGTATTTCCCCCAAAGTTCCCACAGTTAACATGACAAAAGTCAACATTAGCACTATTTTAAGACAATGCTGCACCCACATTATAAAAGACAGAGTTGCTTATGCCTGGCTACTCCTATCATCTGTTGAAAAGTATAACAGGCAGCACTGATTCTTTGCCTAATTGCAGTTTTAATGTGAGATTTTGCAACCATTTAAATGGGGATCCCTAGTGCTTTAAAAAATTCATTTTTTTCACTTTTTCTCTTTGCCAAAAAAATAAAATAGAGATGTTCTTATCCTATATCTTGCTCATCTTTTATCAAACAATACTTGCAGGCTGATACAGTCAAGTCAATAAGTAGCTTTTGAGGGATCCCATTATGAAGTTCACTTTGTAAGAACAGTCAAACATGATTAGGAGCAATCTAATCAATCAAATAATCAGACAACAAATAATTCAAGCCAAAAATACTGCAGAGACAGACTTTTTGCTAAAAAATGTCAGAAAAAAACAAACCGGTAGCTTCTACAAACTCACTGAAAGATGCCAACCTGAGAAGGTACAAATAATTAGACAGCTAATAACATTCTACTCTGCATGATCCTATTTCATTGAAATCCCCTTATGATCTGCTAATAATCCTTTCTAACTAAAATCAAGCATAATATTGAAATGTAATCCACGTACACACCAATCACAGAACATCTCATAGGCTGAAGTGGTCACCGCTTCCAGTCATGCATGACAGCCACTCAATGTGCAGCTTTAGTTTCATATTTTTTAAATCATTTGCCCCACGATTTTAGGGAAAAAAATTATGATTCGTTTCTATCCATAAGTACAGTGAAATAAATCTCATTTAAACTCAAACTGTTAAGAGTATGTCCAAGGCACAGACCTTACGAATTTGCAAGAAACCTTCTGCTACATCCCCATAGAAATGAGGTCATCTTTTGAGGAATATCTTATAAACTGTTTACAGTAAATAAAACTGATAGTACCAGAAACTGCCTATGGATGTCATTAATCAACACACACACACACAAATTTTGATTCTATGCTGTGGTAAGATTTGTTAAAACAATACCGCCTATATTCAACTACTGTGCATATATTTTCCATTTCTTCTATTTCAGTATATTATCTTCATCATATCTTCAAAAATTCAGTTTTTGTTTAATAATTAAATAATAATTTGAATCAAATAATAGATTATTAGAAGTAACACATTGAAAATATTTTTAGTGTAACTGAGGTAGTTTTATACTCCAGCACAACTGAATCATGGACTTGCCCCAGTGGCTCAGCCCATGAGCCACTGAATCTGCATGCAATGCAGAAGATCCAGGTTCAGTCCCAGGGTTGGGAAGATCCCCTGCAGGAGGGTGGGACAACCCACTCATATATTCTTGCCTAGACAGTCCTATGGACTGAGGAGCCTGGCAGGCTACAGTCCACAGGGTTGCAAAGAGTCAGACACGCCTGAAGCACTGAGCACACACACAACTAGATCATGCGTATAATCTACTAAATACTTTTACTTTAAAGCAAAATTATTGTTTGAATGTTGTAAAAATTGATCCCAAGGCTAAATAGAAATGATAATATACAATTTAACTTTATAATCTTTTTCTGATTTTGCCTCTCATATAAAAACTGGGAGTTGGGTTGATGTTAACAACTTTCACATTTAAAATGTTGACTTGGACTTCAATTTAAAAAAATGTGAAAATTATTGCATGAGCTTTTAAAAGATTTGTCTTGATTTTTAGTTTACAGATAAAAGAGTAGTATTAGCATAGATTCTTTTCCAAGTTGAGTGTTACTATAAACGAGGAAAATAACATGCTGTCAGATAGGAAATAATGACTTGCAACCATTATGACTATATCGAGACTCATAAAGTTCTCTGAAAAAAAATGCTGCTCCACAAATAGCTATTTGGTGAGATTATCATTAGACATCTGACCAAATTTAAACATTTTTACTGAAGGAAATGGTTTTCCTTAATTCGTTTTTGTATTTTTAAATGAAAGCAAGTTCTAGGGAATAATTTATGAACGTCATTTAAGCCATTTTAAAATGGTGTATGTCAAGATTAATGTAATAACATCCTTTCAAATAATTTCTTGGAAATATTTAATTAAAGCAATTCTATTTTCGTAAAAGTTTTACATAATCCTAAGCATTGAGAAAAACAGGCTAAGAGATTTAAAAAGTAAGCTTTTATTTAATATGAAAGATATGCCAGACACTGTGGCATGTGGTGATAGAAACAAACAGATAAATAAAACATCGAGTCTGACTTCAGAGAGGTTTTAATCTAGTGGTGAGGTTTGAAAAGAGGTGATAGAGGAGGAGTAGAAGGGACAACAGTGAGGAGGTCAACTAAAATACAAAAGCCACTGAGTTCAGCTGCAAACCTTTGACAGGATGGACAGGAAATACAGATTCAGCAATCAGCTAAATATAGGACATTGGTAAAAACTCTAAGTAACTGCAGAGTGCAGGCCCCATGCAGAGCCATTCAAAACAAATTATTTTTAAAACACTGTGCCAGGACATCAAAATAGTTTATCAGCTCAATTCGGTCTGTAATTTAAAATCCTTGTTTTAAAACTATGAGACAAATTAAACTGTGATATGACAAGTGTTATAGTCAAGGTACAAGTAAAATTTACTGAGAGCCTACAGAGCATAGTGAGTAAATCCAGGAGAGGGATTGGAAAAGTCTTTAGAGAGAAAGTGAGATTTAACTGAATCTTGACAAATAAAGAGGATTCAGCACATAGTGAATGGCAGACGCAACCTGATGCAGTGGCTGAGAGCCTGGGATTTAGGGCTGCCCAGCCTAGGTTCAAGTCCTACCTCTGCCACTGGCCACTTCTGTGCTCCAGTAAGTTAATTAGTCTCTATAAGTCTCAGCTGCCTCATACATAACATGATTATTTACCTCAACTTACCTACTTAAGACTGAAGTACAAACCTTAAAATTGGAGTGTGTTAAAGATGAAATAAGATACACGTAAATTACTGGCTTAGCCTTCAAATTTCTACACATAGTCACATGTATTAGCCATTTTATAGTTCATTTCTAGAATTTAGCAAATCCTCCAATAAAATTGATCCCAGATTTCACCATTCCTCACAACTTTGTTGCAGTACAGCTGTCAGGAGCAAGCTCAGTTTTCAGACATAGAGGCAGGGTCATCAGTAAAAGAGCAAAGGAGATGAGGTAGAGAACTGTAATCATCAAAAGCAGTAAGCACCAAGAGGTATTACCCTGTATTTCACTACACTTGAGAACCTCTTGCTATTTCAGAAATCACAAGATGGAGCAAGACAAACCTTATCTTGTATAATAATGCTGGAATCATTCACTGAAAATGCACTCAATCAGAAATAAATGGCACAAAACAATTATGCCAAGGGCTTACTCAACTCCTGTCATTTGGGGTCTAATGTTGATTTACCTGCTGTGAGGATACTGCACCTTTTCCACTCAGAGAAAGGAGTCACAAAGAGATTTTCATGGAAGGAAAGTTTTGACTCTTCCTCTCTGGAGTTTCATACTGAAAAGGGAAAACATCATGTAAGCAAATAGAAAATAATTAAAAACAAACATAAAGCAAGTTTCTCCCCAGTCTTGACATCATGCCCAGTTTCTCACAACACCTTCCAAATGGTTTCATACCACACCACACATTCCTGAGACTGATTCTCAAAGCTTTTCTTAATCTAGCCTCTCAGCTGTTCCCGACAGCATACTCTGCTCCTGCAGAGCCACTCTGCCCTGTAAACCTCTGCCACAGCTCCAGGTTACTTCAACTCACCTTTCTGCCCATGTTCCCTTTGCTAAACAAATGCTGTCCTTCCATTAAGAACCCATTCTCATCCTGATGCTGCTTTCCTGCTGCAGTCCAAAACAGACTTTCTTTCCTTCAAATTCCTACTGAATTAAATCCTGTGTATTTACACTCTATTTGTCTATATTGATACTATTTATATCAACCATACACCTTCAAATCTGTGATGACTTCAGTTGCTTCTATAATTTGACAGTCTTTCTGTCAAAATAAAATAAAATTTTAATAATTATTACATTCTGTTTATTTTTAAGTGTATCTATATTTTTTAACTATTTGATTCAACTTGATTTTTTTAATATAAAATGTAAAATGTCAGGACTTGTTGTTCAGTCACTCAGTCATGTCTGACTCTTTGCCACCCCATGGACTACAGCACACCAGGCTTCCATGTCCTTCACCTTTTCCTGGAGCTTGCTCAAATTCATGTCCATTGAGTCGGTGATGCCACCCAACCATCTCATCCTCTGTCATTCCCTTCTCCTCCCGCCCTCAACCTTTCCCAGCATCAAGGTCTTTTCTAATGAGTCAACACTTTGCATCATGTGGCCAAAGTATTGGAGCTTCAGCTTCATCGTCAGTCCTTCCAATGAATATTTAGGATTGATTTCCTTTAGGATGGACTGGTTGGATCTCCTTAGGGCTTAGATTATCTCTTTTTTTAAAAAAATGATCATTTTGACAATACTATTTATTGAAAAATTGTTTCCTCTACAATTCAACTCCAAAGGTTTATTTACCCCAATCAGTCCATTTCAAAGAGGCCTAATACATGGATCTGACTATTCTACCAAAATGCTAAGTCATTCATCAGTATTTTGTGTTTTATAATTGCATTTTTTAATAAATGTTCATATATTTATTAATCTAGATAAACTTTAAGACCTCTTTGTTTATTAAAACAAACCTTAGGTTTTCATAAGAATTACCTTTAATATACCTGGTAATTTGGCAAGGAACATATTACTATTATATTTTGTAATTAATACAACATTTAGGAACATGTTAAATCTTCACTTATGTATATTCAACATTTTTTAGAACACCTACATTGGCTTTAAGTTCTGAACAAACTGAAATACCCTGTTTCTCTAAACACACCTGATGTCTATTTTCTCAAATCTACCCACTTCCTTTTTCCTGCTGAAAATGTCTTCATATCTACCTAATTGTTACACTCACTTTTCAGAGAAATCCATTTCAAATGCTACTGTCTCCGAGGATCTTCTAACTAGAAAACAGAGAATAGTTGTTTGATTTTGCTAAACTTCTATGGAGGAGATGTGTATACCATATCAAAAATCTTGATTTATTATCCAAATGTTAGATTTCCTTTTCTTCTTTGGTTTCCAAAATTAAGTGGAACCATCTCTCTTTTAGCCTTGCACCAACTTGTATGCAAGGCTACATTTTTTTAACATTTCCCCAAAAGTCCGTTTGACAATAGTTAATTAATAAGAAACAAAACTTTTTACAGAGAAACGTATAACTAGTAGTTAAGTATTTTACATTATAACACTGAACAAGCAATTTTTAAAATTATTTTAAATCCCTTTGAGCTATTTCCTGTCCTTAAGTCCTCGTCTCAGCTGGTCCCTGTCTCAGGCATTCTTATCTTCTTACGCTTTCCCTGCAGTGAGTGCTCAGTCAGCCAGAGTGGTCACTGCAATGCCCCACTGTCCCTCTACAAGGCAGAGGGCCTTCTTTCTCATCCTTAGGAAGCATGGGTACCAGAAGATAACCGGACTTTGTAAGGTCCTTATCAGCTTATCCTCAAATCAGCATTAGGAGACATGAGTGCAGGAGTCTCTTCCTAAAACGAAGTTTTATACCAGCTGCTGAGAAAATAAAAATTTTTCCACACCTGTATTTACTTCATTGTCACAATCTGTTGTCTCCACACTACATGAAAAAGGTTTTAAGTGCAAAATCACTGACATATTTATCTTTAAATATCTCTACAGCACTATATTCATAACCCACCATATGTTGCTTCTTGTAGATCAGTGCTTTTAGATAAACGAATGAATGATTTGATTAATTAATAATTAACAAATGAATAGATATATGGCCTTTGCATGGTTCATAAAAGAATATGAATAGAATTAATCTGGAAAAAGTTCTATTTAATTAAACTGAGGAGACTAATTTTCATAACTGCATAAATCTGTTTCCCACTTTTTCTCCTTGGGTCCATAATATCTCATTCTCTTAGTGAAGAGTTTTGTTGTGGTTTTCAGTTTTAAAAGAAAACAAATCTACCTCTAGTTTCAAGTTTATTTTTTGTTTGTTTTGGTTTTCATTTGTCTCTCATTTACTCTGAACAAGCCTCTCCCAAAGTCTCATAGAACATCAAAAAAAAAAATGAAATCTAAATCAACAGGATATTAAGTAGAACTTTTCAACTGTCCAGAATTTGTCATTGAGACTTAAAATTGAAAACAAATGAATCAAGTTCTCTATTCTAAAGAGAGAAATGACCAGGAAATCCATGCAAGTTGTCAAAAGTGCAACAAGTTTCTCTGACTATAATATCTACCTTTTGAAATCACAACTTATCTATAGCAAAGGAAACCATCAAAAAAAATTTAAAAACCTACAAAGCGGGGAAAATATTTGAAAATAATTTGAGTGACAAAGGGTTAATACCCAAAATATCACACAGCTCATACAATTCTGTCAAAGCAAACAACTCAACCAAAAAAAAAACAAAAAAAAAGGAATCACAAGACCTAAACAGGTATTTCCTCCAAATAAGACACAGATGGCCAACAGGCACATGAAAAAATGCTCAACATTGCTAACTATTAAGAAATGCAATTCTTAATACACTACAATGAGGTATCACCTCACACCAGTCAAAATGGCCGTCATCAAAACATCTGTAGCAATAACTGGAAAGAGTGTGGAGAAAAGGAAATTCTCCTACATTGTTGGTAGGAATGTAACTTGCTGCAGCCACCTTAGAAAATAGTACGGAAGTTCCTTAAAATACTAAAAATGTGACTACCATATGATCCAACAATCCCACTCCTGGGCATATATTCAGAAAAGATTAAAACTGTAATTTGAAAATATACATCACCCCAATATTCATAGCACACTATTTCCAACAGCTAAGACATAGAAATAACCCAAATGCCCATCAATACATGACTAATTTAAGAAAATGTGTTTTATATATATACATATATACATATATATATATGTTGCTGCAAATAGTAATGTTTCATTCTTTTTTATGGCTCAGTAATATTTCTATATATGTATATACTATATCCCTATATATAGTATTCCTATATATAGGAATACTGCTGCTTCTGCTAAGTCACTTCAGTCATGCCTGACTCTGTGAGACTCCATAGATAGCAGCCCATCAGGCTCCACCGTCCCTGGGATTCTCCAGGCAAGAACACTGGAGTGGGTTGCCATTTCCTTCTCCAATGCATAAAAGTGAAAAATGAAAGTGAGTCCGACTCTTTGTGACCCCATGGACTGCAGCCCACCAGGCTCCTCCGCATGGGATTTTCCAGGCAAGAGCACTGGAGTGGGTTGCCAGTGCCTTCTCTAATAGGTATACTACTCAGCCATAAAAAGAATGGAATATTACCATTTGCAGCAACAAAGATGCACCTAGAGAATATTTCACTAAGTTAAGTTACTTAGGAGTATGGGATCAACAGATACAAACTACTAAACATAAAATAGATAAGCAAAAAAGGATTTATCGAATAGCATGGGAACTATATTCAACATATTGTAATAACTTAAACTGAAAATATATGTATATATAGCTAAATCACTTTTCTCTACACCTGAAACTAACATAAATCAAACATACTTCCAAAAAAAATTACAACTTAAAGTTCACCTTAATAGCATGAAGCAAACTTACTGTTCTGAGATAAGGTAAGGAGAGTTTCATGAATATAATGGGAAATATCATGAGTAATTATTATGGGAAACTTTATTTCTTTTTAAATCTGTAATAAAACAAATACATTAATAATATAAAAGGGCAAAGAAAATCAGATATCATTATAATCTCAACATAGCTGTGTACCCTCGGTTCAGTTCAGTTCAGTCGCTCAGTCGTGTCCGACTCTTTGCAACCCCGTGGACCGCAGCACGCCCGGCCTCCCTGTCCATCACCAACTCCTGGAACCCACCCAAACTCATGTCCATTGAGTCGGTGATGCCATCCAACCATCTCATCCTCTGTTGTCCCCTTCTCCTCCTGCCTGTATCCTACAGAGCCTAAATTTATTCTATCTTCAAATATCCATGAGACATTTACAAAATATTGTAATATATATATAGTATGCATATTTATATAATATATTTACACAAACACACACACATATATATATAATACACACAAATATATGGGCTTCCTAGGTAGTGCTAGTGGTAAAGAACCCACCCGCCAGTTCAGGAAACGTAAGAGAGCCAAGTTCAGTCCCTGGTTCAGGAAGACCCCCTGGAGAAGGGCATGGCAACCCACTCCAATATTCTTGCCTGGAGTATCCCATGGGCATGGGAGCCTGCTGGACCCTACAGTCCATAGGATCACAAAGAGTCAGACATGACTGAAGCGACTTAGCATGCATACACACAAATATACAAAGTGAACCATAAGAAAATCTGTATAAATCCCCAGCTTCAGAGATTGTATAAGCCCCATTATCTCTATACAACAAAAATGGGAAACTAATAACAAATTTTAAGCAAAAAAGGGAATTTTTTTAAAGCTCATCTAAATCATTATTGAATTAAATAATAAATTCAATTAATAAATTAAATAATAAATGTTAAAGCCATAGTAAGAAATTGAGGAAATAATAAAACTAAAAACACTACATTTCAACCCTTAGGAGACAGAACCAAAACTTAACAAAAACAAATGCTTAGCATTAAGGGTAATCGTTATGAAATACAAATTCATTAACTAAGCATTTAACTTAAAGCATTATAATTATTTCATGTAACATTAATAATAACAATAGAAGCTTCTTTTAGAACAACCACGCTGTTACAACATTCTATTAAACATGTTGTAGTAATTTCCACTTTTAATTCTGACTTAATGACGTAGATGCCAGTCCAAATTTTGCACATGGGAAATAGGCTCAGAGTTTAAAAGTTTGCACCTTTTGCAAAATCACACAGCTAGCACTTGCTAACTTCACTATTCATAATACAATATGTGAGATCCCAGTCAGGAGAAATTAAATACTTCAAATAGCAGAACACTGCTGCTGCTGCTGCTGCTGCTAAGTCGCTTCAGTCGTGTCCGACTCTGTGCGACCCCACAGACGGCAGTCCACCAGGCTCCTCTGTCCCTGGGATTCTCCAGGCAAGAACACTGGAGTGGGGTGCCATTTCCTTCTCCAATGCATGAAAGTGAAAAATGAAAGTGAAGTCACTCAATTGTGTCCGACTCTTAGCGACCCCATGGACTGCAGCCTACCAGGCTCCTCTGTCCATGGAATTCTCCAGGCAAGAGTACTGGAGTGGGGTGCCATTACCGTCTCCAAAAATAACAGAATAGTGAATTATAAATCAACATGGTATTAGCATTAAAATCATTAAAACTAATATATTCACAAATGAAAGGGACAGAATTCTGGTAAATGAAAAAGAATATACGCAAATAACCAAAAATCAGAATGAGACAAGATGTATAACAACAAAGAGAGAAGATTTTTAAGATTTTCAGACAATATTCTATATATTCCAGTACTAATCAATTTGAAATTTTATACAATTTTAAAATATATATGTATACACTTCAAAAGTTGGCTCATAAAGTAGAGAACTTAAAGAGAGAAAAAAATTAAAGAAATTGAAAGTATGTCAGAGATTATGTCCTCAGATAGCTTCAGACCAAAATAACCTTCCTGATAAGCTACTTTGATCTCTTAAGGAATAGATAATGCCAGTGTTATGTAATATTATCAAGCATGCACAAAAACACAATAGTTTCAAATGCATTTTTGACATTATTCTAATCTTCACACCAACAGTCTAACTGAGAGCCACTTATAAACCACTAAAATGTTGCCTTACTTAGATACATGCAGAAATACTAAGCAAATAAAAGATGTATCCCTAAGTAAATGGTGTGGGAGGGCTAGAGTCAAAAGATTTTTAAAGATCTAGCAAACAATATTAACAAAAGAATAATTAAAGGAAAAATACTACACTTGCTTAAGAGGTTTGTGAAAGTGAAAAGCTCAGTCGTGTCCGACTCTTTACGACCCCATGGACTATACAGTCCATGGAATTCTCCAGGCCAGAATACTGGAGTGGGTAGCCTTTCCCGTCTCCAGAGGATCTTCCCAACCTAGGGATTGAACCCAGATCTCCCACATTGCATTAAAAAGGTTATTTTTTGTATAAAAGCATTACGGTCCTTCCTAAATAAATGCATAACAGTCATAAAATTCAGTAATTAACAGTCTCAAAATGTGTAAGGAAAATATTGTCTGAAATTTTTTAGTCCTTCAGAAATTTTTAGAGATATAGTTGTAGTGGAGGATTTTACTTTAGAAAAAGTTTCACGATTCACTGGAAAAGTGGGCAACAGCAAATAAACAGTCAGGAAAGTAAAATGACCACCAAATTTGAAAAGGTATTCGCTCTCATAGCTAAACAAGTACAAATAAAATAGCTCTTTTTTGGTCAGATTAGAAAATAAAAAAGAAGAAAAATAATTAGTGTAATGGAATATGGAAGCTAACAATAATGCACAAAGGACATTAAAGTGTAAACTAATATACTTTTTTAAAGGTCGTGTAGTATATATATTGAAATTTAAACATGGATACCATCTAGCCTATCCATTTCACTCCTAAGAGTGTATGATAAGAAAATAAGAGTGAAATGCTGCCTAGATTTCATGCACCTGAATGGTCAAGACTGAAAACTTGAAAACAATCTTATCCTAAAAAGAAGACTGATTCAATTTATTTATTGTAAATCTATACAAAAGAATACTTTTAGATAATAAAAGTAATAATGTTAGGACAAATTTTAGAAGCCTGTTAACATATGAATAGTGTGTGATCGCATTAAAAATGTCAAATTGGCTATATGTCAAACTGCTGGGAGCTGGGGAAGAATGCAGAAATTTGTTCACTAAAGATTGCCATTAGTTCATTGGCTCAACTTAATTTAGTCTTTCCTCTCTTCTGTTTTTAATTTGTGATTATTTTTACCTTTTAAATATGAACTTTGAATTCATTTGGTAAAAAAATTTATGTGTGTTCACTGAATCAGATGTGCTTCAAATACCAAACAAATTTTAGTTCTAAAAGCTGAGACCACAAAAATCTTTAAGTCTTGAGATATTTCATCCCAAATTAAAATCAGCCAAATTATATTCAGACCATTCTAGGGCTATCCTATTATCCCTTGACTGAAAGAATAGGCAGATTCTGACAAAGATGGGTCTCAGATCAGTTCTAATAAGTGAGTCTAGCTCTTTTCTGAAAAAGTAATTGACTTAAAAATTTAAAGCTCAAATTCTATTTGCATCTATCAGTTTGAACACTATTTTTTTTCTCAAACAAATTGTACTATATAATTTACTTTCTGAGTTGTGATCATTTCAAATTTCACCAGACAGACCAAGTTAAAAACTTCTTTAAGTGTGATCAGTCTTCTTGTTTTACTGCTATTTAGACCCAGATTTCAAAGGTCAATGAATTAGGCCAGGACTGTTTAGATTATGTACCAACTACAAACATACCATAATGTGCACAGCTGATAAGAAATGTGATCGATAACCAGATAGCGTCTTACAGCTGGTACTTTAGAAAGGAAAGATGATCAAAAACAACCTAACATTTTCAGCATTTGTTTACAACATATTCATCAATTGTATAGCAGTCAATGTATTTTAAACAGCATGACTGCTCAAGCTGAAGTTGCTTTATATCATAAAAACCAAATAGAAACCCATGAAGCTGTGTTTCTCAGTGTGGTTATAGATTTTCCTTGTATTTCTATTTAATATATAGCTTTAACAACGTATCCTGGCACTTTACTTACAACCGTTCTGAAAACAATGTGTTCTTCACTGAGTAAATAAGTCAAATACAAACAAGAAGTAGGTCAACTTAAGCCCTGAAAAAATCTCAGGTCAAAGTAGTATATGAGTGTTTTAAAATCAATCTACTCAGTATCTCAAAGGATCAGCACTATTTTCTAAAGCTCTAAAGCTCTGGATAAAATTGTGATATAGAGATTTTAAATATTCCATCCAATACAAACCTTAAACAACTCAATATTTTCATTAGCAAAGTATCAAGCTATGATTCCTGCCTATAAACTTCTAATCTGGAAGTTTCCATGTGTTTTGAGTGCATCTGGACTCAGGAGTCATAGCTACATCACCCCCAAGCTCATTCTCTAGGCCAGGCTCCATTTAAGAATTACATATATATTATTTCACATAATCTGAACGGCAACATTATGGAATAGGTAGTTCCCACTTTAGAGAAGAATGAAGCATAAACAAAAAGTACCTCCCTGCGTACATAGCTAGTGGGTGGCAGAGCTGACTTTCAAACCTAGCTGGCCCAGCTCTACAGTTTGTACCCTTAACCTCTGTGACTTGGCATGACTACCCATTGATTTTTCTTATATTTGGCATGTATGTGCTAAGGGATGTGTCTTTTTAGAAAAATTTCTAATGATTTAAATGTGGCACAGAGATTGTATTACTAAAACTAGTTTCTAAAAGTGAAGTGATAATTTCAGCCCATACGTAGTCTGGACTTCCCTGGTGGTTCAGATGGTTAACAAGCTGCCTGCAATGCAGAAGACACTGATCCCTGGGTCAGAAAATTACGAAAACCAGCTTTGGAAAGATTGTTTTAGTCCATATGTAGTCTATAAAGATGTAAACTTGTCACAGACTTTTTTCCAGCCTCTCTTCTCTTTTTACTCAGTTTCCCATCTCTTCCCTTCTCATGTACTCATTTTCTCCCAGAAGGCTCACATCATCCTCTCTCTTGATTCATTTTTTCTTCCCCTCAGTGCTGCATCCCAGATCAACTGGTTTTCTTCTAAACTCACCCTGCCCAGCTACCTCCCTCTACATAAATATTTCTCAGCCTCTGGCTCTGAGTGAATGACTTAATTGCCATCCTCCAACAGTCCTAGAATTATCAGGCTTCCCTGGTCGCTCATGTGGTCAAGAGTGCCTGTAATGCAGGAGATCTGGGTTCGATCCCTGGGTTGGAAAGACCCCCTGAAAAAGGGAATAGCTGCCCAGTTCTATATTCTTGCCTGGAAAATTCCAGGCATATCTTGGATGGAGGAGCCTGGTGAGCTACAGTCCATGGGGTCGACAACCCTAAGATTATAGCACCAGTATATCTTATCAGAGAACAGAGTCAATGCTATAATAAAGATGTCTTTCAAACACATTTTAATAGTGATCAATAGAGTCTGAAATAAAATTTTGAAGACGTCTACTCCAATGGTCAAATTTTTCAATTTCACTTGTCTTTGTGATTTCAAATTTTATTTCCAAATTTCAGCTTAGTAATTGCTTACTTGAGAAACAGGACATAAAGGAACAGCTCTGCTTTAAAACAAGCTTTATCTTACATAGTGTTGTTTGACAATTAATCCCAGTTCTCTTCTTAACTGTGGAAGTCAGCTGCTTCATGATAAATTACTGTCTGACACCCTAGTAAACTTTACCACCAATAAAACAAATAGGAATTTAAAGTACAAGGAAAGAAAGAACATGGATCATGCAAAGAGAGAGGTGAAAAGGATGCTAGCAAAAACAAACCAAAAAGTTGGAAAAAAAGTCAAACCTTCATTTTCAAACAAATACAAATATCTATTACCTGTTAAATAGACAAAAGTAAAAGTAAATCTTTTACTTTAAAAATCTGAGCATCCAAAAAACAAAAAGCTTATTTTCATTTCTACTGCATACATTTTAAGATATGACCATACAAAAAGACATCTATCATCATATTGATTGACGAGGAATAAAATTTTTAATTTCAACAATAGGTCAGAAACCATCAAGTGAGTGGCATGTATGTTTGTATGTATACAAATGCACTCACACTGAGGCATATCTTGGGTGTTTGGTTTGCACAATGAACTTTTCTCATCTGTCATCTGCTCTGTGGGAGGAAATAAGTAGGGAGGGGGCAAACCTTGTCTTTCTTGCTTTTAAAGAAAAGCCTGCAATTAAATGGAGGAAGAGTAAAGGTCCTCATTATTATCACAGTGATTCCCACCACTTGTTTGGGGTAAAGGTCTGCTTCTCTCCTTGGGGAGTGGTCTATGGTTCCCTTCTCCCTATTAACCTGGATGCCTTACCTTCCTAAAACAGGAAGAGCTGACTGAAGCTTTATTACCTTTCTCAGAAGGCTAAACTTAGCAGAACTTTTAAGTGTGCCTTGGAACGCCGTGTTCATCGAAGTTTTTTCCTGCTGTGGATTATTGATGCCGCAGGAGCAGATAGACTGATGTGCCTTGAATTCCAACAGGACAAAGTGGAGTGTTGGTATTCTATATGAATAAAAAAGTGAGTATTTTTAAAAGGCTTTTTACTTCAATGTGCTCCATTTTCATCCTGATCAAATTAATGCGAGTCATTTAAATGCCATGCAACATTAATTTATATTTACTCATTTGAAAACTTTGTCTACTTATTTGCTCATATTGGAATCATTTGAGACCAATCTGTAAATAATATTCAAATTCGCTGTCATGCAGCAAGAATTAACGTGTGTGCATAGACATGCATTGGGGAGGCCGGGGATAAAGAGAAGGTAAATTATGACAAGCACATTAGAAATTAGCAAAGCATGAATCTTGATAATCACCAAATGGTTATTTTTCCCTTTTTTTCCCTAAATCAGTTTTGACCTCGTCCTGACGATTAGGAAGTATTTATAAGCCACGATTTGGCTCAGGGAAGTGGTGTATATGTTTCTATAGACTACTTTAAAGATTAAGACCTTTCAGTGTATCTGATCCATCTGCTTCTTTAGGGCCCACATTTTGGAAGAACTGCCATCTGATTTCACATCAAGATGTTCATAACCTGAGTTCTTAAAGCTGTATATGAAACAGATTTCAAAGGATCCAGGCCTGATTAAAACAGTTAGCCTGCTCACATCCTCCCTATTTACTGTGGATTACAGAAAGGGAAGTTGGGGTTAAATCAGCAGGTCTTCCTGCTTCCCCAGGGGTTAACCTGGCAGCCGGTTTGGCACCCACAGGAGGGCTGACAGGTAGCAGGATTTGTCTAAGCAGGCCGCCTGAGAGCCAACAAGGAAAACTGAATGCTCTGGATTAGCTCTGGATTATGTTGTCAGAGTGAAGGCTGATGGACAAACTGCAGAGAAATAAAATGCAATCTGTTTGGGGAGAGAGGCAGCGTGCATAGCTTTCATTTTTCAAGAAATGACAAGAAAAATCATTAATAATTTGTAAATCCATGTCCATTAACTTTTCTCTTTGGTGTCCCAAGACAGCCTTTTTAACATGAGTTTGCCACTGTCCTATATCTCTTCTGTCTAGTGACAGATGACAAGATAGATATGAAATTGGATTCATAGTATAATACCCCCACCTCCAAGAAAGACAGAGCTTTATTCTCCCTACATGGCTCTGGTTCCCCCATACCTTCCCCCCACCCCGTCCCCAGAACAAAAGGAAACTTTGACATTGAGACAGCCAAATGACATGTCCTTGCTTTCTTCCTGCTGTAATAAATTTCTAAGACAATGGCATTATTTAATGAAATTTAAAGGCAAAAATAAATAAATAATCATGACAGTAATCCTGATAGTATTAATATTATTTGTTATTATGATAAAATATGCTATGAGATTTCTTTTTTCTTCATAAAGGACTTGAGCATCCATTTCAAGAACTCAGTTAATAGATGTAAATATTCAAGATCATTTAATAAAAATAGGGGTTTTTTATTTTATGTAGAAGGGTGTTACATTTTTCCAATATAGGAGTTTCTAAAATTCTTAAAAGATCATTGTGAAATAATTGTGGTTCTGTTTACTAATAAAACTAAGGTTCTAAAATATTTTGGGTTTTTACATAAGTTTCTTAAAGTGGAAGTTACCTTATCATCAGATAAAACTTTCTGCTTGAAACCAAGAAATATACTTAAGTGTTTCTAAAATAGCAAAAAATTAGGATGTTCTGGCTTATGGCTAAATTATAAATATTATTTAAAGTAATTTCTTAAATGAAGTTTTAGGGGTAGAAGGAGATAGTATTCATAGACTCTAACAGTAACAGGGCAAGATGCTTTCCTTTATGATTTCAGTAACAAATTCTCTCTTTTTTGACATAGAAGGTGTTTGTTTCTTCTTCACAAGAAGCAGGATAAATTCAGTCCCAATTCCTCAGAATAAACTGAATACTTTCATGTATATCATTACAAAGAAAAGGAACTAAAATTTTGAGCTTAAGAAAAATTCCATCTTAATTTCCACTATTCTGACATCTCACTGCATCTGGTCCATAGTAAGCAGCCAATATATTGTAGATGAACAGATAAATAAAGCAATAAAAACATTTAATGCAAAATATACTGAATTCACTCTGATCTACACAAAGCAAAAAAATGCCTGTTAGAAATTTTATTTGCATAATATTGCTCTATTGGATAATGTTAATACATGAAGCATAAAAGAATAATAGCAACTAAAAAACATACACTCAAGTGGTAATTTTGCATTATAACAAATAAAAAAGCCTCATGTGTACCTAAAGCTATATGATTCTTTTTTAATTAGAAGCAATTAAATCAGCCTATATGTATAAACATACTCTCAAACCTGTGTTTAGTCATAAGGCAGTTCAACCATAGACCATCATTATACAATGTATTATTCAAAAAAGGCAACTGTTGATATAATTATTCTCTTTTAACAGTGAACATCCAACTATTTGCCCATGTGATAGCTTTTTATCACAGTCAATAATCACTAAAACTATTTTGAAATCTTGGTTTCAAATTAAAAGTAATTTGTTGGGCAGTAATATAAACTGATCCATAAAGAAATACTGGGATTTTGTTCTTTCCCACAACTATCTTCAGGATAAGTTCTGCCTTAATGAAAAGTAGTACGTCTTGATTATTTTCATATTTTAGTATTCAAAGGAAATGATACTACTTTCTGATCACTGGTGTAACAGAGAAAGCTGCCATTGACTGAGAGTCCACCTTTTTTCTCCACAGCCAATGACATGAGTTTTTCTTCACATCTTTTAACTAAGGGGTAATAGAACTCTGTGCCACTACATTAATTGGCAAGTTCCACTGTACTGGATTTTTTTTAAATCTCAGACAAGCAGGTCATGAATTTAGCTGTTAACAGGAAGAAACTTTGTTTTTTCCAAAGAAATATAAGCAATAATAGAAGGTAAAATATTTCTCATTTTTAATAGTGAAATAATAATAAAAATAATGAGCAGTCTAACTACCTAGAAAATATTTTCAAATATAAAAGAAGCTTATGAAAAAAACATCATCCTTTAAGGATGTGATGGAATATTTAACTGCCATTCACATTACGTATAAGGTGAGTCAATGTGAAAACAAAAGACTGGGCAATAGTTTAAAGTTATATAAAAATTCTAAATATTTATAATTTTAAATGTGTTCAAAGATTGGTTGAGGAAAAAGATTTTGCAAATGTTGTGTGGATGGCAATTATTGAATCATTTCTATGAAACTATATAAAGGATGCAGAATGTTACCTAGGCCTCTAGCCTTTCTCATTTTCTCAAAGGTAAGATGATTACCAAATATGTTAGGTCAGAGAGCTGTCCATGACTATGAAATGTTCATATATGTTACAGACTTGGATAAATTACAAGTAGTCAATGAAAAAAGATGAAGAGGTGCAGAGAACAACCAAAACAATGACTCATTTAAAGACTCTCTTAGCTCTTTAAACTAGATCACTACTTCTTAATGGATTAAAGGCATAACATTACTGCATTACTCTTCAAAAATGACAATAACTTCTCTTGAAATTCTATAGAACCCACGTTATGATAGTTTCCCTGGACTGATTGTTTTGCAGTTTTTGTTGTAGATGATCTATTGTTTTGTATCTTTAAAAATCTTGTTGTTTTATATCTTTTCAAACCTAAATAAGAACATCAAATTGCAGAGATATTTAAATTGTTGTGAATTTTTTGGCATAAAATCCAAATAAAAGTCAAAGCAATTCAGCAATCATATAATATGTATTTTTATGCCCAATGTCTACTCCAGTAATATAAGGATGAAAAATGAATAGAATATAAATAGAATAGAATATGAAAAAGTATATGTGTATGAGAGTCATTTTGCTGTACAGAAGAAATTTATACAACATTGTAAATCAACTATACTTTAATAAAAAAGGATGAAAAATGTTTGTTGGGTTTGGAAAACTAAAATATATGCATTACCTTAAAAAAGAAGTTTCAATATAATGGTTAGGGATGAAATCATATTTCAGAGAACTGAAGATTAAAGACAGAAAATGAAGACTTCTCTTTGGTAAAATTTAGGTAAGAAAGGAGAAGGAAAAAAATGAATTAAAACTAGTGGGACCCCAGGGTTAAGGGACATTTTATTAGAATAGGAGAGATTTGAGCACATGGAAAGAAATCTTTTTTTTAATTTTTTTTTATTGTAACAAATTCAATAAAGACTTTTTACTTTACAATATTGTGTTGGTTTTGCCATACATTGACATGAATACACCATGGAAAGAAGTCTTCAGAAAAGTGAGTTTGAAATTTTTAGAATTGGGGCTCTGAAAAGTGGAGTAAAGTGCAGCAAAATGGGGAGGTTATGGTGCCAAAGAATAGCATGAATGGATAGATCTTCAGGCTTTAGGGAAAAAAACAGTTAAGATTGGTCTGGGTGTAGATTATAATGAGAGTCTGCAACACAGCTGTGATGGGCACAATTTTCTCAATAAATCAAAAAGTCATTATCTGGCAAGAAGAAAAGGCTGAAGTTACATGAGAAATGTGACACATGCTTAAATTTTTCTTTGAAAACACTGGGAAAATATACTGAAATGGGGGGCCATGTTACCATGACTGATTCAACTGGGGACCATATTTTTGCAATGGTCAACGTCCAAGTTTATGTGATTATTTTTTGGTAGGTTCAGCTGCCTGGATATTAGGGCAGAGAAAGTGGATCACAGCAACAATCCAGGTTAAGGATTTTGTAGGTAGTTGATGAACATGTGTGTGCTCTGCTCAGTCGCTCAATCATGTCCAACTCTTTGCAACCCTACGTTCAAGCCTGCCAGGCTCGTCTGTCCGTGGGATTTGGCATACACAAGAATCAAGGGTGTTGGTAAGAGACTAATTCAGGAAACCAGTCACAGAGTCCAACCTAAGAGAAAGGGTGAGAGAAGAGGAGAAACCTAAGGACCGAGAAGAGCCACATAAAGTAAGAAAATGGTCACAACTGGCACATTCCTATTTAGTAGGAATTTTTTAAAATTTAGGTAGTGTGTGAGATGGCCTGCGGTATAGGAAGGCTAAAGGCAAAACCCTGGGTAATTCTGGCATTCAAGGAATAGACATGTTTTTTGTTCTGATTGGTGGTATGAGAGAAAAACTTTTTATTTTCAAACTAGTTAAAAAATGAAGTTTGATGAATGCATTAAGGAATACCTTAGAAAGTTTTGCCACAGAGATAAATTTTAAAGCAATTATATGGAATATTATGAGTGATCTCAAATTATTTCCTGTCCAATTCAATAAATAACACAATTCAGTCCCTGAATAAACTTTCAAGAGGACATAACTGCAGGAAGAAGTCATCATCAAGACAAGGGCTTGTAAAGTGATTTATTCTTTGACCAAAAGAGTTTTCAGAGCCTCCCTGGAATTTCTCCCAAAACATAAAAATAAAAATGTGAGAATCTGACATCCACATCCACCCCTCTACCGACCTCTGAAAAAGGCTCAAGATTCCACCAAGACAGAATAAGATGAATCTGAAAACCTTCAGAGAGAGAATGGGCACCTCAGATACTTGCAAATTAGGGGACAGCTTTGTTCATTGTCAGTAACAAATGGGCAGGAAGTCAACAAGCTTTCCACGGGACATGTCTTTTATCTTTTAGACCTATGTAGGCCTAACCACTCCAAAGTACTATATTTTGTAATTATAAGAATTCCAAAAGTAGAAAAAATATTAAGATCTCTTAAAAATAAAAATACAACCATGAAATTCTATCCCTAATACGTAAGACTGAACTTTCAAATCATAGATTCAGTTCAGTTTGAGAACTATTTATTGACAGAACACTGTGTTTTAGACACTGAAGAAAGTATCACAAGGGAGACACAGTTTTGTTTTTAAAGAACATACTCTAACCGCAATAAACTCAGGCTCTAATGTACAACAAAAGGCCATAGCAATAACTATCTCATGGGATGAATCATAAGAAGAGACCTACTTAGGAAAATGTATGCATGATGAGGTGAGGAAATATTTTTCCTTTTGCCACTATTCCTGAAAGAGACTTGGCAGAGCAATACAGTAACAGGAATAACAAGGTGAAATAATGCAGTTCATACACATGAGCTGATATGAGGTTTCATCATTCTTGCAAAGATATGTAATCAAAGCCATGTTTTCAGAGGCCCAAGTGAAAGAGAAAACTGCATGTGTGTACATGTGTGATTCTCCTTCATGTAGTCCTCGTTGGATTTTAAGGATTATCACCACCATCATCAGAAACCATAGCAGCAGTGCTGGAGTACAGAGATGTTCCACAAATGACCATGATTCCTCTCTTTTTTGACCTCCCTTTCTCTCTCACTATCTCATCTAACACAAGTACACATGCACGCACGCACACAAACACACGCACACAACACACGCCATCACCTTCTCCTGCTTTATCTTCCTTCATAGCACTTGTTAGTATGTGCAATGGCCTTTTAGGTTAGAGATCTTGTCCGTCTCATTTAGTGCTGGACCCTAGAACCTGAAGGAGGGCTGGGATACTGAACTGAAAGGATGAATGAATGAAAATACCTAGCCCAGGGCTCCACAGGGACGCTGCACAAACATTTTGAATTTCAATGACTGCAGTGCTGCCCTTGAGGTTGTTTTTTTTTTTAACTCATAACCCTATTTTCCTTTTGTTCCTACTTATTCTTACAAACAGGTTTTAGAATTTACATTTCCAGAAGATAGAGCAGAAGAAAAGAATTATTAGGCTATAATTCAGACCTGGAGACATAATTTGAGAGTCATATGCAGACACATGATAAGTAGATGCTTAAGTGATTTTTGTTACATTGTTACTATTTTTCAAGGCATTTTTTTGTTGGTGTAAAATATGTATAACATAAAATTTGTCCTTTTAGTTATTTAAATGGACAATTCAGTATTAAATACATTCACATCCTTGTGCAATCATTACCACTATCTATTCCCAGAACTATTTTTTATTCCCAAACTGAAACTCTGTATTTATTAATAATGACTCCCCATTTCCCTCCTCCCCTCCTCGACCCTGGTAACCAGTCTTTCTGTCTCTTACGAATTTGACTATTCTAGGTATCAATATAAATGGAATTCTCCAATATTTATTGCATCTGACATTTCACTTAACATAATGTTTTCAAAGTTCATTAATACTGTAGCATATACCAGAATTTTATTCTTTTTTAGGCTGAATGACATTCCATTGTGTGTGTATGTATGTGTGTGTGTATATATATACACACACACACACATACTATATTTGGTTTATGTGCTGATAGTCATTTGGCTTGATTTCACTTCCCTTCAACTACTGGGAATAATTCTGTTGTGAACCCTGCTTTCAATTCTAAAAGCAGACTAAAGATTGCAAAAAATCTTTTGTATTCAGGTGAACTGGCAAACAAAAATATTGAAAGTGTTTGAGAGGAGAGAAATAATCTGGCTTATGTTTTACCATCACTTCTCTCACCATGGGCTTCCCAGGCAGCACAGTGGTAAAGAACTCGCCTGCCAATTTAGGAGATGTAAGAGACTCAGGTTAGATCCCAGGGTCAGGAAGATTGCTGGAAGAGGGCATGTCATCCCCTTCCAGTATTGCTGCCTGGAGAAGCCCATGGACAAAGGAGCCTGGCGGCTACCTACAGTCCACAGGGCTGCACAGAGTAGGACACAGCTGAGCACAGCACCACCACTCCACTCTCACTAGTCTGAAGATGTTTGAGAGCTTACAAATCAAATTTTTAAAATAAATAACAGAGAAATAACTTATGAGTGTATAAAGCAACAAGACCCCAGGGGAGACATCATAAGGCAGCAGGGGAATCTATTAATGCAGAAATGATGCAGGAAATGATGAGACCCTCATAGTGATGGGAAGTTGATGGGAACAACCTGGGCCCCACCCTGAAGGCCCCTGGAATGTAATGAGCAGATGCCTTAAACTTTGGTGCAGAAGTGCATGCATGCTCAGTCGTGTCTGACTCCTACCAGGCATCTCTGTTCCTAAATTTTCCAGGCAAGAATACTTAAGTAGGTTACCATTTCCTAAACCAATTGACTCAGAGGGAGAGAAAAATAAAGAAGCAGAATATGCATGTTCTGCTGAAAAAGAGCTAAGACTTCAACTACCAGTTCAGTTCAGTTCAGTTGTTTAGTTTCCTTGTGACCCCATGGACTACAGCACGCAAGGCTCCCCTTCCCATTGCCAACTCCTGGAGTTTGCTCAAACTCATCTCCATTAAGTCCACGATACCATCCAATCATCTTATCCTCTGTCATTCCCTTCTCCTCCTGCCTTCAATCTTTCCCAGCATGCAGGTCTTTTCAAACGAGTTAGTTCTTCACATCAGGTGGCCAAAGTTTCAGAGTTTCAGCTTCAAAATCAGTCTTTCCAATGAGTATTCAGGACTGATTTCCTTTAGGATGGACTGGTTGGATCTCCTTTCAGTCCAAGGGACTCTCAAGAGTCTTCTCCAACACCACAGTTCAAAAGCATCAATTCTTCGGTGCTCAAGCTTTCTTTATAGTCCAACTGTCACATCCATACATGACTACTGGAAAAACCATAGCTTTGACTAGATGGGCCATTGTTGGTAAAGTAATGTCTCTGCTGTTTAATATGTTGTCTACGTTGGTCATAGCTTTTCTTCTATGAAAGGAGCAACTGTCTTTAATTTCATGGCTGCATTCATCATCTGCAGTGATTTTGGAGCCCAAGAAAATAAAGTCTCTCACTGTTTCCATTGTTTCCCCATCTATTTGTCATGCAGTGATGGGACCAGATGCCATGATCTTAGTTTTCTGAATGTTGAGCTTTAAGCCAACTTTTTCACTCTCCTCTTTTACTTTCATCAAGAGGCTTTTCAGTTCCTCTTCATTCTCTGCCATAAGGGTGGTGTCATCTGCATATCTGAGGTTATTGATATTTTCCCAGCAATCTTGATTCTAGCTTGTGCTTCTTCCAGCCCAGTGTTTCTCATGATGTACTCTGCATATAAGTTAAATAAGCAGGGTGACAATATATAGCCTTGATGTACTCCTTTCCCTATTTGGAACCAGTCTGTTCTTCCATGTCCAGTTCTAACTATTGTTTCCTGACCTGCATACAGGTTTCTCAAGAGACAGGTCAAGTGGTCTCATATTCCCATCTCTTTCAGAATTTTCCAGAGTTTGCTGGGGTCCACACAGTCAAAGTATTTGGTATAGTCAATAAAGCAGATGTTTTTCAAGAACTCTCTTGCTTTTTTGATGATCCAGCAGATGTTGGCAATTTGATCTCTGGTTCCTCGGCCTTTTCTAAGTCCAGCTTGAACATGTGGAAGTTCAGGGTTCATGTACTATTGAAGCCTGGCTTGGAGAATTTTGAGCATTACTTTACTAGTGTGTGAGATGAGCACAACTCTGCAGTAGTTTGGGCATTCTTTGGCATTGATTTTCTTTGGGATTGGAATGAAAACTGACCTTTTTCAGTCCTGTGGCCACTGCTGAGTTTTCCAGATTCGCTGGCATATTGAACACAGCACTTTCACAGCATCATTTTTTTAGGATTTGAAATAGCTCAACTGGAATTCCATCGCCTCCACTAGCTTTACTTGTAGTGATGCTTCCTAAGGCCCACTTGACTTCACATTCTAAGATGTCTGGCTCTAGGTGAGTGATCACACCATCATGATTATCTGGGTCATGAAGATCTTTTTTGTATAGTTCTTCTGTGTATTCTTGCCTCCTCTTCTTAATAACTTCTGCTTCTGTTAGGTCCATACCATTTCTTTCCTTTATTTTGCCCATCTTTGCATGAAATGTTCCCTTGGTATCTCTAATTTTCTTGAAGAGATCTCTAGATTTTCCCACTCTATTGTTCTTCTCTATTTCTTTGCATTGATTGCTGAGGAAGGCCTTCTTATCTCTCCTTGCTATTCTTTGGAACTCTGCATTCAAATGTGTATAGCTTTCCTTTCCTTTTCTCCTTTGACTTTCGCTTCTCTTCTATTTACAGCTCTTGTAAGACCTCCTTAGACAACCATTTTGCCTTTATGCATTTCTTTTCCTTGTGGATGGTCTTGATCTTTGCCTCCTCTACAATGTCACAAACCTCCGTCCATACTTCTTCAGGCACTCTGTCTATCAGATCTAGTCCCTTAAATCTATTTCTCACTTCCACTGTACAATCATAAGGAATTTAATTTAGGTCATACCTGAATGGTATAGTGGTTTCTTCAATTTAAGTCTGAATTTGGCAATAAGGAGTTCATGGTCTGAGCCACAGTCAGCTTCCAGTCTTGTTTTTACTGACCATATACAACTTTTCTATCTTTAGCTGCAAAGAATATAATCAATCTGATTTTGGTATTGACCATCTGGTGATATCCATATGTAGAAGCATCTCTTGTGTTGTTGGAAGAGGGTGTTTGGTATGACCAATGTGTTCTCTTGGCAAAATTCCATTAGCCTTTGCCCTGCTTCATTCTGTACTCCAAGGCCAAACATGACTGTTACTCCAGGCGTTTAACTTCCTACTTTTGCATTCCAGTCCCCTATAATGAAAAGGACATCTTTTTGAGGTGTTAGTTCTAGAAGGTCTTGTAGCTCTTCATAGAACTGTTCAACTTCAGCTTCTTCAGAATTACTAGTTGGGGCATAGACTTGGATTACTGTGATATTGAATGGTTTGCCTTGGAAACAAACAGAGATCATTCTGTTGATTTTGAGATTGCAACCAACTCTGCATTTCAGACTCTTTTGTTGACTATGATGGCTACTCCATTTCTTCTAAGGCATTCTTGCCCACTGTAGTAGATATAATGGTCATCTGAGTTAAATTCACCCATTGCAGTCCATTTCAGTTCGCTGATTCCTAAAATGTCGATGTTCACTCTTGTCATCTCCTGTTTAACTTTTCCAATTTGCCTTGATTCACGGACCTAATTTTCCAGGTTCCTATGCAATATGGCTCTTTAAAGCATCGGACGTTACTTCCATCACCAGTCACATCCGCAACTGGGTGTTGTTTTGGCTTTGATTCCATCTCTTCATTCTTTCTGGAGTTAGTTCTCCACTGATCTCCTGTAGCATACTGGGCACTTACCAACCTGGGGAGTTCATCTTTCAATGTCCTATCTTTTTGCCTTTTCATACTGTTCATGGGGTTCTCAAGGCAAGAAAACTGAAGTGGTTTGCCATTCCCCTCTCCAGTGGGTCACATTTTGTCAGAGTTCTCCACCATGACCCGTCCATCTTGGGTGGCCCTACATGACATAGCTCATAGTTTTGTTGAGTTAGACAAGCCTGTGGTCCATGTGATATTGGTTAGTTTTCTGTGATTGTGGTTTTCAGTCTGTCTGCCCTCTGATGGAGAAGGATAAGAGGCTTATGGAAGCTTCCTGATGGGAGAGACTGACTGAGGGGGAAGTTGGGTCTTGTTCTGCTGGTTGGGCCATGTTCAGTAAATCTTTAGTCCAATTTTCTGTTGATGGGTGGGGCTGTTTTCCCTCCCTGTTATTTACCTGGGGACAATAACAGGGTAATGAACTATCAGCTACTAGTTAGGTCTTTCAAATGTTTTCAGTACTTTTAAGTTTCAAAGCAACAGATACTATTTGCAAAAAAATCAACTATTTTAGAGATTAGAAAGTCTCTTATAATACCACTGCTTAGAAATAGCCAGAATTAACTGTTGACTCTATTGGTTTAAATGTGATAGTTGCATCAAAAGAATTACCAAAGAGGGATGAAATGGACCTAAAACAGAATAAGTAGGGGGATTCTTTTTAAAGGATTCAGGAAAGGAAAGAAAGTAGTTTGAGTCATCAGAACTCTAGAAGAATTTGGATAATGACACACCAGGAAAGTGAAGCAAAATAAAGAGTTTTAAAAAGGGGTGCTAGTCTAGAATCTCAAATTCATAAACAGGTCAAGAGATGTGGACAGAGAAAGTCAATATGTTTTCAGCACTATTCTTGGTCTTTTTTTGTATAACACTAGTACAAAATTATGGAACACTTACCAGATAAATTCTGCTAAACTGAATAATATTATCAATATAAAGGAAACAATTAGAAAAAAATTTTTGTGTTTTCCTTGGGAATACACTTGTATCTTTGTGCTTTCTGCAAATAATTTTTTGCTTGGGTATTCTGTTATTACTATAAGCATTAATCAATTTGTGGAGACAATTACACTCACAGACAGACAGATTACAATCTCTTTTAATTTGTTTCTGATTGGCTGGAAGACAAGCGTACCTAAAAGTCTTTTTATCTAAAACATCTTAAGTACAAGGTACCATATATACCAAATTCAATGGATTGGACTAAAGGAATCCAAGAAAGCAGTAATTTCTTCTGTTAGTTTTTCTTTTTATTCTCAGTTTCTATATATGAAAAACAATGAAGACCGGTTCAGTGTGCTAAATATTCGCAGAGATAAAATTGCAGAACCATGTAGACTCCAAACAGGTTTGGAGCTACAAATGAAAACATCACTAAACAAGGAGAGGAAATGAGTACTGATGCAGAAAGAATAGCAGGCAAGAAATTGCTGAAAGAGTGGTATGTGGCCCTCCACCCATAGTGAATCAGAAGCCCTGGTAATGAATATTTTTGAGGTATTTTTAGGTACATACATACACATCTGTTGAACTACCAGTATAAGTTATTATACATATATATTCTAATATATGGGCTTAACTGATGATAGGAATTTTCCACTTTTAGGAAAAAGCAATAAAGAATGAGTCATGATTTGGCTCATGTATTTTATTGCTTCTCATATTCCAAATCAGTGTACTGCTTTCCATAAAAAATTCATCAAATCTGTTAGGATATTTATTTCTTTATAAAATATACTTATTCTAAGAAATATTGACAACAGTTTTCTTAGCTTGGTCATAACATGAGTCAAAATTCTCTGGAATTCACTCCTGTGAGGAAGATCAATAGCGTATTGTTACAGAATTTGAGAAAAATCATACTGTGTGTGTTCTCCACATGAAGAGTTTTGATTGCTGAAACCTAGAAGGAAACTCCAATGGCAGAGAGAATGTATTGGTTCACATTTGATGTAATAAACCTTGACCTGTAACTCTTCAAATCCCCCAGTGAACAGCATTACCATGTGCCTTCATAAAGCCCAGCCCAGCCTGAAAAAGTCTTCTTTCACATATTCACGTATATTAAGTTTAATTCACAAGTGGATAGAACAGAGATTTTTCGATCCCTCTTCCATCAACCTAGTTGATGTATTTATACAAATAAGGGAAATCAGGATCCAGATAATTATGAAATCTATTAAAAGAAAATATGATCAATCCAAGAATGTAAAGCTCATGAGCCAGTTTTATTCTATGCCACCCAGTAAGTAAATATTGCACTAATATTGCTTTTTTTCTCTCATAATTGCTCCCTTTTAATCATCCATGTATTTCATTTATTACACAACCTCATCTCCAACTGCCAAGAGCAACTGAAGGTTAAGTATTGATTGGAATTTCATATGTATACAGTGAAAGTGTTAGTCGCTCAGTTGTGTGCAAATCTTTGCAGCCCTGTGGACTGTAGCCCACCAGGCTCCTCTTTCCATGGAATTCACCAGGCAAGAATACTGGCAGGGGGTCTTAGGGATCAAACCTAGGTCTCCTGCACTGAGGGCAAATTCTTTACCATCTGAAAGTGTAGTTTGCCCAATGAGAAAAAGGAGTCATACATCACTGTCTCTATCCGTACACACCATCAGTAGGAATTCTTCATTAATTTTCAGAAAACTATAACCAAAATTGCAGAAAGAGAATGAAACAACAGGGAAATTTTCTTCTACCTTCAAGTCTTTGCATTTAATGGCAAAATGTCTAACACTTGTGAGCAACTTTTGTGTGTGCATGCTCAGTTGTACCATGTTTATTAATGGCATTTTTGTACTCAAAATAAAAATGTTTTAAGTACTTCCAGACAACTTGTTTTACTAGTAAATTAAAACATTGATTTGACAAGCAGAAGTTAGTCATTTCTAGAAGTTCTTTTGAATACGTTTTCCCTTTCCAGGGTTCTGAATCACAGAAGCAGCTCACTGGCTGAGAAAATAGCATCATTGGGCCTTTTGTGCACCAGTCATTGCAGGTCATCTAAACTCTGCATAAGTAGCAGCTCAGAAACGCCCCAATTGAAGAGGGCTTGGGAGGTTAATTCTGTCATTACTGCGTTGACATGAGGCATGTTGCAGCCTTCAGTGCAAAATGTTTCTTGTAATCTTTTAATCCCAAATTAGGTCAATATTTTATCAAGTTAATCTAGCATGAAGATTAATTGCATTAGTTACACACACATATATACATGCAGGTTATTTGTTTTAGAGATACTTTTAATCAAAGAGCAAACCTCTGGTTTTAAGAGACACTTTTCTTCTTTAAATCATTCTTTTTCCAACAGTATTTATCTTTATAAAAGAGACATTTATTCTTTTCATTGATCTTTACATCAAGACTGATGTAAGAATGAGGATAATGGCCTTATAATTACTAAAACAATGACCACTTAGAAAAGCTGTTTATGAGGGAATAATGACTTCTGACTGAAATGTTTTTAATAAAGTATCTCATTCTTTGGTCTATTATTTCAACTTAATTCTATCTGTTTTCTTAAAATATGTGATTAATTCTACAAAGAAAGTCAATGGTTTTCTGTGTTTCCATGTTTGTAACTCTAGGGATGTTTCAAAATACTGTAACAAAGAATATGAACTAGAGTGGTTTCCTAGAAAATTATTATATCATATTTTTTCAGTTATGAAAACTGAGATGAGACACATCTTTTTTTTCTTTCACTTTTTAAAGTCTAAGTAGAGTTTAGGGGATAGAAAGGTGGAAATATATTTATCTAAGTGGCATAAATCTGCTAACAGAAGTCATTAGAGTGGACAAATGCCTTTCTCCCTAAGTTTTTTAGATAAGAACTATCTGGTAGTTTAAAATTCCCAGGCGTCATTCTGGGTAGTATTACAGGCCCCCCTGGGTGGTAGGACAGAGTTCATGCCCTGTTTCATCAAATATCCAATGACATTCTCCAAGGGTCATGCTAATTATAGGGATTTTACAGCCAATGTTTGAGAATATCGCATCTCAAAATTTTAGCTTTTGTCTTCAAATATTGGCTTTCTGGTATTCTTTTTGTGAAAATGATAGGTTAAAGGATTCAGAAATATTTTCATATGACTAGCCTTTTATTAGTTATTAGTATTAGTTAATGGATTAATACCAAGTCTTCCATGTGATGAATAAATCAACAACAAACTCAGTATACAACACTTTTAAAAAGAGGATATTTGATTGAATTTGGAAATAAAGTTCACAAACCTGAATGTCAGCCTTACACTTAGTATGAAGTTCAGATGAGACATGCTGAAGAAACATGCTAAAGAATTCTCTATTCTTCTAGTTACTACAATATAATATTCTTGTCATGATAAATAATAATAAAAATGTATATCCAACTTGCTAAAAATCAGCCAAGTGCATGATAAACATAAAATGAAGACAAATACTTTTTAGAAAAGAATACTATTTTAAAAATTCCAAACAAAACAAAAAATCATTTAAGGTTCAAGTTTCAATTTTTATTTTTTCCACTCTGTTCTCAAATTCTAAAAATTTTACATGTCCACCATGTCAATTCGAACAATAAGAGGTGTAAAGAAAAGCTAAACCTCTTCTTCCTTCTATCTAATCTCATTCATCACAAGCAATCAATATTAAAAATTTAGTGTATAGCCATCCAACTTCCTTTCCATGATAATTTAAATATAATTTTATAAGTGCACCTATGCTAAGTCACTCCAGTCGTGTCCAACCCTTTGTGACCTTATGGACTATAGCCCGCCAGGCTCCTCTGTCCATGGGATTCTCCAGCAAGAATACTGGAGAGGATTACCATTTCCTCTTCCAGGGGATCTTCCTGACTCAGGGATCAAACCCATGTCTCTTACGTCTCTTACATTGCCTGGTGGGTTCTTTACCATTAGCACTACCTGGGAAGCCCCAGTATATACATTTTAATTCATAGACCTTCTTTAAGTCCTAATTTAAAATGTACATATAGAAAAAGAATGTCTTAAAGTTTTAAAAATACATAAATATACACATTGTTTTTATCACATCCTATATTTTTAAATTAATAACATCTTATTATCAACTTTCCTCATCAAGACATATAGATCTAATACATTATTTTTGACAACCCAATAAAAAAATGCCCATCCCTGATAAAATGCTGCCTAATCTCCACTAACCACTTGTTTTCTTACTGAGAACTTCTATTATGTGTACCTGTCACATAACAGGTTTGTGTGGTGTTCAACAAGAAGTACTAGATAGAATTTCTGACAATATACTTTAATTTACAAGAAGGAAAAAAGACAAAACAGAAAAAATATATCAATGGTATGGTCTTGTGATTAAGGATACGGTTTCTGGAGTTGGCAAATGTGGTTAGGAACTAGGACTCCAGTATCCACCAGCAGGATGGACAGTGTCTGGACAGTGTCTCATCCTCTCTGTGCCTCAATTTCTTTATCTGTAAAGCAGGAACAATAACAGTACCTTGAGAGTAAATAAATGAGATAAGGAAAACAAGCATTAATGTAGTGCCTAACACCTGATAAGTGTTTGATAAATTTTAGCTAATATTACTGTCACCATTGCTTAAATGATCCATACTCAGGGGCTAAGTTATGAGATAAAGGTGTGAGTCCCAAAGGTGTAAACTGTAGTGTAAAACTGAAGACATCTGGGAAAGCTTCACAAAGGTGAGCCAATCCAAATGGATACATGCAGTATTTCTGAGGACTCACTCTCACTGCCCACGGATGCTATGACCACCGTGAGGAGAAAGGATGTGTGGGATACACAGCAGAGGAAGGAATGCAGGGAAAGGAGGCAGCAATATGCAGATCAGATTTTGTATAAATTTATTCATAACACTGTAGATTTTGTATCACAGGTGTATGAGATTTTAGTTAGAGGAAGCTTTCTGACTCCACCAGTGTTATCCTGCCCAGGAGGGTAGAAGGACACATCCAGCTGGCAGTAGCTAAGCCAGGATCAGAGTCTAGGACTCCTGTCGCCCAGTTTATCTCCCTCTGCTCTGTTCTGCCTGCCATATCAAGGGACTAATGTGATGACAGTCACGTTTTAGGAGGATTAATTTAGCAACAATGTGTAGACTGAATTGAAGGAGAAAAGTCTGGGAAGGGAGGAGTGAAAAAAGAGGCTATTGTAGTAATCAACCATTAGGTGATGAGACTTCAGTGAGGACAGTGGATATACGATGGAAAAGACAAGAACAAATTCAAAATGATGCCCAAATCATGAGATGGACATGTCAGTTACTCTTCAACATGATTCAGTCTTAAGAAACTAAATGGTGTCTCCTATAACTTCATGTCATAACACAAAGTAAGCAGTAGCATCGGGAAATTAAACCAAGCTTTCTATGACCCTTACTTCGCCATCCCTTATCCATATCCCCACAGTTCCCCACTACCCCTCACACCAGAGACATAGACTAGTTCACCTCCTCTCTGCCCAGCATCTCCATCTTTACCTGGTATCTGAATGACTGTGACATTGGAAAATATGTGACAATCAAACTTTAATATCTACAGAATTTTATTTCAATTTCCCCCCTTTGACTGGAAATGTCATTTCTATGTGTATTGGTAACTAGAAGGATGTCTTGAAGCAAATTATTTTTTCCACACAAAGAAAATTAACATTTTAACAGCTGACTCAAAATCATGGAGTGAAGAGACCAAAGGAACAGAAACTGATTCCAGATTAAAAAAATGTATTAAAAAGAATTTAATGGAAGTTGACATGGTTCATAATCAAGACAGTTCAAGAATTAAGCTCTGTGGTAGGCAAAATTCTAGGAAAAACCCTGCCCCTAGAACCTGCCCCTCCAGGTATACACATGCCTTCTCCCAATTATTGAAACACTAACTTAGACACTGCTAAGAAAGAATTTTGCAGATGTAATTAAGGTCCCAGATCAACTGATCTTAAAACAAGGAGATTATTTGGGTGGTCCTATCCTAATCACTTCAGTTCAGTCACTCAGTCATTTCCTACTCTTTGTGTACCCATGGACTGCAGAATGCCAGGCTTCCCTGTCCATCTCCAACTCCCAGAGCTTGCCGAAACTCATGTCCATCGAGTCAGTAATGCCATCCAACTATCTTATCTTCTGTTGTCCCCCTCTCCCACCTACAATCTTTCCCAGCATCAGGGTCTTTTCCAGTGAGTCAGCTCTTCCCATCAGGTGGCCAAATATTGGAGTTTCAGCTTCAGCATCAGTCCTTCTAGTGAATATTCAGGACTGATTTCCTTTAGGATTGACTGCTTGGATCTCCTTGCAGTCCAGTGGACTCAAGAGTCTTCTCCAACACCACAGTTCAAAAGCATCAATTCTTCAGCACTCAGCTTTCTTTATAGTCCAACTCTCACATCCCAATATGACTACTGGAAAAACCATAGCTTTGACTAGATGGACATCTGTCAGCAAGGTAATGTGTCTGCTTTTTAATATGCTGTCTAGGTTTGTCCTAATCACATGAGCCTATCCTAATCACATGAGCCTTTTAAAAGGACTTCAATCCTACAAACACAAGAAACTAAATTCTTCTGACAGCCCTTTATCTTGGAAGAATTCTTTGAGGCCCAAATGAGAAGCATAGGCCCAGTCATTTGATTTCGGATAATAAGACCCTGAGCAAAGAATCCAACCAAAGAATCCAACCACTCCTGCCCAGATATCCAACCTATGCAATTGTGAGCTAATAAATGAATGTGATCCCCAGTTCACTGGTAATGTGTTACACAGCAACAGAATTCTAATATGGGTTCCAATCATTTATCTTTGAGCTTTTCAAGCACCCTGGAACCATAGTTAATTGATAACCAGCTCCAAGAATACCCACTTCCTATTTTGAACAACATATAACTTGAAAGACTGTACTTCATAAATTTATTTCAGAAGCATACATCAATATTCTCAGCAGAATATTATACAGAAATAAATTATACAATATTATACAGAATATTATACAGAAATAAATTCATCAAGAGACGGGGAAAGTTGGCAGATTCAAATTACAGAATTTCAATGATATATGAAGTAGAGACCTTTGTTAAAGAGAATCTATTGTTTAAAAGAAAGATAGAAGGCACAAAAGTAATAAGATGAAGAATATACTAAGTAGATTTGTAGTTCCTGTGTCTGAGAAATATCATCTGTTCCAGAATATATAAATACAGGGACCTAAAAGTGTATAACTCAGTTATTTGGCCTTGCTTAAAGAGAACCCCAAATATGGTTCT
Organism: Antilocapra americana; assembly: GCA_007570785.1. Classification (NCBI taxonomy): domain Eukaryota; kingdom Metazoa; phylum Chordata; class Mammalia; order Artiodactyla; family Antilocapridae; genus Antilocapra; species Antilocapra americana. The sequence continues at coordinate 3,985,566 of ML662441.1, forward strand.
ACTTTGGGTTCGATCCCTGGGTAGGGAAGATTCCCTGGAGAAGGGAAAGGCTACCCACTCCAGTGTTCTGGCCTGGAGAATTCCATGGACTGCATAGTCCATGGGGTCACAAAGAGGGGACACCACTGAGCAAGTTTCACTTTCACTTACTGTTAAAGGCTATTACTCTACCAGATGCCTGTAGATATTTGCTACTTTATTTGAAAATTGGCATGTGCCATTCACACATGGCCAATGATTTGCTCCTAAAATAAGCTCTGGCAATTTCCCCATTTGATATTATTCAAATTTGCATAGGCTGTCTGAGGAAATGTGAGCACCTAAAGATGACCTGTGCTCAGGTGGGAAAGCACCCCTCAAACAGCAATATTGTTGAGAGCCAAACCTGATGGTGAGCTGTCACAAAATGTTCAGCTGTAAAATTAGAAGTATAAGGAAAAGTTCTTTCATAAAGACAAATCAGTTCAAGTACAAGATATATTCTAGGTGTTAAATCTTATGATAGGAGAACTTAGTATGTCTAAGAAATCTAAAATAAAAAGAACATTTTTCCCCTTCCCAAGGTCACTCAATATCATCAGCAAAAAAAAAAAAAAAAAAAAAAGATTTTAACCTTGAATTCCTCTCTTGGAGACTTTAGCAGCCATTTTTATTATTCCTTGACTAACATTAAAATTGAAATATTTAATCTTGATTGTATTGTATGTTAGTTTTCACCTGTAGCTTTTTTTACAAAAGTAAAATTGTCTCACCTGTACTGGCCCCCAGAATTCAGTTGAACTCTGTGTGCTTTCATAAGAAATGGAAAAACAATTTTCCATTTGATCGCCACCATCACTGATAGTGAGATCCATGCCAAGAACATAAACCATATCCACATATCAGCTTTATAAAGGATCAGATACAGAAAGAAACACACCATAGTTTAATTCTCTTAATATAGTAAAGGTAGCAATAAGCTGAGTTAAATTAGAATTGACCTCCTTTTTATAAATTCCATAACATTTTAATATATATTTATAAGTTAGCCTGGTTTGTTTGTATGTTTGTTTTTTTGGCTAAAAGATTAACAATTTGGTGTTGATATCTATCAGGCTTGACTATTGCCAAAACTATCTTTGGGAATTAAATATATTCTCATGATTGATACAGTCTGTAAAAATCTGACATAATTTTTTCATGGTACTGTTAGAGAAATAAAAATATTTCAAGAATGTCCTTACTAGAACATTTGGTTTATCATAGCAAAAAGAGTATGTTGCTTTAACTTATTTTGTGATACAAGTTTGCATTTTTGTGACCTAAAATAATATTTTTTTGTTTTGTTCCTTTACATTTTATTTATTTCATTTACTTTCTTTTATTTTTTCAATAAGACCAAATAAGAAATAGCCATTTTTTAAAAAAAATGCTTCAACACTATATTTGATAGACAAAAACAAGAATAAATACAATTATGATAAAACTAGGGTAGCAGACCCACTCCGATATTCTTGCCCAGGGAATCCCACGGACAGGGGAGCCTGGCAGGCTGCAGTCTACATGGTCACACAGAGTCAGACATGACTGAAGCAACATAGCACAGTGGTAGCAGACCAGTATCAATTTTTATGCATCAAACTATTAAATCATTATTGTCCATATTGATTGTTTAGTTGGCTATATGTTTCTAAGTATAGAAATGTATCTTGCCTAAAATTGTTTCAATGAAAGGAAATTTTAGATCACCTTATTTCCAATTACCACAAAAGTAAAGCACATTTGATTAGTTTGCTTAACTAATGTCAGTAAGTGGCCTCCTGGCTGTCCCTCTTGTCTCTCCCCATCTCAAGCCTTATTTTCCATTAGCATCCAAAAACTCTGCAAAACCACAATCAGATCCTGCTGAAATCCACTCAGAACCCACTGTGTCTTTCATCTTACTCAGCGTTAACCCACTGTTTTTAAATCGTCTATGGGAAGCTGCAGTGATTTCCCATGCCCCTTTTACCTTATCTCCTGATGTTCCTAAAGGCAGAGAAAAGCCCCGGCTTCAGGGTCTTGGCCCACTATTGCCTCTGCCTGGATTATTCTTCCCTATTCCTCATGGCTTGCTCCTTTTGTCCTATTAGATCTTGACTTAAATATTACTTTCTCGTGGAGTCTCTTCATAGCCAACCTTTTTAAAACTGTAAAAGATACACACAAACATCCTACCTGTATACATGCACTCCCTGTATTCGCTGCTATATTCACTTCAGTTCAGTCCCTCAGTCATGTCCGACTCTTTGCGACCCCATGAACCTCAGCACGCCAGGCCTCCCTGTCCATCACCAACTCCCGGAGTCCACCCAAACCCACGTCCATTGAGTCGGTGATGCCATCCAACCATCTCATCCTCTGTCGTCCCCTTCTCCTCCTGCCCCCAATCCTGCTGCTATGTTACCAGTCCTAAAATGCTGCCTGGCACAAAGAAGGTGCTCTCAAGGTCTTTTGGTGTTGTTGCTGTTAATGAATAATACAAGTACAGGTGCGCATGCTCAGTTGCTTCAGTCGTGTCCAACTCTTTGTGACCCTTATGGACTGTAGCCTGCCAGGCTCTTCAGTAGAAATACATATGATGCAAATAAAGTAAGATAATTTATTTGTCTTTTTTGTATATATTACTTCGTTTCTTTAAGGCAGCTATTAATAATATTAATGCCTCAATTTTACATTTTGTGCTCATTCACTACCTTCCACATATTGACTGTATTAGTTATTAGCTAATAGCTATTAATAATTAGGTATTACCTCATTGACTGTGTTAGTTGTTGCTGCATAAGAAATTACCTGAAAACTTAGTAGCTAAAAACAAGAAATGTTTATCACTTCAGCGTCTGTAATGAGCAATGTGGGTGCCTCTCAGCTTAGTGGGTTCAGCATCTCTCCTGAAGTTACAGTCAAGCTGTCAGCTGACTCCAGTCTTCACAGACTTGTAAAGGACTCAGCATCTACGTTCACATTCATTCAAGCTGGGTGTGAGTCCTCACACTCAGGCCTCTATATAAACTGCCAACGTGTATCCTGTGACAGGGCAGCTTGTGCTCTGAGAAAGAGAGCTAGGAAGGGCTTCTGAGACAGAAGCCACCATCTTTCACGACCTCATCTCAGAAGGAGCATCTCAATCCAGCCCACATTCAAGGGGAGGGGATTAGCAAGGGTATGAATACCAGAGACAGGGCTCCTGGGTGCCATCTTAGAGGCTGCCTAAATTTCTGACCATTTTATGGATAAAGAAGTTGAAACCTAGAGATGGCAACTCTTTCCAAGGTACACAGTTAAAAATAAGGTAGAGTAATTCAAATTCTCTAATCAGCATCCTCTGAGAATCAATGATAATTTTAAATGTAATAAGTATTTTCAAAAAGTCAGGAGATATCTTTTTGCCTTGCTACATGACAGATACTATTTAATTGCTTTACACATGTCAATCCATTTAATCTTTAAAACAACCCTATAAGGTATATTTTTTATACACGTTTTATAGATGAGGAAAATGAGAAATAGAAAATTAAAGTAAATTTCTTAGAGTCATACAGCTAAAAAAGCATCAAAGGTGGCATTCAAACCCAGCCATCTGGCTTGGCTTCATAACCAGTACTCTGTAGTACATACCTCTTAGATCTATGAAAACTAACGACTAAATGCTTAGTCTTCAATTCATCAAAATCTATTTTGTAGCTCTTGTCTTTTTAAACTCAAAACAAGAGAGGAATTTGATGCATGATACAGGGTGCTCAGGGCTGGTGCACTGGGATGACCCAGAGGGATAGAATCGGGAGGGAGGTGGCAGGGGGCTTCTGGAAGGGGAACACATGTATACCCATGGCAGATTCATGCCAATGTATGGCAAAACCAACACAACAATGTAATGGAAAATATAAATAAATAAATTTTTAAAATAAAAAAAAGAAAAGAATTGTTCCAAGCCAAAATTGTGAGGTATGTTCCTCAACTGACAAACTTCTTCCTAAGTATAATTTACCTGGGATTATACAAGTTCTATAATAAATTTTTTGGTAATACAAAAAAATAAATAAATAAATAAAAATTGTCTTGTGGGGAAACTTTCATCTAAGAGGCAAAAATACCTCAGATAAAAATCTTATTCACTGTGTGAACTGACCTGCAGTGAGAAGACAGCTGGGCAAGCATGTGTTGGTTGGATCTGCTCTAGATAGAATGTCTCACTGCTGACTATAATGTTCTCAGGTGAATAGCCCTTCCCCTTGCAAAGAAATAAGAAAGCCACACACAGAGAATGTATCCAGTACATGGGAAATACCTCTCCTCCTCTCTTCTTTCTAGTTTATAAAAGTTCCCCTTTCAAATGGTAATAAGTCACTTCAGAGAATGCATTTCCTAAAGGAGGACTGCCCTCACTGAGTAGTGACACACTCAAGTCAGGCATGCAATAATCCCTAGAAATATACCGCCTGGAGTGTCTTATTGCTTAATTAGAGCTGGCACTGGGCCACTGCTTCTCAGCCTTGAATCAGTACAAGAGCACTGGAAGGAGGCAGGGGTATTTATTAAAAGTGCTATTTCAGGGGGATATAAAGTAATGGCACCATGCCAGTCTGCAGAAAATAAAGCCAAACACTCTTGCTACCATAGTAAAATGTCAAACTGCCCGGCTTTGTTGTAGTCAGAGATTAAATCCATCATTGTCCCCATGACCAGGGTTTAAATGTGATCTCTGTTGTTCTAAAAGACTTTACAATTATTACTCAAGGACCACTATCAATGTAAACAAAGCTTCCCCCCAAAATAGTCATTGAACGGAAGGAGGACGCCACCACTATAATTATGTAAACATATTTTCTTACTTTCTTGAATAGCCTACCATCTCTCTTTTTTTTTTTTTTTTTTTGTAAGTACATTTTAGAGAAGAGTAAATGGAGAGTTCATAGGAATCAGATGAGGAAAGTCTGTGACTCCAGCTGATGTCCCCCAGCTTCTATGTGTACTCAAGAGGCTTCCACCTTACAGTGTACAGCAAATTTTATTTTTTCATAATCCCTATACTAGAAGTGCTCTATTTCTAGTTTTAAGACAGTCTATCTAGGAGCTACAGTACTCTATTAACTAGGTCTTCTGTTCTCTCCTCAATAATTGGTTCTCATTTCTCCATTATGTGAAGCAGTGGAATTTACTCCTCACTATCTCAACCCCTACTGGATCAGAATTTCTTGCCCCTAATCTAGGCCATCCATGAGTTGGTCCTAAACACTACTATTGGTTCTCCTTGGTGCTGGCTACCTGTCCACTCAGAACTCTACTGACTACCTATTTTGAAATTTCTTGGGTAGACGTTCTGAGTCTCAGACTAAATTTGATTATTTCGCCAATGGTACTTGCACCTCACCTCCTTCTTCCTTATGTTGATCATTTTTAACTTTTAGATGACTAGTTAAAAGTTGCTAGACCAATAGTGACAACCTGAAACAACTGACATTTTCCCACTCTCATATTCAAATCCCTGAAGTTTCAACGTATGTGTTAGGGTTCTTACCCTAGCTGTCTCTTCATCAGTCCTTGCTACCACCATTCAATACAAAGTCATAACAAACGAAAAGTCAGTAACAAGACCCTCCGATATTCAAAAGAGGTAATGGTTTTGGGCTGACAGTGTAGGAAAACATTTTCTAAATTTCACAAATACTACATAAAAATTCAATGTAAAAACATAAGTAAAAGAATACCTCAACTGGAAATTATATGTTTTATGCAATACCATGAGCTTAAGTTAAATAAAATTTAAATGCTCATGCTTAAAAAAAAAAAAAAAAAAGGCCCAATCTTAAACTGCCAGAAGTCATGGCACTTAGGGCTAAACCTATGCTAAAAGTTTATTTTTTATGGAGACAAAAGAACTGCTTTATTTATTCAAACTGAAGTATATAAGAAAAATTATAGGCAGATCCTAGAGCAGCAATGAAGAACATTGTTTAACCTCTTCATCACCAAAGAAATTCAACTTGTCTTATGGATAGAAAGAGTCCATAAGAATGATTCTTTGTTTCACAGTGAAAGTCAATAGAAATATGTATATGGTTTTCTTTATAAACAATCTTTCACAGTCATTGGATATTTGCATTCTTTCAAGATCAGGCTCTTGTCTGCACAATTTATTGAGCACCCACTATGTTCTCATGGACAATGAACCAACTCTCCCGGAGAGTAGCCCTGTACCTACGTGCCTAGAATATGAAATAAACTTTTACTAGAAGTCAAAACCAGCTGTGTAATTCGTGGTGCCCAGGCATAATGAAAATCCTAGGTTCCTTTTCCAAAGTTTATTAAAAATTGTTATGAATTTCAAGACAGCAACAGCAAACGGGACACCCTGCTAAGTGTGGAGTCCTATGGAACTGTCTAAGTGTCGTGTTTGTGGCTGTGCTGGAAGTCTAAAACACAGTAAGCACAATGCAATTAAATACATGTGTTCAATAGCACTATCACATAGGCAGCTTTTCATGCATACAGGTACTCTGTTAATTCAGTCCTTTTTAGTTAATTCAGCAACACAAACAAAAACATCTTCACTCCCACTGCACCAACCAAAAAGACAATTATCTTACTTAGAGCAAAAAAATTCATTCTCAGATAACTGGTGCTCATGACTTGTTAGCAAAGCTGGTACATGTTCTAACACTAAAATAGAATTTTTAAAACATATTTATGTATTATTGTAGTCTGCTGAAGAGAGCTATTAGTGTGTAAAATCTTTTGAAAAAGGAAGACAAAGCAAGTAAAGAAAAACAGGGTGTGTGTGTGGGGGGAGGGGAGGGGTGAGAGTCCACGCAGGTACTAATGGCAAAGACTTGGCTTCCAAATTCCAGTTGAGTCTCTGGAGCATCATGTTTTGGAATTTCGAACTTGCAATGATTTGGAAATACTATAAGCCGCCACAGGCTTTTCTGTTTTTCTTTACGCAGTGTATATTTCTCTACCATGCTGATCTGGGAAAACAATTGACATCCGTCTTGACAGTGCTGGAGTGGCAGGGGAAGCAAAGGGCAGAAGAGACCATAGGCTAAGTTAACGCATCACTAATATCTGCCCAACAAGGATTGGAGTGAGATTTATGTGCTGAGAAATCAAGTAATCATTGTTGTTCCAGGCAAGCAATTCTGAAGTTTACATTTTACTGGATCACATCAAATGAGGGAGAAGAAACAGATGCATCTTCCCCACTGGGAAAAAAAGAGACAGGGTTATGGCTCAGAAAGAAACTATGTGTGATGCATATGTGCCTGATTATACTACGATGCCTTTCCTTTTCACATATTTCTAGAATATGCCATTTATTTCAATGTTTATGTATTACTTGATATTCTATCAGCTTGAGAAAGATGATCATTTCTATAAATGTCATCATGAAAGAGAATTATAACTTGTTTGTTCAGATATCTTTTGTTTATCTCCCTGAGATATTCCAGCACCAGCAGAGACTCATACCACTCTTTGGCATGTGTGCAAGCTAAGTTGCTTCAGTCATGTCCAACTCTGTGTGACCCTGTGGACCACAGTCCACCAGGCTCCTCTGTTCATGGGATTCTCAAGGCAAGCATACTGAAGTGGGTTGCCATGCCTTTCTCCAGGGGATCTTCCTGATCTAGGGATCGAACTTGCATCTCTTTTATCTTTTGCATTGGCAAGTGGGTTCTTTACAACTAGTGCCACCTGGGAAGCCCATACCATCCTCTCACCTCTATTCAAACATGTAATCAGAAGAGAGTCTTAGGAAAGTATCTTTTTCTTGTTTACTTGGCATAAAATACTGTTTTATCCCCCTTTGGAATCATTTTTTTTTTTTTTACAATCTCTTAATTCTATAATCACTTCATATGTTCAGAGTATTTAAAAGTCTTGAGACATAATCTTTTTTTTAACCAAGCAAGCCCTGTATGTGTATCTTATTGTATGTGAGAAGTACCATAACTGCTATGTAATTTTATGTATCAGTTCAGGCTTTATCACTGACTCACTGAAGGAAAATTTTGACCTTTAAAAATAGAGCCTAAGGCACTCAACAATATAAAATGGGAACAATGTGCCCTAGTCCCTGAAACAGAGAACTGTGGTTGTTTTCAGTATTAAAACCAGAGGAGGACTACATGAGTCATATATCCCCCTCACTTTCCCTCTATACTCATTTTTAACTAATCTGTATACAAGCGTTGAAGAGACCATAGTCAGCTCTAGGAATTAACCGTAAAATTTTAAAATTCCTTTCTACACTATGATACTATAAATCTAACCTACTTATTCCCATGAATTCCATAGTCGATGTGTATATAGAAAATTTCCTTTTATTTTCTTGAGCTCTTGTGCAGTCAAATTTCTCTAGACATCACGTGACTTTCCAGGACCACTCAGACCTCTGCCCTTGTATCTAAGAACGTACTGATGGGGATAAACAGGAGGCTGGACATTATTTGCATTCTTCCTTGATTGACGGGGGTTATTGAGTTGCTGGCATGCTCTTTACTTATTCAACATCCAAAAGTCAACCACAACTAAAAGATGTATTAAATTAGAAGTCAGCGATGTAAGCTAAATTCACACTGCCATAAGTTTAAATGGGCAACTCTAACAGCGGTCCCCTCTGCCTTCGATTTCTTAAATGGTCTTAGAAAATATTCTGTTCAGGTAGTGATAAGTCAGTACATATTCTGGGTCACAGACTACTACTTCAAGATGACAATGAGTATGTGATTTTTTTTCCCCAGGGTAGCCATAAATCAACGTGTTTTTCTTTTCTTAAGAAGTTTATGAGAGAAAAAAATCTCAACTTTCTGATTTTTTTTCTTCACTGTCTCTCACAGTTAAAACCTGATTGCCTGTTGTCTGCTTTCGAAGGAACCCCAAATCCTCACTGCATTTCTTCAGCTTTATCAACAGTTTGTGAGACGCTTTATAGAACGTAAATGAAGCAAATTCAGTTACTTCTGTCTTCCTTCTTTTATGCGTGCTACTGGATTTCTGGATTCCGTGGGAACCACAGAAACAGATACGCTGGAATATGTTTAGTTGGCTTTTTCAAAGGAAAAAAAACACTACTTCCATTCGTCATTATTTTTCTTCTATCAACATGAATTTAGAAAATCTTGCTACTAATTTTGCAAAATTGTGATCTTAAAGATTCTAAAAACCTAACAGAGTGCTTCCTATTTTACCTAGAGTTTTTAGTTACCATGTAACATTTGGTGTGCTTCAAACTTCATTGACTAACTAGGAATTATCTGTTATCATTCATTATGTAGGTTAGTAACAATATAAGACAGATGCCCTTAGCAAAAATGCAGCAGGAAGGGCTACATAATTTATGAGATTCAGTGTAAAATAAAAATGTGAGGCCTCTTCTTTTAAAAGGATGAAAACTTTCTGCACAGTTACAATGGAGCCTTAAACCAAGTTTAAGGCCCTTCTAAGTGTGTCTCTATGTATTACTTGTCTGGACATTTAAACAATTCACTTTCTAAGAATGCAAAGTGCATACTGAGACAGCAATGCCCAAATCAATTCACTTGGATATTCTCCCAAATATTTCTAGTACAGGTTTTCCCTGATATCCAAAAAAAAAAGGCATTCCCATGCAAACTTTCATGAGCCAAAATGGAGCAAAGCAAAGAAGCAGTACATTAGAATACATCTCGCTAACAGATGCACACAATAAATTGAGAAAAATCATGGATGCTCACAGAGACAGGTCAAAGCTATTGTGACTTGATGCAGAAATGCTGAGTATAAATCCTGGGGAAGGCGCTCAGCGGTGCCCTCACACTGCGAGGGGTGCCCAGTGCCTCTCCAACGGCTCATTGCAAAACAGACCAAACACCGTTTTTACTTTTTTTTCATAAAATAAAAAATTCTCTTCATATTTCTTTCCATTTTGGAAAACAGGTAATGCTGAAGATCTTCTATAAACAACGTGGTGTAAAACAAACTTTCAAAAAGCGGGGGATGCCTGTAAATCTTATCAGCATACATTGCCTAGATCACTGGGAAACAAAATGTTATTTAACGAATGTCCTACATCATTTTAAATTTAAGCAGTATAAACTGAAGTTGGTTTTACAGTTCTTTTATTATTCAGTTGTCAGTACTTGTTTCTATGAAAAGTTTTGAAATTTAATGTAGCACCATACATTTGAAAGTTTTCTGAGCTATATATTTATCTGAGATAAATTTTTATAGTGTTTATAGTATGCATATATAAGAATGTTTTATATACATATATACCTGGTGTACTTAAAATCATAAAAATAAAATTGAAATTGCTATTTAAATTTCTTTAAATAGAAGGTCTCATGCGTCTTACCTAATAAGAGATAATTAATTGAGTAACGTTAAAGCATTATTCATTCATTTAGCAAACACTTATTAAGTACCTATAATATCCCAGGCAATATTTGAAGTGCTGATGATGCTGCAGAGAACAAATATGGTGCACAGTTCCATGGAAGGCCAAGTATCTATAAAGAGATGAATGGATATATAATATGTGGTATATACAGATAACAGAATATTATTCACCTAGTATATACATAAAAAGAAATGTAAAAGGAAAAAATATTGTATTAATTCCACTATGTGAGATGCTTAAAATAAGCATATTTATAGATACAGATAATAGAGGAGAACTTATTAGGATCTAAGTATAAAGGAGTGAATTTATTGTTTAAATAGACTTTCTGTTTGGGATGATGAAAAAGTTATAGAAATGGTAGTAAAAGTAAAAGTACTTAATGCCACTAACACATGCATTTAAAAATGGCTATAATAGGACATTTTATGTTATGTATATTTACCATGACTAAAAAAAAAAAAACCTTCACAGGTAATAATAGAGTTGTATGCATCTCAAGAACACTGGGAACCAGTAAGGGCAGGCAAGTGATCAGAAAAGAAGGATGGAATTATAAGATTATTTTAAATAAAGAAGCAAACAAATACACGTTTGCCTATTTCAAAATTTAAATAATGTATTCCCCTAAACACACAGTTTAAAATAAATTTCTTATCCTCACTATAATTTATGATCCATAAATGTCAGAAAAATATATCCCCCTTAGCAGCAGAAGTCAGACAAGATCAAACAGAATGCATTTGGGGTGATGGTTTATATTAGGATATTAGTCTTTGAGTTATTTGTTTGAAAAATGTAACACTAGTTAACCTTCTTAAAAGATCACCATGTGGGAAAGTAGGTTTTCACAAAAAAAGGAGGTATTAAAGGCTTTTCTGTTTTCTCAATCTCACATAGAAATAAACATTTTGTCTTATACGTGTCATTTTAGAAAATGACAGAACACACTAATAAGAATTGTATTCATTAATCTCATCTATGTGTACCAAGAAATTTCTTCCCAATATAATTCTGTACTAGAAGAAGTTTAATAATTTAAGGTGGAATGCAGTGTTACTTCCTACAAAAATGCAATATATTATGAAGTATCCATGTCTGACACTTCAAAAATTATATATCCATAAGGTGTTCAAAAAACAGTTATTAATCAATATCTTAATATCTGGCACTTAATTAACCACCAGGCATGCCTACTGTTAACATCTACCTGGCTTTCTGTAAACCTAGCTAAGACTAGCATCAGTTAAGTGTTAATATCCTTATATGCAATTCACAGCTAAGTTCATAAATTCATATATTCTTCTTTCCTACATCCTTTTTTTTTCTGTTGACTATTTCTACACACATGAATGTACATCTGAATCTGAAAGCTTAAAATAAATTAGGCCAAATGAAAATAAACTTGCAATTCAGCTTAACTGGGAAGATTCTCAATTGTTACACATCTTTAAAATTCACTAGGATTAATACTATATGTCATAATTTTTTATCTAAGTCTAAAAAGCTAAAGGAAATTATGGAAGCAGATTTTTTCTGAACCTATATATAAATATTAAGCATTTATTTCTTACAGGAGCACCTATCCTAATCTTCATTACATGTTCAGAATAACTCTAATGGAAAGGAGTTAAATGTTTAAAAGTACATGTACTATTGTAGGTATTTCCTGGGTTCAAATTCTGGCTCTGTCATTTATTAACAGGGTGAGAAACTACTTCCTTTTTCTTGACTCAGTTTCCTCATCTATAAAAATGAAGATAACATACTGACTTCATAGTACTGTTATGAAAAGACAAATGAGCCAGGACATGGAAGCAACCTAGATGCCCATCAACTGACGAATAGATAAGAAAGCTGTGGTACATATACACAATGGAATATTACTCAGCATTAAAAAAAATTCATTTGAATCAGTTCTACTCAGGTGGACGGAACTGGAGCCTATTATCCAGAGTAAAGTAAGCCAGAAGGAAAAACAACAATACAGTATACTAACGCATATATATGGAATTTAGAATGATGGCAGCGAGAACTCTGCATGCGAGACAGCAAAAGGAACGCAGATGTATAGAATAGACTCAGGGCCTCTGTGGAAGAGGGCAAGGGTGGGATGATATGGGAGAATGGCATTGAAACATGTTAATTACCATATGTGAAATCAATCGCCAGCCCAGGATTGATGCTCGGGGCTGGTGCACCGAGATGTCCCA